>PVIA01001207.1:0-245196 GCA_004024845.1 Tonatia bakeri
CCAGCAGGCTGCGGGGCTTCTCGGGCTGAACCGTCCGCGCAGGAATCCCTATAAACCTCCTTACACCTCGTTCCACGGCGCCCCTCCCGCAGCCCAGGCTCCCCGGCCCGTTCTGATCCCGGGGCCATGTTTACGCGTCCCCGGTTAATAAAAGTCTATATTTAACAGATGCACTCAAGCACCTTGGAAACTCATTTCCCCCCAAGCCCTGGCGCTTTCTGGGAAGGAATAAAAGGCAGGGGCGCTGGCCTGGCGGCCCTCCACCGCGCGACCGTTTATCGCCGTGGAATGCAGCCGCGGACGGCTCCCGCGAGCTCCTTTTGATTTCGGCGCGTAAATCTGCCCTCACCTCGGGCCGGGCCACGTCCCGGAGCAGACACACGCTAAACTGATTATTTCTGTCTGCGCCGTCTGCAGAGCGAGCTCTCTCAATTGCACATAAAAACGCTCCCTAAAATAGTACCACCTGCCTGCAGAAGGATCGTTTTCTTTCCCGAAGACAGACCCCCACGTGCTGCTGGCGTCCTACAGCCCCCAGAACCAGGGACCGTCGCCCTGCTGGCGTGGGGTGTGAGCCAGGCCTGGTCTGGGGCTTCCTCCCAGGGGAGACGGCCTGTGGGGGCCCCCGGCAGTGTTTGGGGGCTTGCCGGGCGGCTGTCTCAGACGTCCCGGGAGCGGCGTCTCCCCGCCGGCGTGGGGGATAATGGGGAACAGGCGAGGAGGGGCCGCGGAGGGGCTGGCCTGGAGGGAGCAGAGAACAAAGAAGCAGGAAAAGGTGGACACAGCATACGAAGGGTCGCAACCCCTGAACGAGGGCTCTCCCAGGACGGGGGAGAGGAGTGAACCCAGGGGCACAGAAAGGATGGGGTGTGATACTGACCCACGGGCGGTTCTCTCAGTGGTTAGAAGGTGGAGGGGCAGCTAAAGCCAGGGAGACAAGGCCACGCAGTGGTCACTGCTCCTGGTGAGTGAGTGGCAGGAGTCTGGCCCCCTGCTGTGTCTCTGACGCATGCTGGGCCCCTGGCCCCGGGCAGGGGAAAGCCGGGTTAGGGAGAGGGAAGGCGGGTCGCCCACACGGAGGCCCACGGTTTGCTTTGACTCTCCGGCTGACTCCCTTTCCTCTACGCTCAGAAAAGGGGGCTCATCTCATCCCGTCTTGGGGGGCCAGGCTCACGATGCCTCCCAGTTCCCCCATGCAAGTGAGCCACATGGGGACCTGAAAGTTCTCGGGCGTGTTTTGCATTGCGTTCATGGCACCAAGTGTGGAAGAGGCAGAACGTCTCGGCAGTCAGGACAGAACAACCCCAGACCTGCCGTGCCCACCCAAATCTCTGTTGGCTCAGGGGGCTCGGGACAGGCCGTGCTCCCCAGGCTGTCTGTGCCTCCATTCCCGACAGCCTGGGGACCCTCACCCCGCTCCCAGACTTCTTCCGTTTTAGCTGAGCCCCTCAAAACTCACCCGTGTCACGTCTCCACACCCTCCGCCCACGTTCCCGTTTCAGACCTTGCACCCCCTCTGGCCCCACCCCTGCGACCCGCCCCCACCTCCCTGACGCAGCCCACCAGTCACCCTGACCCCCAAAGGCGGAGCGGGCTTTCGGCGCATCGCCTGTCCTCTCCTCAGTGCTCGATGGTGTTGCCCTTTCCTTTCTAGAACCTTTCCCCTCTCTGAGCGTCCTGACACTCTCCTAGTCTCCTCTGCCCTAGGGACTGCCCATTCTCTCCCTCCCTCACAGATCTCTGCTCTCCCCGTTTCGACGTCTCCTTCTGCCACACCGCCCCACACCCGGGAATGAGTCACCCAGCCCCAGTTCCCACCCTGTGGGCCCTCTGCACTCTGCTGCTATCCCGCCCCCCCACGGGGCGGGGGCAGAAACCGCCTCACCAAGGTCCTTATGTCGGGCTGAGGAGTGAGGACCCCCGAAGGAGCCATGTCCCAGCATCTGCAAACTGTGGGCGTGGCCCCCCGACAGCAGGACACTTTGAGGATGTGCCTGAGCGAGGACCTGGGGAAGGAGGGCCCCCGGTTACCTGGGTGGGCCCCACATTTCATCACGAGTGTCCGTGTGAGAGGGAGGGCGTGGGAAGGTGTACACAGGTGAGAAAGGCCAGTGCCGGTGGTGGCCGCTGAGCCCAGAGGGACCGATTTCACTGCCAGCCGAGGAACACCAGCAGCCTCTGGAAACCAGGAGAGGCAGAAAACAGACACCCCTCCCCCCGCCACCTCCCCTCCCCGGAGCCTCCAGAGGCCACGGCTCTGCTGACACCTGGCTCCACCCCCGAGAGTGTGACTCCGGACCTCCGGCCTCCGGAGCTGGAAGGAAGGAAGCGTGTGTTGGGAGGACCTGCAAACTTCAACGCTTGTCAGTGCAAAACAGACGGCGACACGGAGGGAACCATTCCCAGGACCTCACGGCAACCACGCACCAAGAACCTAGAAAAGACATGCACAAAATAAAGAGGAAGGAACCCCAGCGAAACACCGTGACCCACAAGGCAGAGACCGGGCAGGGGAAGAAAGGAGCAGGGAAATACTGCAGAACGACGGAACGACAGTGCGCCCAGCGGTGAGGAGTGCACGCCTGTCCATGAGGACTGTGAGTGTGATCGGTCACGTGCTCCAGCACGAAGACCGGAGGGAATAAAACCCACGGCCCAGGGACCTGCTGCTTGCACCAGGCTTCCCGTGGAAAGACGCCCCCGGACCGGAAGGGGAGAGGCAGGCAGGGCCGGCCCCGCAGGTGGAAACAAGGAGAACGGTGGGGAGCAGAGCGCGTGCTGGCCGAGGCGGACTGGAAAACGGAGAATGAGGAAAAGAGAGAGAGAGACAGCACACACGGAGAAAGGCACCAACCCAAGGACAGGATGTGCCAGCTGTTAATACCCACACGCCCAACCCCGGCGTGTCCGCGTGCCCAGAGCAAGCACCGGTGGGTGTGAAGGGAGGGGCTCGGAGCGACACACCGATGGGGGAGGGGGGGTTTATCGCCCGCTCACGCCAGGGCGCTATCCGGCCGGGAAGTTGGCGCAGAAATAAGGGCCTCTGTGTCCCGATCCACCAGCTGAGCTAATAGCCATTTACAGAACAGTTCTTCCGAAAACAGCAGACACACTTTTTTTTTAAGTGCACGTGGAACATTCTCCAGGATAGATAACACATGATATTATGTTATATTCGTTCTCGAGGCCACGAAACAAGCCTCAGTGAACTCGGCCCGCAACCCAAGCCCCGGGCCCTCACCAGGAATCCGACTGCAACCCTTCAGTTGCCGGGGTGATGCCTAGCCCCCGGAGCCACCACAGCCAGGGCTGGTTCCTCACTGATGTCAGGGTGAACCCACAAACTCTCATTTTGTTCTACAGCTGTAACACACGCACAGGGGCGCACACTGTCTGTTCTTCACTCACTGAGTCCTCAGACACTCACGGAGCTTCTCCCTGGGGCTGGACACCCCCCAGATTCTGGCTCGGCGGTTGGGGGAGACTCGTGACCCAGAGCAGCCCACACTGGCTGAGGAGACACAGGCACTGTTATTCGGGGCCCTCTGCCTCGTCTGCACCCCTGGAGCACCCTTGTTTTGCCCACACATTCATTCGGCTGCCTTTGTCTCTAGGTCTCTCTGCCCTTGGCCAGCAGGCCCCCTGGGGGCGGGGGCAGGCGGCAGCCCCTGCTGGGCACAGTCCCAGACCCAGCCCCCCAGGTGGCACTCGGCTCTGGCGTGTGGCTGCGGCCCCAGGGAGGAAAGACCCAAGGCGTGAATGGACGCAGCTACCACGCACTCAGACATTGGTCCCTGGTCCCTGTCACAGCCACACAGGCCCTGTCTGCCCCCATGGCTGGCTGCTCAGCGTGCCTTTCCAACTCTCCGGCGCACTTTTGGTTTCCAAAATCTCTTGCAAACCCCATCTGGCTTTAGGGAGGAGACGGTGGTGGGGCCTCCCATTGTTCCACTGCCACCCCTCAGGGGACCCTCGCCTCAGGGTTGTGGGTCCCAAATCAGCCGAGGCAGCAAGCGCCTGCCGTGTGTCCGCCGGCGGCACCGCCCGGCGTGAGGTCCAGGCCGGCAGTGGCAGTGCCTAGAGCTGCCTCTCCCGGGGCTCGGCAGGGTCTCAGGACCCTTTCCGTGTGTTCTCCCTGAGGGGCCCCGGCGTGTCCTCGGTGCTGAGGCACTGGCGTGGGAGGGACTGAGGGAAGGAGGGCAGAAGCCACCTGTCTCCCTTCCTCCGCAGCAGGCCAGGATCTGAGCCGAAGCTGGAAACCGGGGAAGGCGGGCCTGGCGGCTCGGTCCTGGCGAGCCCCTCTCACCCCTGCGGCAGTCACCACTCACGAGCGTGGTAATTACACGTCACACCTGCCCCTCGCATGGCCCCTCTCCTCCCGGCTGAGGGCTCCGTGGGGGCCGGGCTGGGCCTGTGCCCCCCACCTGGCAGCCGGCAGGCACCCCATAAATACGTGTGGAACGCATGGCCATGTCCTTCGTCATCTGGTGCGCATATTGGATTCCAAACAGCAGAGCTTCCTAGGAAGACGCTGGGCCTTCTGCTCTGATCTTGGACTTCCTGGGCTCGAGGTGGGTGCCGTTTATGGAGGGCTGGCCAAGCGCCAGGCGCCGACCTGCCCTCTGCCTCGGGCACTTTTCTGGATCCTTGAGCCGTCCCAGGTGGGCCCCTGTCTGCGCACCTGAGACGTCGCTGTAGGTCACGTCTCCGCTCCGCGACACAGCCGCCTGACGATGGGAGGGACCTGGCCGGTCCTCGGTGTCCACACCCACAAGGCAGCGCACTGACCCGCTGCACGGCCTTGGGAGGCGGCCGCCAGCCCAGAGGGAGCTCACTCTTCCTCAAATCCACCCCCTGGGTGTTTTACTCCCCGTGTAAACTACTCGGCGACACCCATCAAGACCCCCTCCTTCAGACCTGTTTCCACAGCCACTTGCCCAATAACCCAGCGCTCCCCTCTCAGGGGCTCGCCCCGAACGAACAGAGACGCGTGTTTTCGCCCAGGCCCGTGCACCCAGGGTCGCAGCACCTTCGCTCTGAGCCGCGAACGCCCGGAAACAACCTGCCGGTGCACCCGCTGGCGAGAGGAGGACGTGCGCGCACGCGTGGGAGCACCACTCGGCCGCGCGCATGGACGGACGCCGCCGCAAGGACGTGTCTCCAGGGCGACATCGTGCGGCGGGAGATGAGCCGCACGCGAGGCCGTCTGCAGCACACGATCCCATTTATCCCGCGTTCTTGGAAACGTGAACCTGGGCCGGCAAAAAGCAGGTCGGTGGTGCGCGGGGCTGGGCATGTCGCGGGGGTGCCGTGCACGGCCTGGCGACCCGGAGGCCTCAGGGGCAGTCGGACCTCGGCAGGGGCGAGGACACACCGTGTGCCCGTTTGTCCCCGACGGTCCACCGGAGAGGGTGAAATTTATCGCGTGCACATTATCCCTCAGTCATAAACGTGTTCTTTTTTAAAGCAGCATTTTCTCTTCTTTTCCAATGTAATAAAACTGGATTTAAAAAAAAAAATCCTGTTTCTTTTTAATTCAAGCAAGAGCATCCTTCTTAAAATATACCGAATTTCTAAATAACAGGAGGAAAACCTTCTCCAGGGAGGGTGGGCACTGAATATCGCCCTGGGCAGGCCGAGAAGAGGGGCCCTCATTTCGCAGCGGCCCCTGGGGCGGGGGCTCACCGAGTGGTGGTGGTGGGGCCTATGCTTTGTCTGATCAGGTTCCTCCGGGTTCCCCGCAGGGCGGGGGTTCTCCTTGTGGCCGGATCTGAAACATTCGAGGGAAACCCGTTTACTTTGGTGAAAGTCACGGCGTGCACGCTAAACTGGGGTCACCCCAGGATTCAGACACAGCTCAACAAGGAGCAGAGGGAGGGACGCAGGACGGATGCAGGGGCCCAGGGCCAGCCGGAGCAGCTGGACAGAAAGCTGGGCCCCAACCGCCCCTCAAAGGGGCTGGGGCTGCAGCCCCAGGCGACACCAGCAGCAACGCCAACAAACAGAGTAGCCGCGTCCTGAAAACCTCTGCGAGGGTGGAGCGTGCACAGGGTGCAGCGCCCCTGACCCCTGGAACAGAGGCGGCCACGTGTCAGAGGCCAGGCTACCCCCGAGGCCAGTCTCTGCAGCAAGACAGGGACAGGGCAGCGGGGGGTCAGCCAGCGCAGCCCCAGCTGGAAGGTGACGTCAGGCCCTGGGGGCCTCAGCAGCATCGACGTTTTTGAGACTGAGCTGCCACCGTCAGCAAAGTTTGCAAATCCCTCCCCCCCCCACCCCACAGCCTCCCAGGACCTGAGGATGAGCTGGGGTGGGTGGGGAGGGGGCGGGCTGGGGGTTCTGTGCAGAGGGGAGGTCCCACCTCTGCATACCGTTCGGGGACCCTGGTGCACAGCAGCTGAATTAGCATCTAGGCCGGCTTAATTAATAAATTGCAGGCGTCTGCAAGGCTGCCAAGCCGTTACAGCATTTCTCCCGTTCCTGCATGGAATTTAGCCTGTTGGCCCCCCCGATGTGCACGGCACACGGAACAACTATTTGCCTTTCCGAACGCTCTTTCACATACAGCTTGTTTGGACTGAGACTTTTTAGTCATTTCTTCTTCCGAGTTAAGTTTGCTCTGCCTGGGGCTGGACAAGTCCGTGGTTAGCAGAAGGCAGAGGCTGAGTCTCTGACGCGTGAGGTGCGCTCCTGGTCGCTCCCGAAGCCCGAATTCCGCCGCCGTCTTTAAAGGAAGGTGGTGATGTGGGCCGAGAGTCCGAAACCCTATGTGTGAAACACGTAGCAAATAAACACGAAAGATATTCAGCATTTTATATGTCACACCGATGCCAGCAGGGACCAGAGGGCTGACTTTTAATCCCAGACACGCCACTAACTCAGTGACTGACGCTCAGAAAGTTCTGACTTACCTTGATTCACTCCCACCAAACGTTTGGAGACACCAGCAGGTGAGAAAATAGGCGTGGCTATTTAGTGTGTGCAGCTCTGGGACCAGGGCCCTTCCTTCTGAGTTAACCAGCCTGTTCTCTCTCTCCCTGGGGATGAACCCTGCTCGGCTGTGGAATGGTCCAGGTTTTGGTGAGAGCTCACCTGGGCCTCAACTCAGCCAGGGGGCTGCCGGCCCATCAGCGCGCCCCCACCCCCGGGTCTCCCAGCGCGTCTGAGAAAAACAAACACACCCGTGCCCATAAATAAAGTCTGTCCCCCTCATTTCTTTCCCCAGGAATGGGGCGGGAGTCCCCCTTTTCCGCACCCCGGGCTCTCGGGACCAGGGCCGTCTTATTTATTTGCTCATCCAGGCTCATCGGAGGCGCCCCCCCCCCTCCGTGGGACCTGTCACCCTCCGCAGATCGTTCCTCTTCAGCGTGCACTCGGTGGATGGATGGGCGTCACTTGGGAGCAGCTCCGGAATATTGCGAAACCCCCAGCAGCCAGCGCGGACATCTGCAGAACTTGGCAATCTACTGAGGTCTGCACGGGCGTGGGGCCGAGGCCTTGACAGGCCCGAGGTCCTCGGAGAGCGCCGTGCGGGAAGATGGATGGGGGGAAGGGCGGGAAATGTCACTGCACTTCAGGTACGAGGCAGGACGGGTCAGTGTTTGCAAGCCTGAGTCGTCATCTGCATTCAGCTGTCATGGTGTTGTCTAAACCGGCCCCTCCTCCTGATTCCAACGCATCCCTGGGGCGGCTTTGAAAGACCTGAAATCTGAGGGCCGCACTTGGAGGGGCCTGGGGGGCAGGCAGCCCTGGGGGCCGGCCCTGGATCTCCGGCCACCACCGACCGCCCTGTCCTTCCCACCCTCTCTTGCATCAGTGGCCAGGAAATGGGCAGTGATCTCCCTCCAGGGTAACACAGTGCTCTGGCCTCCAGCTCTGCCCCCTACATCCCAGGGACCACCCAGCCTGCACAGGGGACCCACCGACTGGCCACATGTGCTTCTCTCCCCACCGGCAGCCAGTGTGGCCTCAGGAGTGCGCCCCTGTCCATACCGACAGGAAGCAAGGTTTGAAGGCAGTGTCCCTTCAGGGAGACATTTTGTAATTGTTAACTCATATAAGCTCTTCCTAAATGCCAGATAGTGACCCCTGATCGGATGCATCATGGGCAAATACCTTCTTTCATTCAGTGGGCTGTCTTTTCGTGTTGTTGATGGTCTCTGCTAAGTGCAAAACCTTTTTAGCTGGATGGAGTCCTGAGTGTTTAGGTTTTCTTCTGTTCCCCTTGCCCAGGGGGATAGATCAGGAAAATTATTACTGAGAGTAATGAATTATCACCTCGCACCTGTCAGAACAGCCATCATCCATAAGTCAACAACCCTACAAGTGCTGGTGAGGAGGTGGAGAAAGGGGGATCCTCGTGCCCGGTTCGTGGGAAAGCAGACTGTGGCAGCCACTGTGGAAAGCAGTCTGGAGGTTCCTCAAACAATTAAAAATAAACCTAACTCATAACCCAGCAACTCCAGTTCCGGCTAGTTATCTGAAAAAGTCCAAACCCTAATTTGGAAAGATGTATGTACCCTTGTGGTGACTGCAGTGTCATTTATAATATCCAAGATGTGGAAGCAGCTTCAGCCCCCATCCGCAGATGACGGGACGGAGAAGGTGGGGTGTGTACAGGTGCGCAGTGGAGTGCTGCTCGGCCATAAAAAAAGAGTGAAATCTTAACCATGTGCAACAACAACGTGAATGGACCAAGACAGCATCACGCTGAGTTACATAAGCCAGCCAGAGGAAGACAAATGAGATTTCACTTACACGGGAAATCCACACAACAGAACACACAAGCAGACCAACGGAAATAGACCCACAGACACAGAGAAGAGATTGACAGTTGCCAGAGGGGAGGGGCGGGGGCTGGGTGAAAGCGGTGCAGGGACAGAGAAGCACAGTTGGTGGCCACGGGACAGTCACGGGGCTGTGAAACTCAGTGCCGAGAACACAGTCACTGAGAGCGTGACGACCGCGCGGGACGCCAGGCGGGCGCTGGGGACATCGCGGGGACTCCATGCAACGTGTGTGATTGTCTAACCACAGCTTCGTGCACTGGAAACTGACATGAGGTAGGAAGGAAAGGAAAGACAAACAGAATGCTGTTCCAGCCTGGCTCATTCCAGCCTGGCTTTGCTGCCTGGCACACAGTAGGTGCTCAGTAATGTGAATGCATTCGGGCCCGGCCTTCCCGAGAGCTGCTTGCCCTGTCTGCTCCCCGCTGGGCACAGAAGTCCCTCTCTTCAGCCAGGCCCTGCCGCACCTGAGCGGCCACCGACAGCTGTGGCCCAGGGCCGCCAGAAGCCACTCGGTGGACCCTCCCCAGGGACCGAGCCCCACAGCGCCTTATTTTGGAAGCCCCACCCCCAGCTCTTGCCCAGACACTATGTGTTACCGCGGCCTGTTGACTTCATGTTCTCCCCTCCCAAGCCTGTAAGTTACTGGAGCAGACAAGTCATTCCCAGCATGGCAGCTGGCAGGTATTTGTGAAATTAAATAATGTGCTGGTCACACCAGATGAGCCTGGCCCGTCAGGCCGGGAAGGGTCACCCAGAGCCAGCGAGGCAGCGTCATCTCCGACCCACTCTACTTTTCAGGAGGTGCTCGGGCTGTTTGGGTTTTTCTGAGATCTTACTTATTTTTAGAGACACTGGGAGGGAGAAAGAAAGGGAGAGAAACATTGAAGCGTGGTTGCCTTTTGTGTGCCCCCTATTGGGGACCTGGCCCACAACCCATGTGCCCTGACTGGGAGTTGAACCGGCGACCCTCTGGTTCGTGGGCCTGCACTCAGTCCACTGAGCCACACCAGTCAGGGCTCCCGTGGTTAATAATCTCTCTTTCGGAGGTCTTCGAACCTCCAGTAGGAAACATCATGTCAGGCAAGCCCACCTGGCAGGTGTCCCCCCGGGGCTGAGTGCCCAGAGTCGGGACCACCCTCTGTGCCACTACGCAGGGCGGCGCACAAGGGGGGAGGGAAAAGAAGGGGAGGAGAGGATTCTCTGAGGCTCCTGTGATTCAGGGACCCTGACGCTACAGGAAGAACGGGGGAGCTGCGCGAGCTGCAGAGGGGTCTGGTCCCCGGGGAGTGGAACGAAGCGCAGGTGCCCCCTGGCGGTCTTCCCACGAACTGCAAGGCCCTGCCAGCAGGTGGTCCCCAGGGAAGAGTAGCCAGTCCACCCACGGGCGGCATCACCTGTGGGGAGAGGGAAGAATCCGTTGGGGGCAGGGGAGCCAGAGGGCCGTAATTGAGTGGCTGACATTGTGAGATGCCTTCGCAGTGCGCCTGTGCCCGGCGAGTCCACACGAATTGATTTTGTGATCACATCTTGAAGCCCGGCCGCCGGGAGCCCAGATAAAACCTTCACGTCCCCGTCAATCAGCGAAGGCCGGGGGGGCTCCGCGGAGCCCTTGCCGGGCGAGTCCAGCGGGCGCAGGCCCTCGCGGAGGGGACCGGCGCCCCGGGGTCCACACTCCTCGCCAGTCAGCAGCCCAAAGGGGCCGAGCCGGGAGGATGGGGTCGGAAGGGTGGGGCTGGGGGCCTCGCGGAGAAGCCGGCGAGGCCTGGTGCTGGGGGAGAGCCCGTTCTGAGCTCTCAGGGTCCGCAGCCTCTTCTCCCACACGAGTGGGGAGCTGGGGTCCAGATGCGGGCCTAGACCCCAGAGGGAGCGTCGGGAATCCCCGAAGACGCAGGGATGACGTCACGGTCGGGACTGATCCGGGGGGACTTCTGTCCACGTCCACTCACGGATCGTCCCAGGAAGCCGTGCATCTTTTCGTAATCGATCCACCAGGTATCCGCGTGTGAGCTTAGTGGGGTGTGTGCCGCCAAGGGGGTTTGGGGGGGCCGGGCATTACCTGGCTCCTGGGTGCAGAAGACCTGCAGGCACGGTTTTCCTTACTGTGAAGTGAAGGGGTTAAAAACAACCAGGTTTCCCGCCTCGAACCCGGGTCGGTAACTGGGGGGCCGAGCTGCCTGTTGAGAGCCCGCACTTCTGTGGGTTGGAAGGGCCTCACCTTAAAATGACAGCCAAGCGCCACGGTTGCTTCGCTCCTGCGCCTAAGTGTCCCCAGCGTGGCCGGCTGTTGGCCCGGCGTGGCCGAAAGCCCCCTTTGGGGCCAGCACGCTGCCGCCAGCCGAGCCCACCTCTGCAGCGCGCGCTGCCTGCTCCGCCTGCTCACGCAGCCGCCCTACGGCCTGCAGCGTCTCGCTGGAAGGCTCAGGACACGTGGCGTGGGCCGAGAACAAAGGGGAGCCGGCATTCCTCCGTCCCTCTGCAGGGGGGGGCAGGGCTCCCCATGTGTGCACCTTTCACGGCGTCCCTCGAGTTCACAGATCCAGCACACACGCTCTCTCCGGGCTCCTTGGGAAAGACAGGCCTCGGGAAGTGACTTCTGAGAAAAGCAATACCCCTCAATGAAAAACCAGCCGTAAAACATAAAAGAGAAACTCCCCCCGCCCCCACCAGCCGTAATCTGGTCGTCACTTCTACCGTATCCTGCCTCCCAACGGCTTCAAACGGCGGAAGAGCCGAATTTGAAACATTTGCTGCATTAAGGCAAAACTGAGCCTAGCCAGGATCTTTATGGGTCTTATAAATATTTATACTTGATAACATCTGGGCCGAGCCTCAGTGTCGAAGCCCGTGTTTGCCCAACGAGTCTTTTTTCTTTCTTCCTTTTCTTTTTCTTTCTTTCTTTCTTTTTTTTTTAACGAGAAAGGAGGGTGGGGAGAACACCTCCAGTTTGGTATTTTACAGTTTTCATATTTGCTCCTCTTAGCACATCGCGCAAGAGCCCAGGCCGAGCGTGTGTGTGATTTATGCGTGTGATTAGTGATCAAGGGGTGCAGGGTGCAGAGGGAGAGATGGGGGGGCCGCCGAGGGTGGACGCTCTCCCAGGGTGTGCTCACAGCTGAGGGCTGCGCAATTATCTGCAGAAGTCAGAGCCCTGAGCCCGGTGGGGCCTGCATTACATGATCCACTGTCCCCAAGGTCCTGAATTTCCTCTGAATAATTGCATAATGTTCTTACTCCGCTTCGGCCAGGAGGGCTCAGTCAGGAGAGCCCAGCGGATGCTGGTGATCCCTTCAGGTTCTGCAACAGCTTTTCCGGGAGTGATTTATTAGTTCTGGACAGGCCGCAATCAGCCGTGTTTGCATAGCCAGAGAGCAATTACACCTTCAGGATTCGACGGAGAAAAATGCGCACGTGCCAGCAAGGTCAGCCCTCCGTCTCCCGCCCTGGGAGAAGAGAGGGCTGTTCACGGCTCACGGGTGTTTGGTTTGGAGACGGGTCCGTGCTTTTCATCATGTGATGCTTCACATTTGGGGGGCATTCTCTTGCCACAAAGCAAGGCGTCGCACTCTGAAGCCCGACCTTAGGAGGAGCTAGCGAGAGATTTCCTCTCCCACCCCTTCCCTCGTTTGTGCCTCAACGAAACTGGGGGGAGTGGAGGGAGACAGGGCTTAGGAAAAGCTGTTCTGCCCTCTCCAATGTCCTGGGGCCGAATAGACAGGGTGATTTATGGGGCGAGGGGCTCCCCAGGAAGGATCAAGGCTGCAGAAGGGCAGTGGGAGAGGGGCTCTCCACGTCAGTGAGGAATTAAAATGTTTCCCCCAGACAGGGCGAGCTGTCAACTCAGCAAATAGCGAGTGGTTAGCGGCGTGGCTGCACGTGAAGGGTTTGCCGCAGGTGAAGCAAAAAGCAGAGATAACTGGCACGCGGCCGAGGCACACGGGTACGCTCAAGGAAGGCTGGCTGGGCGCAGGAGTGGCTTGCTCAAGGTCACGTGGGCATTGGAGCCTCCACATGACTCCGCCCACCAGGACTTCCAAGGCATGGCCTGGAATTAGGTCCCTGAGCCACTCTCTCCTTTCCTGACTCTCCGTGAGCACAAGTGGAAAAACCTGAATGATTTGTTCTTGGCCCTGAGTGTCGCATCATCTCCTTTGAAAAGAGAGATCAGCCTCCACTCTATTATTAGAAGCAAATGGTTGGAAAAAGCGGTTTTTCCCCACCCCCAGCCTGTCACCCAGGAGGGGGCAGAAAGTGAGAGGCAAGCAACAGAGAAACGTCCCACGGCTGGATATGGACGTTGGTTTCTGTCCAGAGGTGGAGGGGCCTTCGGGATGAGGCAGCAGGTCGGATTACAGCTCGTTTTCCTAACGACTCAGGCTCCGCCACGACCTTGGAAAAGTAATCCTCCACGTGATACCCACAGGAATATTTCTCATAAGTAATTTGAAATCATAGAACATCCCTGCCGTGGCGCGGCGCCAGGGACCCGTGAGGAGATGAGATTTATTTCCCCGGGTTTTTCTAGCCGAGGCGGAGAGGCGGGAAGAGGGCCACCGCCCACTTAACGCCAGCGCTCTGACCCTGCGCGACTGTGCTCCTCCGCCCGCCCACGTGGGCCCTGGGCGGAGAGCAGCTCGGCGAGAGCTGAGGCCCATGCGTCTGTGACGCTGAGCCGTGTGGGATGGTTTCTGAAACCCTCGCCCACGCACGGCGACCAGTGCTTCCTGCGATTCCCGAAGGACGGGACCTTGGGAATGCCGGGGGGGGGGGGGGTGGCGGCGCGGGAAACACCCCAGGGGACACCGACAAGATCTAGCCTTCGAAACAGAGGCTCAGGGTTCAGAAATTTAAAAAAAAAATTTTTTTGTTTAGGACGGTTCGAAGAAAGCCCATACTCTTTTAAGTTTTGAGTCCCACAGAATTTCATTATGTAGCCTGAGAAAGGGGAACAGAAGACATCCACCCAAGAATTGTACACGTGACAGAAAGCAGTGTTAGGAAAATGGGAATACACAGCATCTGGCCAAGGAGGTACGTGAAAGTGTTTTTCACGCCCAGCCGGTGTGGCTCAGTTGGTGGGAGTGCTGTCCCGTGCATTGAGGGGTTGCGGGTTCGATTCCCAGGCAGGGCACATGCCTGGGTTGTGGGTTTGATCCCCAGTCGGAGTGTGTGTGGGAGGCAAAAAATCAACGTTTCCCTCACATTGATGTTTCTCTCTCTCTGGAATGAATATATATATATATATATGTGTGTGTGTCTGTGTGTGTGTGTGTGTGTTTTTAATTCAAAATATTTTTCACTAAATAGAATGAAAACCCTTCTAAGTCTTGACCATTCTGTTGGATACACTCTCTCAGAGTAATGGCCCCCATCTAATGGGCACTTACCAGATCCCAGGCGCTAATTCAGGTATTTGACTACTGCAGCCTTGATTGATCCACAGGAAGAAGGCATGATTACCGCCAGTTTCCAAAGGGGGAAGTCGAGGCTCAGAGGGGTCTGGCCTCAAGATCGCGCAGTTGGTGTGCGGCGTGGCCAGGACCCACACGGGGCCTGCGGGCCGGTTAACAGGCTGCCTGGTCCCCACAGTGCATCACTCTCAGTGCAAGGCCCGTCCCCCACCAGAGAAGGAAGCAGCACCTGAACGGGCGGTGGGAGGGGGCAGTTGGGATCCTCTGGACAAATCTCAGGGACCAGCCACTTGGGAACTGCCTGCGAATATTGTGCTAAGAAAGAATGGGACTCGGTAGGATTACTAGAACAGCATCGTGTTGGCCCAAAGTTCATTTGGGTCTTTTCCATAAGACGGCTCTAGGGGCCCTTGGTTGTTTTTCACTTCATTCGAACCAATTTTGTTAGATTGTATTGTGACAGCTGTCACATCAGCATGCATTAAAAAAAAAAGTGTCCAAATTGGTGAATTTTTGTGCAGCCATTTTAATATTGAAGATGGAAGGAAATAAGCAACATTTTCGGCATCTATGTTTTATTATTTCGAGAATGGTAAAATCGCAACTAAGATGCAAATAAAAGATTTGGGCAGTGGATGGAGAAGGTATGCAGCCAATCGGACGTGTCAGAAGTGGTTTGTGAGCTTCTGTGCTGGGGATTTGTCGCTGGACGATGCTCCCCGGTCGGGCAGACGGGTTGAAGTTGATAGTAATCAGGTCGAGACATTAACTGAGAACCATCAGTGTTACAGCACGCGGGAGAGATAGCCAACATACTCAAAACATTCAAATCAATAAAGCTATGGGCGACCTTGAAAGATGTGACTCTTGTTTTACGGGAAAAACTATACGAACTTTGTGACCAACCCACTATCTCCTGCAGGGAGAGGCATGTAAATAATATCGGGACAACCACGTGTGACGTCGGGCGGTACCAGACCGCCCGGGGTGGCCGCTTCCTGAGTCACACAGACGTCTAACCACTCTGCCGTACCCCTGAAACTAATACACCAGTGAATGTCAGCCGCCTTTGAAAAATAAAAATAAATTTAAAATATAATAAAAAGGGCTTCCAAAGTACAAAAAGAAAGAAAACAAAATTAATTTTTTTTTTAAAAAAAAAGGACTTCCAGAGCGCGGGCGGAGTCAGTGATCTGTCCGAAGGACCCCACCCAGACGGGAGCCAGGACGGTGGGGGAGAGACCTCGCACCAGATGGAGCTCGGGCTGAGAAAGCTCTGGGCTGTAATTAGGAGCCTCCCGGCATTGGGGAAAGCGAGGGCGGAGCGTCACCGACAAGCCTCAGTGCCAAGACCAATGTTATCTTATAGAGAAAGAAATAATAGGGGCCGATACCAGGCTTTCAGAGCTCCAAATTCACCGTGACCGGGGGAGGGGCGGGTGGGGCCAGCGAGGGGGAGAGCAAGGACGCCTGGCCGCGGCCTGGGCCGGAGGGCAGGGAGGGGTGCAATTCTATATCCCCGAAGGGAAAGCCCGGTGCCTGCAGAGAACAAAAGGAAACTCGCCTAATGGAGTAGAATAATAAGGAAGGCGCTCTGTGCTCGGAGGTGCTGGGCGGGGCCCTCAGAGGCCTCTGCCTGAGCGGGGTGCACAGCCACACACCTGCGGGCATTGCCGTTTGCAGGCTCTGGGGCGGACCTGGTGAGAAAGCCACGGGGGGCCGCCCTCCCGGCCTTGAAGGGATTAGGCTCCCATCGCCTGGGAAGAGCACAGCGCAGCGGGGGTGGGCCCCAGCCTGGGTGCTCTTTTGGCTGGTGGGTGGGGAGTTTTCGGTGTGGTCTTCTGAAAGCTGAGGTGCCGGAACGCCCCCTCCCCTTCCCTCCCCCCCCTCCCCACGCTCACCCTTTCAGAATAGCTCAGGGGCGGGTGGGTGTGGTGAGCAGAGGGGCGAACCCTTTAATGGATGACAGGTTTCCAGAGAAGGAGAATGGGCCTCAGCCACGGCCTGGGAACTTCTGGGCCCACAAGTGCTCCACGATAATCTGGAAGAACTCTGTACTCCCATCCCCTCTGTTTCTGCTGACCTCTGAATGTTTTCGCTCTACGTTTGCGTCATTGCGGAGGGCGTGCCTGCCGGCATCTGGCAAAGCTGGACAATTCAGAATGCCATGGTTATGAACGCTTTCAAATGGGCCCCGTGGAACGATCTGACACGCGCCGACATCCCCGTTTAAAATACAAGTTCCAGTTTTTGAAAAATAATCATAAGCATAAAATTAAACATTTTCACTGGATGTGGGTCTTCATGAGCTGCAAGGGGGTCTATGGGGTCTTGATTTGCCCCCTTGTCCCAAGTCCTGCAGACGGCACACCCAGGACCAGGCAGCATGGTGAGGTCTGGCTAGGGCTGGTTTTTGGTAACCTAGAAGGGGGAAACTGTGGTGGGGGATATGGCAAAACACACAGAGGCTTGTTCTCAGGCTGCTCCATTTGTAGGAGGGAAAATTCATGGAAGTTGGGGAACTGGATGTCGCTTTCCTTGAAATCATCTTCACAGGGGTCTCAGACGCAGGGACTCGGCACGGGACCCACGGGGGCCTGCACCTCAGGGGGAAGACGACCGTCTCGAACACAGGGAGAGACCAGACAAGCTCCGCTGGCTGCTTGTTAACGTCGCGAGTTCCTCACATCTGGAACCTCCCGGGCCCTCACCTGCCTCTGGTTTGAAAGAGCTGCTTCGCTCAGGAAAGGACCGGAAGGCTCGCATCGCTGGTGTGTGTAGGGCGGGTGCTGGAAGTGGGTGCCCAGTGCTGATTAGCTTCCTCTCCTTTGGGACAGAAGTTCCGAGGATTGGGATCTGGCCACATGGGTATGCGTTACATTCTCCGTCACTCTCGGGGACAAAGCCCTCCCAAACAGGCATCTGCCTGCCACCATCACTCAGAGTCCGGGCCACCCAGAGAGCAAGCAGCCGCCTCCTGTGCCTCAGCCCTTGGTCGTATGACCTTGGACGCCACCTGGGGGCCAGCCTGCCCTCGCTCCCTCTCTCTGAAGTCCTCCTTCCTGTCTTCCTCTTTGTACTTAGGGAGAACCCCAGGCCTGGCTGCAGAGGTAATCCCAGCTTGAAGTATTGTCTTCAAGGCCACCCAGCCCCTTGAGTGTCCGCTTCTGCGGCCAGTCATGCGGGCCCTCTGGCCCCATCTCCATTCCGACGGTCAGAGGGACTCCCTCCCTCTCAGTCGGGAGGAAGGTTGGGTCTGGCCACCTGGAACGTTCAACTTAACACCCTGGGCTGTGCAACCAGCAGATACAGGTTCCAATCTCTATTCCGTCACTTACTAGCTCAGTAACCCCAGAGACCCTCTGACCCGTCCAAGGCCAAGTTAACTTGCCCATAAAATGTGGGTGGTGGTGCCACGTCGTAGGGTTGTTTGGAGAATTCAGTGAAATAAGGCACAAGCCCCACGCCTGGCACAAGTATGTACTCGGTAAGTGCTGTGGGTTCCAGCCGGGACATTTAGGCAGGAAAATGAGACAGAAGGCCCCCAGAATGGGAAGGAAGAAGTAACACAACCTGCAGTCTCAGAAGACTCGACCATCTCGGAACATCCCTACGAGATAACCTGGTTCACCTCCCGTCTGAAGTGACCTTCCAGACAGTGTCTACAGTGGAATTGCCAGAGCCATGCTTGAGTGTAAGAACTATCTTTCCTTTTCTTCAAAAAAAAAAAAAAAATCCCCATGTCACTAGCAAGCCAATCAATTGGGCAAGTCACGCTGCCCTCGGTCGTGACTGGCTGAGATGGGGGCGGCCCCTGCAGAGCTCTGGAGGTGACACTGGGCGTGTCCACCCTGCTCCCTGCACCCGCCCCACCAGCGGGGAACAGGAGGGGCTCCTGGACCCGTCCCTGACACCTTGCCTTTAATGGGGGATGGACCCTTCAGTGACGCAAAGGTCCCTGCTGAGGAGTGTCCCCTGGTGCTTACTGAGGTCAGGGATTTGGGAGCACAGGGCAGCAGGTGCTCAGAAAATGACCCTGGGGCCCCGTCGGGTACTTCCCGACCTTTCACTTTGTGGGACGACGCCCAACCCACCGAGCCCCACCGGTCAGGGCCAGCCTCACGTGCGGATAACTATTCAGCGCTGTTGTGAGAATTTACGGAGGTAAAGCAGGTGATGGCAGGGGGCCCACGTCCTCGGGGTTGGGAGGAGTTCCGTGAACGCCCGCTGTGTTGAGCGAACTCCTTTCCACCTCATGAAATATGTCCTCTGATCTGAATCCCTGACACCAACAGTGCCCTCGCATACACAAGAACGCAAGGAAACAGCCGTCCGCCACGGCTGGGCCACAAATCAGTACAGCTTTTCCAGAGAGCAATTTTTCCACATGGGCCAAACAATGAAGAATACACAAACTCTCTGCCCCCGCAATTCCAACCTGGGGGATTCGTGCTAAGGAAATAATCAGTCTGCAGGTAGATTCAGTTTGAGGGTCTTCGCCGAAGCCTTGTCACGAAACCCTGGAAACACCCAAGCCAGTGTTCAGCCGTGGGGAGTGATTGAATAGATGGTGGTGCGTCCATACAAGGAATTGCACTTTTGAAATGAAAGTCTGACCACATCACCATCCCACCTGCAGCCTAAAACCCATCAGTGACTCTGGACGGAAAGGTGAACCACCGCTCTGCCTGAACGCCGGCCTGACCGCCTCTTGCAGGGGGCTCCCACCCAACCTCCTCCCCTACCAGCGAGATCTCGGAGCGGCCGGGAGGTGGCTTGTTTAATCCTTGGTTGTATTCTCAGTACCCAGCATGATGCCTGGTGCATTGTGGGTGCTTAATAACCACTTGTGGGATGAGTGCGTGAATGAGCGAGTGGATGCCACACCAAGAAGTGTGCAGTGTGTGCTGTGGCCTTCCCTGAAAGAATGCTAGCAGAAAAACAAGCCCATTTGAGTCTGAAAAAGGAAAACTCAGGCCACAGTTCCGCGACAGGAGGGGCAGGAGATTAGGGTGCAGCTGAGAAATGGTGGGAGCCCACACTCGGGCCGTGCCGGGGACCGCGGGGCAGGGGTCCTGTGACCCCTTCAGCAGGTAAAACTGATGGAAGTTAACCGTTCACTGGGTGGCCACCTGGTGGGTGAGGAGCGCACCAGCCAGTCCAGATTCTATGGGGCCTGGAGCTAGTATGTGGCCAGAGAGAGCCGGCCCAGCCTTGGACTCGCCGAGCCCACGGCCGCGCAGGATACGGAGAGCAGGGAGGGCAACCGCAGGCTTCTCTTCCCGGCCCTGGTCAGCGCCTGCTCCTCTGCCCGTCGGCAAAGCAGCCTGCCGCTCACCCTTTCAAGAACGGAACCCTTCTGGGGGCTCGGTCCTCCTCCTGACAATGTGCCTGGGGGAAGGTGGGACCCGTGCTCCGTCTGCAGGTGCTCACCTGCCCTCTGCTCCCTTGGCGCCTCTGAACTGCTTTCCGGAAGGTTCCCCGAAGCCAAATCTGTGCCTCTGAGGGCCCGCATACACAGACGGAGGAGGCCAGACGGTGTCTAAAAACGGAACTCTGACCTACAACCTGCAGCAACCGCTCAGGAAACCCCTCACAGGCCTCAGCGACTCGGGAAGCCCGTCTGCGCCAGCCAGCCTGGCGGGAAGTCAGGTTGCTGTCCTGAGTGACAACTCAGGTGGCGAGACAGAACTCCTGTGACCATCAGCCCCAAATGGCCAGGACGTGATCAATCACTGATGGCGTCCCTGCTTTTTGTTCCTGCTTCCAACAGGACGGAGGGGAGAAAGCGGAGCAGGGCCCGCCCCACCCTGCAGGCCACCCCAGTTCCAGAGACCTGCTGCAGCGTCCCTGAGAGAGCCGCCCCAGCCGGCACACGGAGCCATCGCTTTCCCCACTGAAGTCTTTCCCGCACCTGCCTCGGAGTCCCGGCCCCAACGCCAGGGATGGGGGCCAACCCCCTTGCTGCGGTAGACGCAGAATAAACAACCTTTGCCTTTGGCGTTGGGGGGGGCGGGGCTTCATTCCTGCAGCCTGCACGTTTCATCTGAGTTGGTCACTCCTCTGCATTCAACACTGCCAACCTCTGTCCTTGAAATCGCCACTTCTCCTGGCTCCCCAGCCCCGACTTCTGACCCGCAGCCCCCCACGTGCCTCTGCTCCCTGCGGAGCTCTCCTTGGGGGATGGGGGGCACCCAGGGATCCGCCCTCAGCCCCCTTCTCTACTTACCTTCGTGGCCCCCCGGGTGATGCACCCACACTTTAAGGTTTTAACTGGCTCCGCCTCCAAGGCATCAGGTCCAGCCCCACGACCGTCTCCTCGTAGAGGCTCCGTGAACGCGGACACCCAACATACCCAACCCTGAACTTGCCCCCGCCCCTGCCCCCACCCCGACCAAGCATGCGCCCCTCCTCTCCCCTCCCCTCTCTACTTCCCACCCTCCACATCACCCAGGTGAAACTACCGGATCCTGTGGATGGGTTCGGCCTTCCAAACGTTTCCTCGGTCCATCCCTTCTCTCCCTTTCTGCTGCCAGAGCCCACTTAGGTGTCCCTCTGTCTCTCTAAACCAGCACGCCAGCCCCTCGCTGACTGGCCAGTTGCCCGGCGTGGCCGTGCCCAACCACTCTCCCTTCCACCAGCAGAGTGGCCTTTTAAAAGCACTCATCTCAGCACCTTACTCCCTGCAGAGACCCTCGGAGGCCCATTCATTGTTTAGCTTGGCCCACGAGGCCTCCGTGACATCCGGAACGGCCACACTTCCTGCCACCTGGACTGAGAACTTGATGCCCTGAGCAGACACAGGGCACCTGAGCCTGTGCGAACACGGGTGCGTGTGCCCAGGTGGCGTCAGAGCCACAGCAGCGCCCTCACCTGCTGGCGATCTGTGGCCCTGGCTTGCGGTCCCCAGAGAGCCCGTGTGGCCAGCTGTCTGGTGCCTGGTCCCCACTCAGGGAGCCCTCTGGCCAGAGGACAGCATTGAAAGGAAACAGCTGTTATTCCGTTTCAGCTCGAAAGGACTTTCGGCTCTAAAAACCCAGTTTTCACTTGGCTGTTCAGTGCCGCTGGATCCAAGTAGAGGACAATACGTTTTCCCAGGAGCTGAGGGCCCCAACTGGGCACTGCGTACCCTGGGCAGCCCCGGCTGCAGCCGCCCCGACAGGCAGAAGGACTGTGGGCATCGCAGCGCAGCTGGCTGACTGTGGGAGCACGCTGTGCTTGCAGACAGTAATGTCCGCTGATTCCACATGTAAACATGTTCAAGGCTCCCGTGGCCCACAGGTGGCCTTTCCCTGTGGGTGTTGGTACAGAGCGCCCACACTCGCAGAGGCAGCCTGAGACTCAGGCGGGGGCGCCCCCCGTCAGCGCCTGACCGCGCCCTGCTGCTGCTCGTGGACCAGGGGGACCCTCAGACCGAGAGCCCTGCAGTGACCTCACTGCCCCACTGGAGGAAGCGGGGTGTCGGGAGTGAAGGGAGCCCAGCCGGCCTGAGTCTCCCCGACTGCTGGGAGCGGCACTGCGGGGGCGGGAGGGGTCTCCCTGGGGGAGGGTGGCACACACTGGGGGCCCTGAGGCTGCGTCAGCAGGACGCCCGCTGCTCTGTGCGGTGCAGGCTCTGCGTGAGCATGGTGCCCCTGCACACGTGTGTGCACACAGCAAAGTGTTCATGCCTGCACAC
Organism: Tonatia bakeri; assembly: GCA_004024845.1. Taxonomy (NCBI): domain Eukaryota; kingdom Metazoa; phylum Chordata; class Mammalia; order Chiroptera; family Phyllostomidae; genus Tonatia; species Tonatia bakeri. Next base: position 21,873 of record PVIA01001207.1, read on the forward strand.
ATGCACACAGCATGCACACAGCACATACCTGTGCACGTGTGCACACACAAGACACACTTTGTACATGCATGCGTGCACATGGCACATGGCACATGTGCATGCATGCATGTGCCCACGTGTGCCAGTAACACGTGCACATACCGTAGCCATACACACATAGCCATACACACGGTCATGCACACATCACGGACAAAGGTCTATGTACATGCACACACTACCACCTACACATCTATACTCACACATCTATACACATGCACACACATGCACACACACACCCACGTCACTCCTTGGTCACTCTACGGGGACCCAGTCACAACGCCCCGCCCCCCACACCCACCTGGGAGGCAGCGTGGGAACCCTCACAGGCACGGGCAGGTGCTGCTGGTCCCAGCCCTTCAGGCTCAGTGTCGCCTGCCTGGGGGCTTCAGAACAAAAACGCCACGGTCCCTCACAGCGCCCAGCTCACGTGGGTCCATGGTGCATTGCAGGATCCAGGCCCCAGGGAGCAGCAAAGGGCCCACAGCCTCCTGTCGCCCGGCTTTGGCTTCCTCCTAATGGGCTCCGCCCCCCGAGGGGGCCGAGGCTGCTCCTGTCCTGAGAGCCAACCTGCCTGGACACGACTCCCCAGCACCGGACTAGAGGGGGAACGGGGTGGGGTGAAGGCAGAGGGTGCCCGGAGGCCGGTCTGGGTTTAGGGCCACAGGAAGCAGAGGTGACCCTGGACTTGATGGCGGAGAGCCCACCTGGTGCTGGCGCGGGGGCAGAGGAGCCCCCCAGGGGGGGAGCAGGTTAAAGCCTCAGTGTCACCAGCCCCAGTTTATGTGCCTGTTTTTGCTGGAGCAGACCAGCAGAGCCGGGCTCTGGGGGGGCAGTCAGAGGCCGCAAGACCCTGGCCCCTCTGTCACCTAGAAATGCCCTGTCCACATGGCAGGGGAGGAGCAGAGTCGGCTGACCCTGACTGTGACTGGCAGGAGTGACTGTGGGCCCGGGGCACCACCCTCTGCTGCCAAGGGCCTGGTGGCTGCCTTTCGGGCTCCGGTCAAGAGGGGCTCCCGGGGGCTCCCATCAGCGGGCACCAGAAAGACCTGAGGCTCTACAGTGGACAGGGGTCCTCCGGGTGGGTCCGCTGCTCAGACTGGCTGGTCTTCACCCTCCCTTATCGAGGACCCCGGGTGGGTGGGAGACTCGGACAGCTGTTTTCTCCCTCTCCCTCAGGGCTGCCCGCTGTGGGTATGCACCCCACACTTGCATGGCAAACACGGTGGGAGAGGGAGGCCCTGCCGGAGGGGGGTGAAGGCACCCGGGCCTGTGGCAGCTCTGCGGGGGGCCGGGGAGGCAGCTGGTGAGAGCCAGCTGCCGCAGAGCCACCGGGCCGGGGAATACCTGGAGCGAATCAGCGGACGCCAAAAGTGTTCGGTTTCCCAAATTCAGAAACCGATGGGAACGCTTTACCTTCCTGTACGGGGTAAGCAGGAACAATAAAGGCTATGGATGAAGCAGCATTGGTTTGCTCAGCAGGAGAACAGAGGTCTTAGAAAGTGTCGTTAAAAATGAAAGTTAAAACGCGGACCATGTACGCGGGCGAGAACAGGGGGATTGTGTCAAGGAAGGAAATTGAGAATGCCCGGGTGCATTTGGGCCTTGAGGTGCCTGTCAGAGATGAGAGGCTGTTTCACATCACGACGGGCACGCCAGCCATGACAAGTTCACCCCCTTCGCCAGGAGAATCCAACAAATTAGTGGGTGGTTCTGAGGGAGTAACGAAGCCTGTCTCTGGGTGGAACATTAATTATCACCCTGCTCTGGAGGAGGAAGGTGACGGTGTGGGTTTGCCCAGGAAGAGAGAGAGCTGTTTTGCGGGTCAGTGGTTTCCTCTCTCTCTCTTTCTCTCCCTCCCCTCACCCCGAGAAGTGAAATAACATCGGGAGAGGAATGTGATTTTTCCCTGGGAGCGGTGTGGTGGGGTGGGGGCTGATGATTGGCTCTGTGAGTTGGGAGCCTGCCGCTTTCAGGAAGGATTAATATGTGGCCCGCCTGTGGGCCCAGGGAGGCTGCCCTCCGCTGTCGCTGGGGGTGGGGGCGGCCGGGGGGAGGGAACCGGTTAGGAACCCAGCTGTCTCAGGAAGGATCTTTAACGGCCCCTCAAGGAAGCTTCACCGCCCTGCTCTGCCGCCCTCCTCGCCGGCCCAGGGGACCCGCATCGGGCGGTCTAGTTTCCTGGGTTTGTGCCGCACCCAGAGCACAGGCAGCGAGGACACAGCTGGTCCCTGCGCCTGTTCTCTGGCTTGGCCGCCGGGGGTCCGTGAGGCCCGGCTCCCTGGGCTGTGTCCCAGCCTCACTGGGCCGACCCTCAGCCTCCACCTGACCAACTCTGAGCCTCTCCGTGTCCCCTAAATCCGGTCCCGTGGTTTGGAGTCCCTTCTTCCCCCTCTTCCCGGCCCGTTCCTATTTACCCTTCAGGCCTCCTTCTGGGGCATTATTCTCTGAAGGAAGCTCCGTCTGAACCCACCCCCCTCCCCAATCACAGCCAGATGAGCTCCCAAGGTGCCCTCTGCCTCCTCTGTCCCAGCCCCAACCGTGTGGCATGACACCTCCCCAAGTGCTGCTCTCCTGCTCGGGACGCTGACCCTGGAAGGCAGGGCACAGGTATTTCATCCTGTGCCCTCACCTGGCAGGGACTGGCTGGAAACAGAAGTAGGGGACCCACCCTAGATGGCAGAGGGGCATCTCCAGGCCAGACCGCCCTTCGGTGTGGGCTTGGGGTCCGCCTTTCCACGAGGTGGGGAACGGGCTCTCCTTGGAGCTCTTGACAGGCAGGGAGGGAGTGGGCCGTGAGGTGTGAGGGTGGGACATTCCCGGGAAATGCCCCTACGGTGCCGTCAGGGGGGGTCTCCTAGCCGCCCTGTTCTAGGGGACTGATGGAGGAAGGATCTAGAAAAAACCGAAGGTCATGTGACGTCCGTGCCAGTTCACGGTCACGTTCCCACCGAGCATCTCCTCCAACTGGTTTTGAGGGACACACTGTCAGACCTCAATATCCTTCCTTCCTTGTAATCTCTGCCGGGGATGTGCCGGAGCTTCAGACTGTGGCCGCTTCCGGCTGAGGCAGCCTCCTATTCCTCTGCCTTCCCTCTCTCCCTCCCTCTCCCCTCTGGTCTCCCCTCGCTCGCACTTCCTCCTCCTAGAGGTCCCCAAGGGCGACAGAAGAATTGCCGTGACAGACACGGCCACAGAGGTGCTTGCACATGGCAGGCGGCTGGCTTGCCAATGGCCCACACAGACCCCTGCGTGCGGAGACTCAGCCCCTCGGCCTGGGGTTTGAAAGAACGGCAACCCTGTCTCCTTCCCGAACGCCTGCCCGGCACACGGCTCACCGGGGGTCCTCAGTGATGCTCGTGGAACAAATGGACGTCATTCAGCAAACCGCTGGGACGCGGCTGGAAGTCGCAGGCTAATTACAGATGGCAGGGAGAGCTCCAGGAGGCCTCGTGCGTCCGAGGCCAGGAGCGGAGCCAAGAGCTCCAGCACGGGCGCACGGGCAGATGGCAGCCGCCCGGCCTCCCCAGAGAGCGTCCACGCTGCTGGCCACACGGTCGCCCTGGCGGTGGGCTCTGTGTTTCTGCACTTGGGACCAAGGGTCTCCGCAGAGCCCGCAGACCATCCAGCCGGGGGCCGCCGTCCTGTCCTCAGCGTCTCCCGATCCTCAGTGAAAACACACACGGACAAGGGACGCCCCCTGTTCTGTCCCCAGCCCGGACACAGCTCCTTGCGTGCCACTGGCACTCACTCAAGAGATGTTCGAATGAATGATTTGAATGTGCAGGCAAGCTGGCAGGGACATCTGTCACCGTGCGGATGGCCAGCGCGGATTTGGCTGGTCCAGCTGGCTGGGCGGGGTCCTCGTCTTCCCTGGGCGCCCCTCCCCGTGCCCAGGGAAACAGCCAGGGTCTTAAGTTAGAGCACAGCTTTTTATTCTGTTTGAGGAGATGCTCTAAGACATTCCCCAGGGTGCCCCTTGCCCTGTTCCTTTGACCCATTTGCCTCCTTCCTCATCCACACAGAGCAAATCCCACCTCTCCGACCGCCAGTCATCGGAGTTGGGGGACCCCTTCCTCTCCTGATTTCCTCCCAAGGTGGGATTTCCCCCGTTTCTCACACTCTTCGGTCTCAGGGTTGGCGCACCCATCAGTGCCCGAGTTTCGGTGGCAGGTTTTGAGAGGAGCTGCCAGAACTCCTGAAACAAGGTAATGGGCCATAGGGGGCAATCCCTTGGGCTACTGCTTCCCAGCAGTTGTCCTCAGAGTCTGGAAAGGACCCCTCCCTGGACCTCACCACCAGGCGCCGGGGACATCCAGCCCGAAGCCGCAGCCGGACATGGCAGGGGAAGGGGACTGCTGATTTTCCAGGCGCTGGGTGACACACTGGCACCTACAGGACACTAGGGGACCAGCCATCACTCTTGGCGGCTGCCTTTTCAACCTCCTGGCATTGGAAAAACCACAGAGAAAGGGCTGGACTTGTGGTGGGGTTCCGCAAATTTATCTAAGGCCAATCTTGCCCATGGAGTGCCTGATGGGAAATCGGTATGAAGATGGTAGCCAATTCCAGGTCAGGGGTATGGCGGTACCCCCTTCTCTGGAGCCCTGGCGTGCACAGGTTGCAGGGGTAACCGGGCTGAGCTATATTTTCTTCCTCTGTGTTTCTCCAAAGTGCCGGGCCCAGCAGGATGGTGATAGAGGGAAAGGGACATTTTTGGAATAGCTGTTTTTGGACGATTCTCATGAAACGGACCCTCTGCTCTGGGGCACATGTGGGAAAGCTACATTCTGACCGCATGACTAATTTGCAAAGCCTCGCTCAGAGAGACTTCTCCCCGGGAACACAGCTGGGCGCTTCCTTTGTGGGCCGCCGGTGTCAGTTATGAATTGAACCAGAGGGAAACCGTATTCCGTCCCGGCCGGGGGAACGCAGGAGGGGCGCTGCAGTGAGGGCATGACGTAGCAGCAGTTCATACACCGAGTACTATTCTTTTATTAACTTTAAGAACATGGTTTACATAAAAACAGGCAACATCAAAAAAGCTCAGTTGATAAATGAACATCATATACCACAGATGACTTCATTCCACATTAACCTACGTTTATTAGCTTAAACGGAGAGATTAGGAAAAAATTGGATCTCATTCCAGCTTTAATCATGGATACAAATCGTTTGAAAGTTCTTTCATTAAGAGTCTCAAAATCAAAAATTAACCTATGCCACCTGATCCATGCAGCAATTGATACATTCAGTCTTTTCAAAGGAAATATTGAACGTTTTTTCTTGCCCCAAATTGAAACCTTTCAGAAACTTGCTTAAATACATCAAGTTCCTAGCCCACCTTTTCAGTATGCATGACCAAAATACTATTTAATTTCACACTCAACTAACCTTTTAATAATTTTTCTGTCAGCCAGAATGAAAACTGCTATTATTAATTTCTTCATAAAATTTTTAAAAAGTTATCGAGGATATGACTAACCTTGGACCGGTTTCAATTTCTTTTTATTTTTTCTTTCTGAGAATACATCGAAGATTAATGTCAATGGCAAGTGAGAAATTGCCGCTAGAGGACTATTCAAGGTCTTTTTCTCACCACAGTGAGCTGGACGGGAAGCAGTTGACACGATAGCATCTTTATCATCACTTTTAAAGCCCCACGTTCTCTTAAATCCAACGGCGAAGGCTTGTGGAACCGCTACTGACTCTCAGTTAACCAAGTCTACCCCGGACAGAACACACAGCTGCACACTGAAGCGTCACGAGGCGCCTCACTGCAGTTGCCCAGAAGAGAGCGTTGAGGTTGGAGGGGTTGGTTTCATGGCAGACCTTGCCTTTCCTCCGGGGCAAAAAGAAAGAAATGGGATCTCTCCCTGGTCTCCAAGGGCAAGATGTTGTAAACCTCACGATCGGAACACCTGCCCGTCGGACACTCGCTCCCTGAAAAATGATCGCGGCAGTTTCCGGGTTGGAGCCCCAGAACAACGACAACAGCGGGGGCCATGGGGGGGGGGCGAAAATAAGGGGGGAGAACCCCCACCTCAACCAGAGGCATCTGGAGCCTCTGCATGAGCTTCCGGTTTCCCACCAGTTTAAGACCTTCCATGTCACTCAGCACGTGGCTGCGTGTTTGAGCTATGCACACGTCAGAGACTGTCCCCTCCACCGCCAGGACATCATGACACACCAATTCCAGACTCCTGTGACGATGACCGTCCTCGGGACCCCCCTTGTTCCTGCTTCGTGCACAAGCACCGCGGAGCCCATTTTACAAGCACATCAGCGTGTCCTCAAGGGCTGTGGGTCAACGTGCTTTTAAACAAAAATCGTGTAGTGTGCTAATTGACGTGCGTCTTACCACATCTGAATTGACCAAAAGTGGTTACTTCGGGGAAGAGTTTTTAATTGCTCTTTTCCCCAACAGACTTGAATTGGCTTCATGGAACTTGATGTTTAAGTTAAAAAAAAAAAAAAGAGCATCCCTGTCTCCGAAAGAAGTGGGTATCTGCCCCTTCCTCACGGCATGCAGTGCAGGGTTCGTCTGAGAGTGCTTCTCCCAGACGGCGAGTGCAAGTGGCAGACAACGCGCAGGGGACGCTAACCCTCGGAAGGACCACCTTCGAGATTTTAGAAATCTTTGCTTGGACAGAAAAGATCAGGTAGCATTCAAAAATGTAATGATTTACACATTATAGAAAAGTGACATTATCTACAGTATATACCAGGTGGCTCCTAATTTAATTTTTTGAAACCCACATCCAAATGAAAAATTCCATCCAGCTGCCATCTTGGGTCTTGGGGCTTTCCCAAACTCTGAAGCTACGATGCAGGCAACGCTGTCCAGGCTTTTTTCCTTGTTTGTATTGTGGTTGTTCTTTCCTCAGGAGAATCGGGCAGAGAACACAGGCGATGAACCTTACTCTGGGTCAGACCTTCAGTCTAGAGGAAACCAGCCCGGGGCACCTTTTTATGGTCAAATTAAAAACCTTTGAAAACAGTCCATCACGGAAATTCGACAGTCTTACCCTGAGAAGGGCTGGCAGGCAACGCCATAATGTTGAGAAAGCTCTCCTCCCAGCACAGCCGCGCCCCCGCATGGGGACGGAGTCGTCTGTCGGGCGCCCGTGGCCAGCAAACAGCTGTGATTTAATGTGCGTGAGCTCTGGCCGGACGGTAGCTCCGTGACCCTCTAAGCGAAGCCAATTTTTTTTTCCTCTTTTTTTCCCCCAACTGAAATATGCTTCAAAGGGTAAAGGATTGCAATCTCAGCCTTCATTCATGTATATATTGCTTTCTTTCAACAGTACCTGGCGGGGCTATTAACCACAAGCCGAGGGGCGGGGCGGGTGGTGCTGGGCAGCCCACACAAGTCTCACTAAATATGAAACACCGAGCATTTTCAGTCGTTTATTTGCATTTTTTTCTCTGCTTATTCTCATGTGCACCACGCGTCAGTTAGGTGAGGGCTACTGTGGAAACATTTCCAGTGACCGAAACCTCACTTTTCCTTCTAATGGTGGGGAGTGAAGCCCAGATTCGTTGGTTGTGATGAGTGAAAGGGTTTTGGCTACAATGTCAGGGGGAGAAAAAGTGTCCATCACTATGAATAGATCTCACGTACAGAGGTGAGGTACACGGTGCGAGGAATGAGTTTTTTCTGCACTAGTCTACTGCGGAACGGGAAAGCTGAGCCTTAAAATGCCCTTGAAAATGCCACATGGTTGGTCCTGCGTTAATAAAGGAAAGACAGCCCCATCCGCCAGGCCACCGCTGTAAGAACGCGATTAAATACCGAGAAAAAAATATGGCGCCATGTGCGGCGATGATTAAATCGGTAATTACAAAGATACACTGCCGTAATGATACATATTTGATGACAGAATGGAAAAAAGAAATAAGATCGATTTGGTCATAGGAATTCCTTAAAGAACACCACCACTTAATTATTTCAACCTTGAACTATCCCAAGAATGTCGTGAAAAAAACGAGGAAGCGCCGGCGGAAAGCCCAGCGTCTGGATCCTCCCCAGTCATCGGCAGGCCTTGTGCTTGTCGGTTAACCCTCTGAGTGTGTCCCCGGCAATTGGGGTCCTGGTAGCTTGATGCTGGAAGGACGGCCTTCCGTCTGGCCGCTCAATATTTCTACTTGGCAGGCCACATGCCACTGCTGATCCAGCACGGACCACACCTTCCGCAGCCGTGCGCTGGGCTCCCCGTGCTGAGGGGCCCTGCACCCTCCCGCGCCGCCCCCTGCGATGTGCCAGGAGACCCTCCACAGCCTCGCGAGGTCCCCAGTCTCCCCAGACGTGGAGGGGCAAGGCCAGAGCCAGGCGCTGTGAGCTGTGTGCACCGGATGCCACGGCGATGCATGTGATGCCCACGGGAAAAGCAGCGGTTCGGAGAAAGACAGGAAAGTGACAGTGTCCCGCAGGCAGGTCTCTGCCCACTGGATTCCTCACGGCCACACATGCAGAGTGGAAGCCGAGCTGCCTGGACACTCCACAGTCACGCAGAGTGGGGCTTCACTCTGTCGTTCCAGAGAGAGCGTCCTCTCTGACCAGTGCAGGGCACTGGCCGGATGTGGATGCTCCCCGCATACCCCCCGGGGCGTTCCACGCTGTGCACCCCCCAATCTGACTGAGTCGGGCTGCTAGCGATGCTGTGTGACGTTCTCAGGGCTCTACAGGGGGACCGCTCGGTAAACAACCTGCCGTTTACCTGCCAGGGCAACGCAGACCGAAGAAATAACCTACACGTAGAAGAGCAAAGACTTGAGAAAACCGTGATGTGGAAATCATGACAGGTTAGGGTCTTAAAATCTACATCAGGGGAGCCCACAGCTGAGGGGTGGCGGAGTGAAGGGCAGCCGCCGAAGGCCGATGTGTATTTGAAAATAAAGAACCGACTAGAGAAAGGCCGAAGACCCGCAGGCACTGGGGTACGTTCAAAACAGACGGGAGTGCAGTTCAGCCGTCCAGGCGCGACGGTCGTGAACGTCACTCCTCGGTTCTCCGGGATCACACACGGAGCACACGGAACCTGGCCTCCCAGACCCCGCGGCTGGCCTCTGCCCTAAGCATCGCGGTGACCGTGCAATCTAGAAGAAACTCAGCGGTGGCGGGAGTGAAGACTCAGGTCTCAGACAGGACCCGGCCCACGGAGAGGGGAGGAAGACAACAGGTCCCTCGGGACAGCGACAGACAGCGGTCTGTGGAGGTCACCTTAGGAGCGGGAGTGGTAGCCCCAGAGGCATGCCTTCCCGTCCTCCTCTCCTGTCCTTCCAGGGAGCGCCTACGTAGATAACATAAGGGTGCACACTGACCAGTGGCTCATTTCCTTAAAAGCCATGTTAGAAATGTTCTGGATCGTTCTCTCACTGTGCTTTCCCCTTGGCCATCTTGCAAAGCCCTTGGCCTCTTGCCCCCTGCACCCCAGCCTCCTGTGTGTGGACTAGACGGTGTGGATCTCACACTGAAGACTGCAGGGCGTGAAAAAGCAGGTGAGAAAAACACCAGGGTCTTACCTCCTCTCTCCGTTCGAAATTCCAGCCCTAGAGAGCACCTGGCAATTTATTGCTCTTTTCCACCAGTTGTTGGTTATTTGTTTTGCTTTGTTTTGTTTTCCTGGAGATGTCCCAAACTGAGACCCTCCGTCACCAGGCACGAGCCACGGTGGGAGACCCCCCGAGGGTCTGCACTGGTGCTAGCAGCAGCTGAGGTGGAGGCAGCATTTCGGGGGCATCATCAGCACATCTTCATAGGGGGAGAGTTGGGGGGGTGCACCATTTTCTTTCGGGGGGCAGGCTGTTCGCCACGGACCCAGTCCCCCCCACTCGGGCTGCGGGATTCATGGCAGCTGACAGTCATACCTCTAACGAAAAAAGTCCCTTTCTGAATCAGATTATGGAGAAGAAATGGGGGCGCTTAAGCCTAAGTCATGAACCTGCCACGTTCTAAACCCACAAGAAAGGACAAGCAAGTTATCACTCCAGGGGCCTTTCTGGTCCAGATATCTCAGCATCTAAAAACACTCCTGGATCCGCAGCAAAATCAAGACACGTGTGTATATGTCGGAGGTCTGGACGACTCCCCGAGGGGCACCCACTCGGCCCATGCACTCAGAGGGTTCCCATGTGCTTGTTGCACACGAGCTTGACTGAGGAAAAAAGTCATTGATTTTAGGTTTAAAAATGTCGCCAAGTCGCCTTAACCCTCTGAGGACCCTGTCAGCAGCAAGGGACCATCTTCACGAACACCCGTCCCCGTCGGGCTCGGCGAGGGGAGGTCGCTACAGACACCAGAAAACACGCTTTCTCTTCCGCCGTTTGAGCATTGAGTGCTAGATAGATCGGGTGAAACTGTCTTACATAAATAAATTTGGGAAAACGTCTCCGAGTCTCAGAGGGTTAAGCTAGGACCTGGAGTGCAGGGGCTCGTTAAAAGGGCGAGTTGGGGGAGCGCACGGTCTCGGAGGAGCTCGGGGAGTAGTCTTCGGACTCCGAGTTGAGCTCGGGCGGAGCTGGCTGCGCCTTGTACCGGCTCCTCACATCCGTGTGGCGTCTTCGTCGGAAAACCTGCCTCTCCTTATCAAGAGCGGTGGTCTGGCAGGGGCATAAAATGAGAAAGAGGGCAATTAGGCCGCAGGAAATGGCACCAGACACACTTCCGGACGCTGCCTGCAGTCGGGGAAACGGGGACCTGACCACCGGGGCCACTCGCTGTTGTCGACAGCAGGTATCCGCTGTTGGGGGGCTCTCGGTTCCCCCAGATGGGCTCCGAGGAGCCCCCCATCATGTCATCCGCAGGCATGGGCAGGATGGATGATGTCGTGGGTCCCACCCCTCTGAGCCTCCCCCGCCCCCGACCCCCCTTAGGTCCACATCGCTTGCCTCCGGCCCCCAGGCCAGTGGAGGGCCCTGGCAGACGGGCCCAGGCTGGTGGCCCGACTCGGGAGGACGCCAGGCAGGGCCTCCTTGGTCAGCGCACTGCGCAAGCAGGTCCAGAACAAGGGCACCAGGGGAGGAAGCGGCCAGACCAGGAGCAGAGCCGCAGGCTCCCCGTCTACAGGCCTGGGCACGGGGCTGCGTCCCGGGAAGAATTGCTTCAATTTGAATGAGGCCCATGCCCGAAATGGAAAAGGCTCTGACCTCGATTAGAGTGGAGCCCTTTGCAAGGCTTTTACTTTTTACTAAACTCATTTTACTCGTGGCGTGTGGTCATTTATGGAATGGAGACTTGATTCTGTAGGTGCTCCCATGGCCGGGCTCGACGCCTTACTTTCCCTCACTCTTTCTCTGGGGTGTGCTCTCCAGCCAGCACTCTGCGCCCTGGGAGGGGCACGCCTTCATCACGGATTTAATGGGTGCGGGAGGGACGGGCTGTTAGGGAAGAGCCCTACCCAGAGGGCGCACAGCAGGCACAAAGCCTGGAGAAAAATACAGAGTGCACATAAAAAGTTGAAGGCATCCTGGTTTGAAAGTCCCTCTTTAAAAGGATGTAGCCTGGAGGTTATTCCGCTTTTAAGAGATTACTTTCCCTCCACAGGGATATCGACCACCATTTTTCCTCTTGAAAATTTACTATTAGCTTCTTCAAAGAACAGAGATAAATTTATAGCCGGCCTGGTTCAGAGAACAAAGCGAAAACCGGGCCCCTCACGCCGCCGCGGCGTAGCTTGAGATCGGCACACACTCGGGAGCAGGCCCGTGAAAGTTCCCAAAGGAAGCAATAAAGACCCAAGAGAGGCGGTGCGGGGGACCGGCACACGAACGGCTCTGCTCGGCTCAGCCACGCTGCCGGGAACGCCATCCGCAAACCGAACAACAGTGCTACGGGCTCCACGGGACGGCACGCATGAGCCACTCCCGCCGCGTTGTGGACGGTCCACACGGTGGTTCAGTCACGGGCCTGCTGAAATGTCTGTTTCATTCTTCCACTTGTCCAAGGTTTCGGGACCCTCACGGAGGGCGTAGTTCTTGGTCTGAGACCCGCTGATTTAACGTTATTTCAGCATCATAAACCGGAATTCCTAACTTGATTTAAAACACTGTGAAGTCAGGACGTGGCATTTTGCTTTCAGAGCCCACGAAAAGTGTCCTGTTCGTGCGGACGTGAATGTTTGTAAAAGAGCAGGCGTGCATCTGCTCTGACTTACACAAAATCCATTCTGTAGTTAATTCAGGAGCAACACAAACTCTCCTCTGGCTCATAAAAAAATAATTCTATTTCTACCTTCCTGAGAAAGAAGAAAGCCCTCGGCCTCGGGCTGGACGGAGGCTTTCTGGTGTGGGGAAGGAAAGGGGTTCACAGCCGGGGGTTCCAGGCCGCTCTGCCCGTGGGGGGCCGTGTGAACACCTGGTTCTCAGGTGCCCCACCCTCCCTCCGGGTGTGCTGGAGGGAAAGAGGGGTGTGCAAAGGCTTCCTACGTGGTAGGGATCCCCAGAAACAGAAGACTTTATTTTCTTTACAATTCGATTTAAGATATTGTCCTAAAATTAAGGAACTGCAGGCCAGACAAAAACAAGGCAAGGTAAAGCTCACGCTAGACCTGACCTCGGAGTACTTCCCCCCAGGCTCCCGTGCACCGTCCGTCTCCATGGTTACCCCCTCTCCCATAATCTACTCAGCGGCACAAGCCACGCTTGGGGCTACAGCCACAGAAACAGGCCATGTCCCCACGGAGACCGTAACCCCGTCCACGCAGAAGCGGGGGACAGGGCTGAGGCCGTGCCATGGCCCTCAGGTTCCCTGTCACCTTCCCAGGTCCCTACAAGGGCAACCCCACGCTCTTCCACACTCGGCCCCCTGCCCTGTCCCTTACCAGCGGCCACTTCTCGCCACCCCTACCGATTTCTCTATAGCAGCCTGGTCGGTGCTCACCCCTGGAGGCGACCCCGTGCCTTCGCGTGCGCAGGGGCACCAGGGACTTCTCGGCAGTGGTTTTCGGAAACATATCACGGCAGGACCCCATGCCTGGGAGCCAGGGCAGGCGGGGGGTTTCTGTGGGACTGACAGATGCTTAGAATCGAGAGTTTGTCAGGCATTCTTTGTCCAAGCTCTGCCTTTCCCAGCGGGGGGGCTGAGGCACAGGCGTGTGGTGGGACTTCCCGGCGTCTCCTCGCTGTGTCCGGCCAAGCAGCCTTTCCCCATTCACTCTGGGGTCGCCTGACCCAGAGTTCATCAGAGCCCCACACTCCGGCTCCCTCCGGCTCCATCCCCAGCCAGACTGCACTGCGGGGAAGACACCACCATCAGTGTCCAAGGCCACAAGGCTGGGCGGCCCCTTGCTGATGGCTCGAGATCCCCTGTCGGGGTCTGCAAGCCAGGGTCCGCTGTGTGCCCGGTCCCCGTCGGCTCAGGGGAGACCTGGGCCGGCGGGCAGAGAGGAGGTCTCCTGGCCACCCAGGTCCCTGCCGAGTTCTCCAGGGCCGCACGGCGAAGGTGGAGGGCTGACAAAGGACTTGTGCTTGAGGACGTCCCTGAAGATGCCGCTGTCCCCGGGCCTCTCCTTTCTGCTTCCAGCTCCGAGGCGGACTGCGGTTAGTTTTAGAACTTCCACCCTCCCTGTCACCACCGTGGGTCCTGACCGTTCCATCACAGTCTCCCCTGCCGCACTGCAGCCACCGCGGAGGGCAAGGTCAGGTCAGGAACACCCTCCCTGGGCTCTCCACGGTTCACCACACACTACAGACACCCAGTGAAAGTGCTGGCGTGCTGGCGTTTGAAATCGAGGGATGTGCAGGAGAGGTTGCAGTGCTTCCTGCCCCAGTACCTGCCCGCCGGTCCCTCCTCCACGCAGCTGACAGGTCCGTTACCCTCCGGGCTGATTTACTCACAGCGCCTCCGAGTCCAGCTCCTTGGCCTCAGTCCCATGTGCTGACAATAAACACGTGAAACGTCCAGTTCCTGCTCTTACTCAAAACGCCCCTGTCGCACCAGCAGACTCACGGTGGCCCCTCTCATCTGCCTGCACAGCGGCCACTTACTCCGTCCAGCGTGGCTGTGCCTCAGTTTCCCTTTGGACACCCTTCCCCACACCGCACTCTGCAGCTCCAGGGCAGGTGACCCTCTGCCTGTCTCTGAGACGGGCTGGGCGGTGGGTGGCGCAGGAGCAAACCCGAGCTCGCTGTGTTCCTCGGCACCCGGAACAGGCAGGGTGGGCCCCGACCCCCTCAACAGCACTCGGGGACTTCTGCTGGGACTTCCTGTTTATAATGGATCCCACTGGGGAGGACGGTCAGCCGAGGGCTGCTTCCCGCATCCCGCATCCCGCATCCGGGTGCCACGCAGACCGGAGCCAACTCCACGGGGAGGCGGAGCATGGGAATGGGGAGGACCAGGCTCCGACCACCTGCTGAGTCTGCTGGTCCTGAACACCAGCCGACCTTGGGCCCCGCCGGATCTTCTGCAACAATGAACTCCCTCTGGGCTGGGCCGCTTTGGTTGGGGCTCGCTGTCCTTGCTGCTGAAACAGCCCCGTGGACGTTCCTGTGCATATCCTTCCACCACGCTCCGCTCCGCGTCCGGCTCCAGGCCTGCTTCCCGTGCTCACAGCCCCCTGCTGCCCCTGCCCATTGGCCGGCTGCGCCTCCCACGGGCCCTGCTTTCCAAGCCCCTGGGGTGAGCGCCGTCTGGACCAGACCCCTGTCACTTGTCACACGCAGGGCTCCCACGGCCTTTTCTGGGCGTGTTCCCCCCCCAACCACCGGCCTCTCTGTGGTGGAACCCAACTCCCCTGCATTCCCAAAATGCCAAGCTGGCGGCGGTGCACGTATTAGGGCCTTATTACGTATTTCTTAATTAATACAGAATTACATTTTTCAGATGACGGGGTATTTCCTGAATAACAAAAAAGAACCCAAAGCAACTCCATAATACGAGAGTAAGAAGTTGAAAGTACTATGAGTCAGTGCTTCAGATACGATTTATACTTCAGGTGTGACCCGACGCGCACGTTAAATAAAGTCAACATTCGCTCACACGCGTGTGGCGACTCACAGCCACTCACTGCAGGTCGGTGCAGTCAGCACTGTGATGTACAAACCTTTAGACTTTTAATTGCCTCTATAAAACTATGCTTGGTTTAAGTTTTACAGCTGAATTCTGCAGCCCACATATGTAGGACAGATGAATTCAGCAGGAAAAACAGGACAATGGGTTATCAGATAATCTTTAAAAGGCATTTCTATCAAAATATATATATGTATTTCAACGAGTAATTGTCCCCCATCAAAGCACGTGAAGTGGAAGCTTTTCTGTGAAGTGCTTCATCCCAAACATAAATTCTGAGCTCTTTCTGACATTTCCGAAAGGCTTGTTTGCTCTTTGTCGGTCACAAAAAAATCCCAGATACCAGCCCACGGGGGGGGGGGGGGGGGGGGGGGGGGGGGGGCCTCTCCTCCCTAACGCCCACCCTGGGCAGGCAGGGCTGTCCTCGGGTGTCAGCCTGACAGGCCTGATAACGTCAGACGTCCTAACAGGCTTATCTGGAGTTGTTCCCCCACGGTCCGCAGCTTTGCTGGGCCCCGCAGGCGTGGACTTGCGGTGGAATTCCCCGCGCGCCCTCAGAAAGTTGCCACTTGGCTAAGCACTCCTGAAAGAATCGGAAGCTGCATTATAACCTCTTGGTGCTAATGGGTGCAGGTGAGAGGTACGCCAGAAATCTCTGAGATTGTGGAGCTGACCCCCAGTAACCACAAATGACGCTCTAATCTAGTCACTTAAAATACGCACCCACTCATGACAGCCCTTCTGTGCTCTGGGCTTGGCTGAGGAGGAGTGGGCCAGGGACCCTGGGACATAGAACAAGTAGTTGACCAAATACAACAAGGCAGACAAACTAACAGGAGCCTGTCCCCCACGGAAGAATCACTCCACGCCTCCGCCCCAGGCTGCCAGAGCAGACGGGAAACTGAGGAACGGTAAAACCACGTCACAACCTAGCACCTCAGGTCAGCGGCACACACCGTAGCTGGACACCCTGCAGGAATGGGTGCCCGTGGTGCCCTGGTGGCGCCTTCCACGAGGCCAGGGAGGCACAACCAAGACAGAGCTGGCCTCACACCTGGAGCCCTTACTCCACAAAGGGGTGTCAACCTTGTGGCATCCCCAGGCCACACTGGAAGAAGAGTTGTCTTGGGTCTCACACTCAATGCCTTGTGACACGTAATCACACACAAAAAACTCATCATGTTTTAAGTGAATTTACAATTGTGTGTTGGGCCTCGTGCAGCCGGCGTGGGGCCCATGGGCCACAGGTTGGACAGCTCTGGTACTGAATTTGGCCCCTGGCCTCTTCTGTCCCAATGAAAGGGCACTGCACGCTCCGCCCAGTCTGCAGGTATTTCCAGCCCTCACGTCCGACAGTCACTTTGGAAATGGGCACATAGATGCAAAGGCCAGGCTGGCTGGCGATCTAGGCAACTCGGAGGGAGCACACAGCAAGGCGGAGGTCGGTCAGTCCTTGACCGTGGTGTGACCTGGGCCTTTGCTTTGCCGTTGGCCGCCTGCTTTGCCCGACTCTGTAACTCTCTTTCGGCCCGGTGGCCTTACCTGAAACCCCTTCGGGAGCAGCAGTAGGGGGGGAGGCAGGAGAACGAGCTTTGCGTCCCAGCGACCCCCCCCCCCGGAAGGCAGGTGTCGTCCTCCAGGGAAAAACTCACCTAGGGAGCACTGGGAGCCTCGAGTCACCACGAGCTACTGTGATGGCTGCTGGTGGTCCTTCAGCGAACAATGGGCCCTACCCACTGTGGGGCTGAACCACCGAGGCCGAACCACCGGGGCCGAACCACCGGAACCGTGCGCGGGGGCCCGGCCGGAGACGTGCCTCATTGATGCGTGCAGCAATGAGTTCTGTCGGGGCGGCGATTACTGGGGCCAAGTAACTGCATTTTCAGAGGCGCGCGTGGACAGCGTTTCCTAATTTATTGCCAGCCATCACAAATTGTCTTCATTTCCTTAATAAAAGGACAAGTGCGTGCGTGCTGCCTTTCAGCCCATGCATTATTCATACTCCCTGGGCGGCGGAAAGAAGCGGGGCTGCGGCAGCACCCGCACCGTGCACCCCGGGAGCCCTCTCCTGCTCTCCTGTGCTCGCCCTCAGCCTGCGTGGACCTATGAGAGGGGATACGCTGGCCCCTTCAAAAGGGTTTGGCTTGCTAGTGAAATTTAGCCGGGAAACCAATTGAAACAGGCACTCTCCTCATTTGATTCGGCTTACTGCCATGGTGGTTACTACTGTGTTGTTTCGCTTTACTATCCTCTTGGGGTCCTGCCAGGAGGGGCAAGTATCTGGATATGCGGCGTGGTATTTCCCTGCAGTGAGGTGACCATTGAAATGGCAAAAGAAGGCCTTGCAGAACCAAACCTGGGGGGCTGCTAAGCTGCTTTCTAGGGGCCACCGTCCTGAATGTGAACCCTCGGTGGAATCCCTGGGCAAAGCTGCCCCCCGAGTGTCTCCCCATCCTCTCCATGTCCCCTGCGGCTGACCTGGGTCTTTCTAGACTCCCAGCCCAGCCAGCTCTGCAGGGGCCACCCCCCGGGGCTTCTACCCATGCCACTCTGCATGCCCTGCCACCAGATTTTCACAGTGTTCTTTTTCCTGAGCCGCCCAGTAGCTGGAGAAGAACCACAGGGGTGGTGTGTTTCCGATACACCTAGGAGCATGCTGAACTCACAGAGCTGGCCTGTCGGAAGCTAACTCCTGTCACTGCAGAAACAAGAATCTAGCCTGGCCGCAAGGCCTGCTCCCGGGTTGCTTACCCCTGCGATGTTAGTCTTAAGCATCTCCTGGGATTTCACTGTCCAAACTTTAATTTACCCCAAACCCTCCAAAAACACATTCACCCTTTGTCCTAGCTGCCCCATTCACTGGGAAGGTTGATCATTTATTAACAAATCAGTTAATAAAACAAACATTTGTGGAGGATCTACTGTGTGCTAAGCTCTCCACCAGGTGGTGGAGAGCGGGTTTTTAACAAGCCCAGCAGGTGGTGCCTTTTAATTTGGAAACATTTCCCCCTAGAACAAGCGCTGGAGAACTTCTGGAAAGGCCGAATGATGAATATTTTAGGATTTGCAGGCCATATGGTTCTCTGACACAGCTCCTCAACCTCCTGCTGCAGGGCAGAAGCGGCCACAGGCGATTTATAAATGAACCGGCAGGGCTGAGTCCCAGAAAAACTCTGTTTACAAAAGTGGGCAGCAAGCTAATTGGGCCGATTGGCCGCGGTGGGCCGACCCCGGCCCGAGAGGATGGCCTTTTAAACCTAGACCTTATCAGGATTCAGGGCTGCAGCCTCCTTTAAGTAAACTGTGATATGGCTGGTTTGTTCCTCACCACAGATTTCGGAAGGTCGATGACACTGTTCTCATTGCTACAGATGGGCCGGCTGAAAATCAGGGAAGGGACGGGTACCCAGGCCAAGGTCGCCCTGCAGAAGGCAGACGTCCTGACGGCAAAGCCGCGGAGTCTCTGAGCTCCAGTCAAGTTCATTTCAATTTGTACAGCCTTTTTTGTTTCCCTAATGGCCGTGCATCTGACGTCCAGTCGAGAACTGGACGTGGGCATGGGTGTGGACATGGACACCCGTTCCCGGTAGAACCGGTGTGTCAATACTGAGGATTCAGGTCTGCACGACCAGGTCTTTCCTGCCTGCTCACACCTCTTAAAACCTCCATTGTATCAGTCTGTGAACATCGCCGGGGAATATTTGCAAAGCATGGCGGGAAAGAACACGTAGAAAAGAGTGTGGATTTTTTTAAAAATCGAAAACAGGGACAGATTCTGAAGCCAGGTCAAAATAAAGGGCACCACAGAATATTTGATCTGCCGTAAAACATCAAGAATCTCAGGAAAACATGTAGAATCTAACTTCAGCTTACACCTCATCAGTAAGGCCTGGAACGCCACGGCAATTTCTCATTTCTAATAATAATTACGTTAAATTTTAAAAAGACAAATATACAGGATCGGGCAGAAGTAACGCCACTGAGTATGGCTGGTAGGGGACATGAGTGTCTCACACGAGATGGACAGCTATGTGAACATGTCACTGACAATGTCATACCGTGTACTGGACAGAGTGTGACACTGCTATGTTCAGAATTACATATTTATGATTGTGTAATAAAATATTTTGTCATAAAAAGGGCATCATTTGTGCTAGACCCTGTATATTCTTGAGATGCTCTCTTAAGGAACCTCTGAAAATACAACAAAACAAACTCTCGAAGGGCGAGCAACCATGTGACGTGGTGAAATAACCCAGGCGCCTCACCGTCCCTGTCTGTCCTTCAGCCAGGGGATCTAGCTAGCGCCCCTGCTTTGATCCCCCCTGCCCCACCCCCCACCCGCTGCCACATCACTCACTTGGCGGCCTCCAGGCCTGCTAGCCACAAACCCCTCCAAGTTTCCCAACACCTGGCTCTGCGCCCCCAGTTCGGGTGGTTTGAGGTTTCAACCTATGCCATCCGTTTCTGGGTGTTAAACTGTCTGTCCCGGGGGAGGGGCAGGGTGAGGGCAGAGGCCCCCGCCCTCCGTCCCGCAGTGCCCGGACACCAGCGGCACAGGTGTCCCCATGGGCAGAGCCGCCTGTGGCTCTCGGTGGCTCACTGTGTGCCCTTGGCCGCTGGCTGAGGCTGCCACGGGGGCCTTCTCCCACAGGCTGGGCTGGGGTTCCTACCTGGTTTCACAGGAACGTTTTTTCAAACCCGCACTGAGCCAGACTAATTGATTGGATCCTGTTTCTTTTAACAACTGAGCGTGACACCACGGCACCACCTCGCAACGGCCGCGTGCACCGTGCCCCATGCTCTGCTCCCTCGCTCAGTGGTCGGGGACGGCGCGCTACACCATGGCGCACTCGGGAGCCCCCACCTCCGGGAACTCCACCGCCCTTTGGTCCTAGCTCCCCTCTTCGGGTTACCTTCTGCGGCATTCCGAGCTTGCCTTGTTTTGGCATTTGCTTTCTTTAACTGGGTCCCCCCATCCTGGAGGGATTCTTCTCCACGTGCCGCTGGCCATCACACCTGCTGCAGGACAGCCCCTCGTGAGACAGGCAGCCACGTGTGTGACCACGTGCCCTTGGGTCAGGATGCGTGTGTTCGGGAGGGGGTGCGGACCCAGGTAGGACTGACTGTCTTCCAGCGGCTGGTGGCAGGGCGGTGGGGGAGTAGAATGGTCCAGGCAATGCACTCCTGGCAGGGCCACCCCCAGGCTCCGTCCAGGTGACAGGAGCAAGGTCTTCTGGAAAAATTAGCCCAGCAGGACACCGCCATCCTGGCTACCGCTGTGAACGGTCAGGAGGGTGATGGGGGGAGACAAAAACGCACCTCCCACGTTTCTCTCTCATCACCAAAAAGCCTGTTAGGGGAGACAGGACCACTCTGGGCTCCGGGAAGAGGGGCTTTCTCCAGCTCAGGCCCCTGATGTGAGCAGCGCAACAAAAAGCCAGGGGGCGCCCCCAAGGGCTCTGCTCGGAGCCACGAAAACAGCTATGAGCCCTCAGAAACACGAGCAGGCCCAGCGAGGACGCCCCCCCGTAATGATGGTTTATGCTGGAGGGTCGGCTGCCACCGTGGGCCGACAAATGCTCCCACTTCTGGGGAGATAAAAGGCAAGCATTTGCAATCAGGGAGCGGAACACGCTCGTTGTGGGGCTAAATGGCGTTATAAAACTTCCTAATTAAGCATATATGCCAACGAGTTTTTAGCATCATCTCTCCAATTTAGCTTTACATACTGGGTGCGCCATCCCGGGCAGCATTAACTATAAACATTGTTGTTACTGCCCCCAGCTGGAACTCAGAGCAGTTTATGGGAGAAAGAAGAAAGAGATTATCTCCCATCTGCTCCTGCCCATTATTCAGCGATGCGCCACTTTGTCTGCCGACGGGCCCGTCACCGGGACCGCAGTCAAATGGCCTTTGCACACTCGGCTGTGTTTATTAATTATTGTGCTTACTTGGCATTTTGCTCCCACCTTTAATCCCACACATTTAGTGATATCATTTTTCTAGAGCTTTTTCTTTTCTGAAATGAATTCACATGTGCAATTTTCGTCCTACACAGATGCACAACTGTAATTAGATATATCTGATGCCCATTTTTAATTGTATCTCAACTTTACTCATATGTGTTCAGTTACTATGCCTGAGGTTAGGAGACTCACAATTAAAAAAGGATGGAGCATGGTGTGATTCAATTTATATAAAGGACAAAACCCAGGCGAAGCTAATTATCGCAGATAGAGTCCAGGTCGGTGTTTAGCCTGGGGGCTCTGTGACCCTCCTGTGGGCCGAGAGGGGGGCAGGGTGTTACAAACAGTCCCTGTCTGACCTGGGTGCTGCTTACATGCGTGTTCAGTTTGCACATACCCGTGGAGCGGTGCGCTCCCAGTATCTGCTCTCCTCTGAATAGATACCATCTTCCAGGAACATGTGAAAGATGGACGGTCACCTTCACACCCAGAGTCATCAAGGAGAGCCCACACAAAGGCCAATGGTGGCCGACTCAGCCCCGCCCCCAGCAAAGAAGGTTAAAAATAGAGCAGAGTCCTTTCTCCGCCCAGGAGGCTGAGGCGCTGGTGCGGGGGGGGGGGGGGGGGGGGGGGGGGGGGATTGAAAAGGCAGGGGTGCAGCTCCGGCGCAGCACGCAGCCGTCTAGATGATGCGAATAATCTTTCTGTGTAAAACAGACTTAAAAATATTTTGTTGAAGTGTGGGTATTTTCTTGCTTTGAAAAAGACTTAGAAATGATCACGACTGCAGTGTATTTGGAGAGTTTGCCAGTGTGTCACCTTTTCTGCTTCGCTTAATCCTTTGTTTCAAGTGTCTAATTATAGGAACAATTAGGACCAATAATGGGCAGTTCGGCTGATAGGTACACAGGGTGGGGCAAAAGTAGGTTTACAGTTGTGAGTGTGGGAAACAGTTTCTTCACGTATTATTGTTTATTAATTATTCTCTTACTTTCCATATAAACAACTGTAAGCCTACTTTCGCCCCACCCATGTATATATGTATGTACATTACCCATACACACACATATATACACACAGTTTTCTTTTTCACAATTTAGCAGTCTAATCCATGAAGTGCCATCCGGGAGCTGCTGCATCACTGCATATGGGCTCCGTCATTGGAGAGAAACAAGTGCCACAGCAAGTGGAATATTTCTTAGCAAATGCTAAGATGTGGAGCTTTGCCTAGAGATCGTTTCAGAAATGTTGGAATGGAGAAAAGTTTCCTAGGACGTCTCTGAGCTCACTTCTCACATCATCAAAAACCCTCCTGCTTGTGGATAACTTAAAGAGACACAAGCAATGCCCCTTGAAGGAAATGCCAGGGCAGGTGACTGGAATAGAAAAACGATTGGATAGAATTCTTAACCCAGTTAAAAAAAAATCAATACCTCCCATAGTCCCTTTTGCTTGAGCAGATAAGCCAGCTAAGAAATCTGACAGTTACAGGATATTGAAAAATAAATCCATGCAATAGCTAGTACATAAAGGGGTTACCAGGGGGAGAGAGGGAACAATAAAATGAAAACCAAACCAAACCAAACCGAACAAAAAGGTGGAGCACTCGAAAACACAAGCTTATCAACACACACAATGCATTCTATAGCTCTTTGTTGCGTCGAGGAGCTTCCACTGCTAACGTGTAAATGCATTGCTTCATTCCTCTAAGAAGGTCAAGGTCGGGCTTGCTGACTTTAAAATGACAGTATATACTTCTATAGAACATGCACTCCGGTACGATTGTTGTTCTGTTTGTTCAGGGACAGAAGCGCACTGGAAATCATTCTTTTAATTGGCACCGTCAGGAAAATGCTTTGGCATTAACACTAAATATACTGTCCTTTTAACTGCAGAGAAACTTGGTACTGAGCGTGTGCAATGGAAAGAAAGCTGGCAAATGTCAGTGTGGATAATGGGTGAAAAAAAGGCATGAGGGGGTGGGGCATCTCAATCAAGATTAAAACGAAACTGATAAAGCATATGGACTGGATAACAAATCAAAAGCATGTTTATCCACCGAAGGAACTGGTTAATGGAGACTGCCAGCACGTTGCCATGGAGACACTGACTGTTGAGCTGCACCATCTCATACCTTATCCAATACATTCCTGGTTGTTGGTAGTAGTCCAAAGACCCTGATCTCTTGATGGTAAACCCGTGGTCCAGCTGAGCAGAGAGAAATGGGGGCAACTCAGTGGATCGACATTGTGCTAAAGGGTTAAGACTCCACGCCAAGCTGTCCTCCGTGGTGGACTGCATGTGGGTATGCAGTGAGCACGCCTCTTCTGCAGGGCGACTAGCTAATAGGCTAAGTCTGCACATTGAAAAGAAAAAGGCGAGAAAAGACACTAATCCCTCATGAATACTTGAGGGCCATTGGTTAGGAAAAAAAAATCTAATATGTCAAATAAGCTTTTGAATGTACATTTAACAATATCCTCTCAATTTCAGAAGACATAAACACCTCTTCGTAGTCTATAGAATGGAAAATTCTTTGCAATGAAATCAAGTACTGAAATCGGCTCGAGCCACCGACGGGAAAGCAGGCTGGGCTCCCGGAAATCTCAGCCCATCGGCCTTCAATTGGAGGGCTTCATAAACATGAAATGAAAGGTGAAAAGAATCAGGTTTGGCGCCCCCATAACCACAGCTACTTGGTTTTCCTCTTTGAAGAGTTAATCTTCAGAAGCAGAGCTACGCTTTAGAAAAAAATCAATTACATTTCTGCATTGAAAAGCTAGAATATGAAACTAGTTTTGTCTATGAAAATATAGAAAGGAAAAGAATAGTTTTCATTGCATATTAAAAACGCATATTGCAGGGGAGGGCTTGTGGTTCCCGAAAGGGACAGTCACTAGCAGACAGGGCACGATCTCCGAGGGGCTTCTCCCGGAGTGGGATGCTAGCCTAGGGGGAGGCAAGAGACTCGGCCCCCCGTTTGAAAAACAGTCATCACGCTGTGCGGCTAGACACCCAACACTGCTCGGAGGGTTTGGTATTCTGATTACAAATCAGGCTCTCCCAGCGTTCACAAAACAGCAATGTGGGATTTCTGTCTTGCTTAAAGTGCACGTTTTGTTTTTTTGAGAAGAAAAATGGAAGTAGCATGGTGTTCAGAGAGGAGGCACAGCTCCCTCCGCACGGGCGGCCCCTGTGTACCTAGCTCTCTGCTGCCACCTACAGGCAGCATGGCCAGTGACGCCGCGCCGGCAGTGCCCCGCGCCAAGGTCGCTCCGGACGGACGGAGCTTCCCAGAACCACAATTACTCGCACACTGATTAGTATGGATTTGTTCCATTAGACTGAAATGCTCTGTTTGCATGAGCAAAATGCAAAAGAAGGACCTTAAAGCATTTTGAAAGTTATTGGTTAAAATAATAAACAGCGTTAAATGAGGAAAAATAAATTGGAGCTGACATCTTAGTCATCGGTTCTTCATCAAGCAGGGCAAATCTAATAATGCCTCCCTCCCCTCCCTCAGCTCTCCAGAAGTCCACCGTTAAAACGTCAGCTCTAATTCCATTCTATGTCTATAAATTGCATTTTAATAACCTTTTGTTTCCCCTTCTCTGTTCTGTTTTTTTTTTTTTAATCCCCCAACTCCTGGCCAAGGTAGCAGAGAGACAATGGGGTCTTTCTGAGAGGCAGAGTGCTGCACTTGGAAACACAGCGATGGGTGACCCGCGAGTCAGAGCACCCCGTCTCCCGGGAGCCTCCCGCTGGTAATTACTCTCCCGGCCAACTCAAGGACCTCTTGCCACCTTAATATAAAGTTGTCATCTGTCCTTGCTTTGGTCTTAATAATGGAGGGGGTGGGAGGCAGGGGAGAAGAAATGTCCACCAGCAAAAGCACTCAGGTTCGAAACTATAACTGCTTGTTCAACTACACGCGTGTCATGGGTGACACCAGTGTCTCGAGTCTGTTTGCTGTGGCAGCTGGCTTTTTTTTCTTTGTCACTCTAAGAAAGAGAAAGTGTCCTAAGTGCCTTTCTAAGCATTACTAATCTCCAGTAGGTAGTTAGGTTTCTAACTAAAGAAAGTGAAATCCCAGTGAGAGACTGATGATTGGAGAGTTGATTTCCTGACAAAACAGGCAGATAGAGACTACGTTCTAAGTAGTATGTATTTTTTCATGTTAAAGGGTGTGCATAATTTCCAAAACCTTCAGTCCTATGATGGAGGCAGCTCAAAATAAAGTGCAGTACTTGACAGAGCTTCTGGGAGGACACACGTGACTCTGAGGGGAACTCTGTCTGCGAAAGATTCATGCTGACACCAGTTTCCTCTGTGCCTATCAAAGAGGAGCCGTTCCAGTATTGCATTAATTGCAGGAATTCCTACCGTGGGGTGAATTAATAATCATATGGCATTGTGAAATCGTCAAGTGGTCCTTATGGATGCAGCATTTATGATGCTTATTTCTCCGGCCTACCCCTTAGATTCTGCCTCCCAGCTGAATAGCGTTCCTTTGCTATTGTGCTTTCAGCGGGACTTGAAATGTCACTTGATTCCAAGGCTGCTTTTTCCTGCGGTGGTCCCCCGGGACTTAGTTTTTGCCCTCCAAGATGGGAGCATGGTCACAGAATATGAACGGACTTCACCAGCACTATTCCGAAAGTTGATAACAAAGCCAGCCGTGATGGCCAGTTTCTGACCCCCGGCCCCAGCCTGGGCCTGGGGGCACCCCAGGATCTCGGGGAGGGTGTGGACATTCACGGGGGAAGAGCATTCTGGAGAAGGCACGTTAAGTTCGGATCTGACGGCACCGCGGCACCTCCAGAAACAGCTCTGAAATTCACAGGGATTCTCTCTCCGTGCTGGACGCTCCGACGCTAACAGTGAGCGTGTGGGCTGTGCTTCAGAGCCAACAAGGCTCTTTCAGATACGTCTCCACAGAGCTAACTATTTTGTGTCTCCGTTAAGTCGATCATTATTTTTAAAAAATTTTGTAGTGGATAAAGAAGATTAAGCATGCAACTAATGCATAACTCAGCATCACAAAGCCCATTTTACAATTTATAAGTCTATTACCAGTTTGTACAGTTTCCATGGAAACATGTTAGTGATGATCTCAGAAACTGCACTGAAAATGGCCCAATCGTGCTATTTAGGGAAAATAAAATCAGTGGACCTTTGATCTTCAAATACTAACTGGAGCTTTGCAATCTGTGTGGATGAAGTTTTAACAAATAGTATGGGTTCGGTTTCAGAATTTACCCAGGTGTGGCACAAGCCAGCCTTCCCCTCACATCTGTGTCGCCCATCCACTGGGAAACCCCCCTGATGTCCTGCCCTTCGTCACCATGAGACTCCCAGAACACCATGAATGAACCATTGCTGAGCAGCCATGGCAAATTTATCCAAAGACCAATTAAAATTAAAAGAAAAAAAACATGAAAAACCAAAACCCGGCACCAGCGGTGGGGGAAGCAGCCTCGCTGGCGCTGGGAGCCCTGAGTGGGGCAGAAAAACAGCCCTTTTCATGGACAAGCGTGCTGGCAGCCCGTTCCAAAGGAAACCGTGGCGTGCGAAGTTTCGGAACAGACGTGTGTCTTGGATGAGGATGAAAACAGAGTGTCTGGTTGGGTGGCGAATCACCACGAGACAGTGACTTTCAAAAATTACTGATTGCATATGAGCTGGAAACAAAGAATGCTGACAATCCAGGAAGACAGGAAGGACAATGGACTTCTACACTGAGTCTCCTGAGAAAGGACCGGAGAGAGAGGGCAGGGAGAATGGCCGGCCACGGGAGCCCTGAAACTCAGGGATGCGTCCTGTCTGGCACGATCGAGCGTGCGCAGGAGCCGGCTGTTGCGCCCTGTGACTCGCCGTTGAAACGGGTCTCTCAAAAAACGTGAAATGCAGACCGTACGACAAGTGCGAGCATGCATGCCACCTGCAACATCTGGAACCCCTGCCACAGGTTTGCGCCCCAGACCTGTCACGTCCGTGTGGTGAGCCCTACCGACAGCTCCAGCACAACCGAAAGAGTGGAAGTATAAAAACACCGTAAGTGCAGCTAAATTATTGAGTGTCGCTGGTGAGCACGAAGTACTGTTTAGCAGCACAAAAACTTTTCAGCATTCAACAACGTGTCTAATTTCTTTGTTTAGGAAAAAAAAAGCAGCTTGAGTGATTTCACCTTGCCTATGCCGTTAAAAAACAGGAAGTGATTAAAGACCAGTAACCTGGGACCTGCATATATTTACTCTAGAACATGACACCAGGAAGTATGAGGTTTCATTATTTCTCTACCCAATTTAATCTTTGCCTAGAGCTGCTCTCAAATTGCAGGTAGTGTGTGTCTGCATGTAGAGAGCAAAAAAAAACATCTCATGCAGCCGCCTCCATAAAACAGTAAATATTAAGACTTTCAACTTTAAAAAAACGAACTTTCTAAGGAGCCAGACATCGTGATTTCTGTGGGTGCTCATAGCCACCGACTTCCCTGAAAATCTCACTGTGTGAGCGTCCTGCTCTGTGTTGGCTTCCCCCTGGGTCTCACACCCCACCCCACGGGGTCTCGATTCTCTCTGCAGTGTCGTCTGGCTCAGCGTCCCCTCCCTCCCCCATCCTGGCCAGCGGGCACTTTGCACTCCTCTCCACAGGGCCCAGAACGTGGCATCCGCACACAGTCCAGGGCCGGGGAGGTTTTCTGCTTTTTTTAAAAAAAATACATCACGGAATTAATAGAAACTGCAAGACACCCCGGAGGTGTCAGATAATGATGTGCCCCTGTGGGAACTCATCAGCAGAAACCACGGCATGCGTCCCAGCCCTGAGCTGCCTGGGTGCTGTCTTGAGAAACGACCCATCCCGCCGTGTCCAGGGGCCGCTCCCGAGCAAGGCCGCGCGCGCACACACGCACAGAGTGGGAGGTGGGTGTGTCAGATGCTTACTGCTAGGACGGAGACGCCCGCCGCCGTGCTGCTCGGTTTGGGGCCGGTGTTGAAATGCTTCTTTATCTTCCCAGCTACTGACAGCTGATGCTCGCTTTCCGGGAGGCCGTCATCCTGGGGGTGGGGGTGCGGGGAGGGAGGAATGAAAGAGGGAGAAAAAGGAAAGAAAAATGAGATACCTGGGAAATGAGGCCAAGATCTTCCAGCAACAAACAGGCAGGGGTCTCACACTTCCTGAGATTTCAGAAATAAACCGGCCAGCGTCTTCTGACCACACAGTGTTGTTGGGAGCACGCTGCACGCCCGCCCTGAGGTTAGTCCGGTGTGCCAGCTGACCCTCAGAGTTCTGTCCCTGAATAAAAATGTTTACCTCCTTTCTGTTTCTGATACAATCATGTTCAGTCGTGGTTCTAGGGATGTGTATGTCAAAGGGCAAGTTAATCTAGACAACCCCCCAAAAATCAATGTAAACACCGTTTTTTTCCTGACCCAAGGGTTTTATCCTCTCTCCCCATCATTGGGACCCGCAGCCCGGGGACTGACAGGTGCGGCTCCCGCTGGGGCTGCCCAGTGAGCTCAGCCTGGTTCCCGAGCACCTCAGTCAGCCACGCCTCACGGTCATCCCGGACAGCCTTCCAGGCAGAAAGTTCCTCCTCAAGTTTCCAGCCCTCCCTGCAGCCTTCCTGTCACCTGTGGCTCTGACACAGTCCCCACTGCAGCCGGCTTGAACGCAGGCCTCGGCTCTCGGGCACAGCCGTCTGCAGTGCAGGCTGGACAGATGGCTCTCCGTGCTACATGCCGCCACAAGGGCCATCGCCCGAGCCCTAAGCCTGTACCGTCACTTACTGGACCTTGGTGAAACCTCTGCCCGATCTTCGGAGACCAGAGACAGTGTCTCAGCAGAGTGCTCTGGCACCCAGTAGAGGCTCAACAAGTGTTCATGGAAGAGAGGAGTGGATGGATGGAGAGTCCAGGGTTTGTCCCTCTCTTCAAACCCAAGTTCCGAGCAGGACTTCGCTGCCATTCCTCATTTGCCTTCTTTCCTCCTCTCTTCCTCGCTGGCAGTCGGGTTGTGCGCTTGGCTCCGCCCAGGCAGGTGAATCTGCCGCTGTTCACGGGCCACGCCCGCTCTCCTGCACACCCCGCCTGGGGCCTGCTCCTTTCAACCTCCCGCTATTCGCTCATTCAGCTGCTAGCGCAGGCGGGGCCCTACAGGACTGGGTGGGGCCCTACCGGATGTGGTGGGGAGGTGGGAGTGAGCTGAGGGCGGGGTGGGGGGGGGTGCTGCTACCACACACACAGCCTGCGCTGGGCGTATTTGCCCTGCTTATATATCTTGGTGCCCGGTGACTCCGTACATGTATAACGCATACATAGAACTATGCACATAAACTCTGAACTCTCGCTCTGCTGTTCGCCGTCTTCCTCGAGTGCTGCCGTCTTTCACAGACGCACTTGGCTCACTGCTCCGAACACAGTGGATTCCTCATTTAGGATATTCCAGCACGGATTTATTAGTGTCTAGAGCAAGGACCAGGTATCATGCTTATTGAGTCCCACCCGAAACCAAATCTGGAGGAAGGGGGCCTTCCCATGATGCACAGGGTGAATTCAAAATTTAAAAAAATTCTGTATCGTGGAAAGAGGTAGAAATAGGATGAAAGCCAATTAGGGTACCCTGGTATGATGCTTGGGGAGGGGACAAAAACAGGCCGGCGACGTGGCTGCCACGTCAGGGATGGCAGGGTGGGCGAAGGAATGATCTCGGACCAACAGAGACCCTCGACAGCTAGGCGGGAGACACGGTGTGGGCACACCTGGTCAAACCACAGGGCAGGTCAACAAGATGAGATGGGGCCGGGCAGTGCAGCCCTGTGGTCGGCCAGAGGCACAGAAGGGGCTCGAGGGCAGAGAGCCGGTTCTCAGCTGTGGACAGCCAGCACCGGCTCCAGGCAGAACGGGGGCCTGGGCCGGGGCCTAAGCAATGGGAGTGCGGTGACAGGTGAAGAGCAGGGAAGGAGAGGTTTGGTGTACAGGTGCGTGAGTGGGAAGCTGCAGGTGTGTTTGCCAGATGGTGAGTCCACCAGTTCGCCTCTGCGTCAGAGCATATGGGGGAGAGGGAGTGGAAAGGCCAGGAAAAGAGTGGCCATGAGGGAGCCCCCCAAAGATCCGGAGACTGACGCCTCCGTCTTCATCAGGAACACGGGGGTGCTCCCCAGTAGGAGGGGTACACAGAGGCAAGTGTGGCGACCCCCGCCCTCTCCCCAGATGTTGTCCAGGAAGGTTTCCCATTCCCAGCTCTGCTGGTGGGAGGGAGGTCCCCCGGTCTTCATGAAGGGTGAGGACCATGCCGTCCAGAGTGTGAGGCTCAAGGGCGAATTCAGTGGTGTATGCAAAACATTTCTTTTTTTCAGTGGTGGAAACACAGGCCCTTGAATCCAAGGGAGAATTTTGGGAGTATTTAAACATTCGACAAGGGACAAAATGATGTGCCTTTACTGAAAGCCTTACAAATACCGGCCTCACATACCTGGCGAGGTTTGGGGCTCTGCCTGAATGAAGGGGGGCCCCACCCCAAGGCCACGGGGGTGCTTCTGGTCACCTCTCAGTGGAGTTCTAGGCCACTTGGGGCAGAGTGACTCACGCACGCTTTAGATGGCAAAGGACCACCCAACAGCAAAAGGCCTCGAGCATGTGAGTGGTCTCCAGACAGGAAACAGGACGAAGGGGCCTGGTAGAGGGGGATGAAGTAGTCTGCCACAGGCGGCAGGGTGACCCTCATCTCTGAGGGAAGAAGAAATGAGAAGAGAAAGGGGGGGCCCGATTTGAGGGGCCAGGGAGCGGAGTCAAGGGAAACGGCAGGGAGAGGAAGGCACGGTCACATGGCCCTGTGCTAATGCTGTACACACACGGTCTCCCAGTGTCCAGGTCGGCCTCCATGTGCACCGCATGGGTCCCACTCTGCAGATGCGCAGACTGAGGCCAGGGAGGCTAAACACTTCACTCGGCGCCACGCAGCTGGAGTGCAGTTGCGTCGGGACGAGCCCAGGTGTGGAACTTCTGAGCGACCGTCAGCACGGCACCTGCTACCAAAGAGCCCCCTCGGCATTAAATGCAGGGACTCGGGGATGCTGTGGGTCCCTGATGAAAGTGGCACAACAGTGAGGGGGAAGGAGGTTGGATTGGGAGCCGAAACAAACAGAAGGTTTGCACAGGCCCAAATGGAGGCTGGAAAACGTTTGAATGGCCGTCAGGAGACGGCAGTTAGAAGCTTCTACGCCAAGGAGAGACCAGGAGCCACTCATCAGAGATGAGGCAACAACGTGACCTGATGGGGGTGGGAGCCAGTGAATCCACACGGGGCCGCCCGGCTGACACGGGTGGACGGGCAGAGGCTCTGGGCCGGGGCAGGCCTGTCATCGTGCAGGCCAAGCTGAACAGCCTGGGCGCAAACACGGAGACAACACAGAGGCGGGATTCCCCGGAGCGCCCAACATCAGTGACCAGGGAGCCAGACAGCGGCTGCTCTGCCTGCCTCCTCCTCACTCCCCACCGTCACCACCGCCACCAGAAGCCTCCTGTCCCCGAGATGTCCCCAGCCAGCTCCTGAGCCAAGAGCTGGTTTTCTGCCTACTCTCTCAGTGGACTCTGTCGTCCCTTCCCCGCCCCATCCTGGCTGGGTCTTCTGTCAGGGCTCCTAACGCGACTCCCTTAGCTGCTGGGGCCCCGGCGGTGGGGCCGCCAGCTTTACATTCAGGGGAGGGTTCCGCTTCCCTGGGTTATGCGTCCTGGCGAGGCAAGGAGGGGAGGCAAGCAGCCCTCCCGAGTCGTCAGAGGTGGTTTGCACTCAGGAATCTGAAGACCTTTCAGGATCGGTTCCCAGTGAAATGAGGTTCAGCTAGGGCAGCGGACTCACGCGCACACTCGCACACACTCACACTCACACTCACCGCAGCGACTTCAAGGTCTGCGGAGGGTGTGCATCAATTCCGAAGGCTGCGAGCATAATTGGATTAAAAGACGTGAACAGCTGGCTTTGCCGGGACCTAATCTCTACCTGAGGCATATGGATTGATGATGGAGATTTAGCTAATTTACTGTCTTGCATCAATAAAATAAATAGGGCCATTAAAAACATACATTTTATATACATACATCTTTATCGCCATTATTCTGAATAGATTATGTGCCAAAAATGTGCTACGAATTTTCCAAACGTGACGAACCTGGAAGTGGGTTACAAATAGCCCTCGTATTATTACCATACGTTCTGGTGTGTAGTTTCTGGGAGTGGTTTCTTGTTTGACACGGGCTGGTTTTGGTTTGAGGTTAGCGGTTTTTGATTTAGAAATTCCCATCCACCACTTGACAGAGCATTGCAACTGACAAGAACAAAATGAGTTTGCAAAATGGAAAATGAACTCTCCCAGCTGTCTGCAGGAGACCTGAACTCCTGGTCTCCGTGGCTCGGGCGGATGTGGGAGAGGCAGCCTGGGGAGCGGGGCGGGGGCTCTGACATGAAGGCACTCAGGGGTGTGAGTTCCCCCCTCTCCTTAGGGAGAACTTTCTGGGGGTCACGCTCCAGAAAATCCTCCTCGCCCTCCCCTCAAGGAGTTCTGTGTTTGGATCATGGGTCTGGTTTTCAGTCTATTCGTGGCAGACTCCATTATTAATATCTGTAATTATATGAGAACCATGGCAGCCGCAAGCACTTTACCACCAGCATATTCCGAGTCAGTCTTAAACAACCCCCAGGCATTGGGGTGGTGGTCCCCAGCAGCAGCTCCAGCTCACGTCCCCTCGACGTGTGCTCACCGTCGCCAGCTGCACGGCACCCCAGGACTTGTGATGCCCCTCAGTGGGGCCCCACACACCCTCTGTGCCCACAGTTCACGCAGGACTTGGGGAGAACACATGAAGTCAGTGAGCAGCTGCCTTGCAGGAAGGAGAGGACAGGACACCCCAGCAGAGAGTGGAACTGCAAGTCCTCACTCCCCGTTCATAAATCTAGACAAGTGGTTTCATTTATCATGACAGCACCTTCGGGGTTCTCTCACTTTCCAGCAAATTCTGCCGACACCAGAAGATGAATGTTTACATATTTTAGGGGGTAGGGCTGATTTTTATTAGCATGGAATATCTTGGTAGATTCTCTAGGCTCTTGTTTTTTCTTTTTTCCTCAGTGTCTTCTTCTTCTTTCTTTTTTGAATATTTTAGCTTGGTAGGATTTTTTTCAAAAGAGTAGGCACACAAGATAAAGCAGGTAAATTAAAATGCTAAGGCCAGGAAGCTGAGAGGAGGCTTGAACTGGCTGAGTAGTCACTCTACGCCTGACTTACTGGACCCTGTCCTTTCCGCCAGGACAGGGGCTGCCAGCCTTGTTCTCACATTATAGTCACCTGGGGACTTTTAAAATTCTCAGTGCCCAGGTGCTGGTGCAGACCAGTTAAGCCAGAACCTCCAGGGGCAGAACCCAGGCAGCGGCCCTGTGCTAGAGACTCCCCTGAGCGCCATGCTAGAGTCCCTCATTAGCAAAACTGGGGAACAGACTGGGGGTCCACCGCACACGCATGGAATTCACGCACTGAGATGGCCTTAACCCTCGAGTGTCTGAAAGTAGCGTGGGTGAAGGCAGGCCAACACCTGAAAAGTAAAACTGCAAAAACAGGAATGCGTTTGAAGCAGTAACAGGGTAATGCTTTAATCCCAACTGTGAATACGAAGTTAAGGGACTCAGCTTTCTCCCCGCCACCAGGATGTTCCAGACGTAGCGATGCCTATTCCATTCTCCCACCAGGTGCGCCTGACCCCTGGGGTTCTCCACTCAATGAGTCGTGAGGTACGTGAACTTGGCTGGGATAATTCCTGCTGGCGTTCTGCAGCTACGTTCAGAGGAACCGGCTGTGACGTTGGAGAACACGGCAGGGCTGATAATTCGCGTCATGGATGTGGGGCTTGAAGCCCACACGCACAGGATCACGTTTTTGGGGGGAGGGGTGGGGGAATCGCCTCCCTAATCGAGCCCCTCCCATGCCTACGGTGATTGCAGCTTGCATTCCGTCCGCACGTGGCAGTGGAGGACAGAGGCTGTGCCTCGCTCAGACGCACAGATCTAACGAAGATACCAAAGTCCTTATGTTTAAGGTCGTTTCTCCAGGCCTCAGCAGGCAATGCATGACCGCCTGAGAGGGTGATTCTCTCATCTCCACTTCTGGGACGGGAAAACAGGCTGACAAAGTGCCGTCCCGAGCTGACATGGGCGGGGGCGAGGGGCGCTCCTTCCGGAACCCACGTCCTTCCCCTACACACCCGGCTGGCTGGGCCCACGCCAGGACCTGCCTCGGTCACGAGGCTTCCCGTCGCGGAGCAGGGGCACGGACCGCGGGGGGCACAGTGGGATTTGCACCCAGAGTGCATGAGAAGTCGACGGGCGCCTCAAGGAAGCCCCCGAGTAAAGTTAAAGCAAGTGGCTTCTGCTGACTGGGTTGCCCGGTGCTACTGTCCTGCGCTCCGTTTCACGTTTCACGAGAGACCGCCTCTTCAGTGCCAAGAGCACCGGGTGAAAAGGTCGTGCTGCGAGCAGAGCAGCCGAGAAAATGAGGATGAATGGGAGCTGGGAAGAGCTTTCCGACGACCTCCTTAGGGCTCCCGTAATTATTTTCTTTTTTATTTTTCAATTACCACTGACATTCGATATTATTTCCTCTAATTGGGCTTACTTTCCGCCTTAGGTAGCGTCCTTTGTGCTCATCAGACGTAATTTGATCTCCAAATGCGAAATGTCTTGTTAAGTGGACTTGCTTTGGAATTCCTGATTTATTTATTTTGATTGCTTGGTTGTTCACATGTTGTACTCGGAGACCTCCACAAACAGTGCTGGCTGTGAAAGCCCCTATATATACTACATATTTATTATTTTGAGACAAAATAGTTTCCTGATTGAGTTACTACATAAGAACATATCACTTCAAAAATTAAGCAACCACTTTATATATTAAGTATTTTAAAGGGTTGTTTTTTTTTTTTTTTTGGCCAAAATCATCTATTTTTTCCCTTCGAATTAAACAGAGGGCAGTCTTTGGTTGGAAGTCTCCTGGGTAGCTCCCTAAATGCCACCCTTGCCTTTGGTAAATGTTTTTAGGGGATCGGAACGGGGAACTGAGACGACACGGAGACCTCGGCCGCAGAGCAGACTGTGCACTCAGCGCAGTGGGACGGCGGGCATGTGGGGTGTGCGCACAGCCAGCGGAGAACACAGAGGTTCCCGCGGAGACGCACGTGCGCCACCCCAGGAATACGAGCAATGTAGTTTTGCGAAGATAACAGCCAGAAATCTGTTTTTTTCTTTATCCCCCTGAGCTGGGATATACTGATGCGTGGCCGTGGAGTTTGGAATCAGGGCAAGGAACGGCGTGTTTTCAGTGGCATTCCAGCCCCTCACCCATGTGGACAAAGTTGCTCACGGTCATAAAGTTACCTTACAGTGGGCACTCGGGTCCTGCTGGAGCCGCCCGCTGGACTCCTCGTCCCCAGCCCCGCCCCCAGGGTGGAGCCCTGGCTTCTTCTCCATGCCCTCGCACCAAGGCCGTGGGGACAGCCCTTCCTCACTGCGCCCCCGTCTGGTCGCATCAGACAGAGCTCCTGGAGGGCAGGCCCGGTCCCCAGTGGTCCTCTGATGACAATGCACTGAAAATATCTAAGACACGTCTACGAATCTCTTTCCTCTCTAGCTCTTTATAAGCCTGCAAATGCCACTTTCCAAACTCAGGTTTCCAGTTTATTCGCTGTGGTCACATGCTCAGTATTTCTAGGGTGAGGGGCAATTTGTGGACCATGGGCTTCCTGGTGGCGTGCGTGTCAACCAGAATCAACTGCTCCCACAAGGGAAACTGTGTGCATCTCTGCCAGCCTGTGCAGCCAAGGCAAAGGTGCCGTGCATGGCCCAGGTGAGCTCTCTGGGAAGGATCCCCACCTGTATGAGCCATCATTATGATGGTGACAGTGGACACAGCAGTGCTGAGGGAAGGGGGGACACGGCGTGGGGTGGAGCACCTGGACGCAAATGCACTTGGAGGTGGGTGCCTCACTGAGAACTGTGGTCAGCGACAGACTCAAGCGACTTCGGACAAGTCAGCCAGCATAACCTCAGTCTCTTTATCTGTAAAGTGGGTACAGCAACACCCACCCCGGCCATCTTGGAGGCTATTACCAGGTCTGTGTGAGACACTTCCCGACCTTTCCCACGTCATCAAAAAGGACAACTTTAGGTGAGCACCTGGGGTAAAGGCAGAGGTTGTGAGGCTGGAGGTGACTGCTCTGGACCCCCGCTGCCCCACCTGAGTCTCCCACAGGCTGAGGGGGTTCGTATCTCTGCACACTTTTACACAACGGGGAAGCTCAGCTGGGGAGACATTCCCTAAACAAACCTTCGCTGTACATCTAGACAAGGTCACGCTCACACACGTCCTCCTGTCCCATGCGTTCCCCTCCCCGTGGGGTGAAGGGGGGATGGGTTCAGCTGTGTGAAGTGCTGGAGCCCAGCCCCGTGGCTGGAGAGGGGCAGACCAGGCGTGAGACCCCATGGTCATGGTCATGCCACCCACCCCGGGGATGTAGTCTGTCTCTACCCTGAGCTTCAGTCCTGCCTGACCTTCAAAAGTGAGTTATGCTGGAAAATACCACCTAACTAACGGCCAAGGCAATAATGCCGAGACATGGACTATTTCGTTGCCTTGAACTCTAGGCTGAATCATTCGAAGCTGTAGGGAAGCTGGCAGAATTGATGTCCGCCAGCCAACAGTTCCAGACCTGTCTCTGAACTGGGTCTGGGTCCCTGACCACATCCACCTCCAAGCCTCTGTGTCTCCCAGTCCGGCAGAAGGTACCACCGAGCCTGGTCACGGACCTCCACGTGTGCCAGTGGGGGGTTACTGTGAGGTTACACAGCTGTTGGAAGAACAGAACTGCTTCGTGTGTGTAAGGCACTTAAAATAGGCACACTATGAGCATTAATCACTGTTATTGCTACTTTTCAAACCAAACCCTATCCGTCACGCGCAGGGCCAAAAACCAGTGACCCTGCTCTGAAGAATCCCTTCGCAGTTAGAGAGACATCATCAGACCTCCGTACTCGTATGACGGGGCGGCGGCATCGGGGAGCTTTTAGAGAAGCAGCTCTCATGTCCTACGGCAGTAAATCTGCATCGCAATGAGACCAGTTTGAGAAGAGCACCTCGGAGATCTCCGAGGCGCACGCAGAGACCCCTGGGCCCCTTGTGTTTTTGGCAGAAAGGCTGCACAAAGCAGCACCAGCTCAGGAAACCTGCTCCACTTCATGGACGGACTTAGCCCTAATCGGGGCCCCAGAATGAGAGTCATGGGGTGAGGGGAGCGACTGCATGCCCCTCCCCGGTAGGAGGCCGTGTCCTCTGAATCAGATGGAGCGCTTCATGCAGGGCACCAAGCGAGCACCCGTCAGCAGGGTCGGCCCCTGCTCTCAGGGAACCAGTAGCGGTTATGGCATGTTTACTGGGGCGGGGGGAGGGGGACAGACACCGACACAACGTCCTCACGAGGAGGGGACAGCGTGCAGAGACCTGCAGCCGGACAACAGTGCACTGGGCGTCGGCGCAGGGAAAGGAGGAGGCCACTTACGTTCACCCAGGGGTGCTCCAGGACCTGCACGGCCGAGAACCGCGGCTCCACGTCCACCAGCAGCATCATGGTGATGAGTTCCTGCGAGAGGGGGCGGCGGTTTGTCTCGCCTTCAGGCCGAAACCTGGGCGTTTTCACACACACGTTCCTTCCACTCGGAAAAGCTCCTGGTCTTACATACATCAACTCAGCTTGCCCACCACTACCTAACACCTTGAAAAGTTAAAGGGAAGGTGAACATTTGGAATTATAAATACATAGCTTGTAGTTGATGGGAAGAAATAAGGTGAGATTAATATTAAAATCAATTTAGTAAAAATGATTTTGGTAGAAAGGAAATAAATACACAAATGGCAGGATTAAAATTCCTGTCTTTGTCTAGGATTTCGCACTTTAAAAAATAGATTTCTAAATGAATTTAATATAAAAGTCACATTTTAAAAACACTTTAAAGTTTCATTTTGGAAGCTGAAAGTGAAAACGTGCCTTTTTCCCCCTTAACGGCAAGGTGGCACATTTAAGTTTGGAAGAAAGCTGCAAGAACAGATATAGAACTGCCAACAGCTAGTCAGCAAAACAAACTATCTTTCGGAGTCAAAGAATTCTAAAGAAATCTGTTAAAATCACTTCAAAAATTTCTGGATCAATCAACACACATAAAAGAGAACTAGTAAGGGGTAAATGACTCAATGGTTCTGAAACTAGGAGAATGGTCCCCTAAGCTCGAATCGGTTTGGACCAGGAGAGCCCAGCTTGGGTCTGAACGCTGGACCTGTCATACACCTGTCCGCTTCATCACAAACTGGCCGGACAGGTGTGCTCCCGTCCCTCGAGTCCACGGGCCCCGAGTGCCGTTCCATGATGGCGATGACGGGTTTCTGCCGAAGTAAATGTCTACCTTCACTGTCTCACTGGGCCAGGACTTGTTCAAGTAGCTACTGTGTGTGATGCTCTTTGCCAGGTGCTGTGGGGACAGTTCTATCTGTTGGCAACTTCCAGACCTTGTGCTCATGGACGATGGCAAGTGTGGAAAGACCTGGACAGGCTCCCGAAGAGCTGCTCATGGGTGAAATCGCCCCACCCCGCCTCTGCCGCTGTGTCCCGGCTCCCTCCCCCTGTGCACCTTCCCCCACACCCCTCTCAGCTCCCCCCATTTTCCTCGGCCCAGAGGCGGGCTCTTGCACAGCTGAAGACTGAGAGACTTGGCCCCACATGCATCATTTTCTAGGGAAAGCGGCCAGGCTGAGAGTCCGATGTTAAACTGAACTCAGACTGCAGACACAGCAAAAGAAACATTATATACACTGAATAGTCAAAAGATAATTACTTTTCCACCTCAGTGTTTCCAATTAAGTCCATGCTTAAAGACGTAAGTTTAAGGCATCAACCAAAATATTTCCTATGTTTTTTTTATCTCAGGGTTTATTAATATCTCAGGTAAGATTTTAGGTTTTCTTTGAGGCTGTTCTTTTAGTTTTAGTGGAGCAAAATCATATGCCTTGTCACCCCTTCCTCTCAATCCTGGCTGTCTTTCGAAGTCCAAGTTAAATCATAGCTTCCTCATGATGTCTTGCTGAATAATTTCAACCATGTTCAGCTTTCTCCACTTTGCTTAGTTAACTGCTTAATTTGTTCATTCCCTCATTCATTTATTTATGTATTCACTCAACAGGCCCTGAGTACCAGTTATGTACCGGTCACTGTGTAGGCAATAATGGTATAGTAATGAACAAAATAAACAAAAATCTTTGTCTTGATGGAATTTGCATTCTAGTGGGAAGAGTGAGAAAATAAATTACATAAATAAAATGTATCCACATATCAGTATCTACCTAGAAGAGCAAACAGATGTAGAAAGGCAGTTAGCTGGTATACCA
Source organism: Tonatia bakeri (assembly GCA_004024845.1). NCBI lineage: Eukaryota > Metazoa > Chordata > Mammalia > Chiroptera > Phyllostomidae > Tonatia > Tonatia bakeri. The sequence continues at coordinate 61,363 of PVIA01001207.1, forward strand.
GATGGACATAAGGGTGTACACACTATGGGGAAACATAAAGTGGGTGAGGAAACTAAAATGAGCCAGTAGGGTTTTAGAGCTGGAACAAGGCAGTCTGAGAAAATTCACTGAGAAGATACAATTAGGTCAAGACCTAGAGGAGCAGAAACAATAAGCTAAGCAGAAGTCCAAGGTGGCTGAAGCCCAGTGTGGGTGGGGCTAGAGGCTGTCGCGATGCAAAGGGCAGGAGAACAGGGAGACAGAAGCCAGGGAGGCGGGGCACCTTGGGAAGGTGGGAGGGTTGTGAACAGATGATGTGATGACTGTGAATCTTAGAAAAAACTAGCAATTACAGCCACAAGGTGTACAGCAATCGTATTTACTGTATCATTTAGTCTGTGCACACCATAAGCCCAAATAATAATTCCATTAAGACACATAGGCTCTGGGGAAGAGCGAGGGGATAGACACCTACCTTGGCAGAATCCGAAACGTTATCCCAGTAGGGAGAAGGGAAGTCCACTTGCCCCATCAAAATCTGGTCAAAAAGCACCTCCTGGTCATCGCCACTTCTGTGGGGATGAAGGACAATGGTGAGGAAAACCCAGGACCAAAATGATACCCCAGGGGACATCCCATCGTTCTTGGGCACTGGAGACCTTCCCTTCCCCATCAACGGGTCAAATGAGTTTTAAGCCATTCAGATGTCCGTAGGGAACAGGGTTGGTAAATTCAGACAGAATGGGTTTTTAGATTACACGAAGAAGCTACAGGGAAGGCATGCAAATCAGCAGGCACAACACGGAAAAAATGGTAGGCACGGTAAGTAATGTTCTTAGTATTGTCTTTTCCTGCTGCAGGGCCCTGAGTGCAGAAGGCCGCGTGGACATTCAGAGGCCAGAGGCAGCTTCGCTGTGCTGACCAACGGGTGAAACCACATACCCACGGAACGGAGGGAAGCCGCAGAGCAGGATGTAGGTGATCACGCCGGCCGCCCAGATGTCCACCTTGAGGCCGTACCTGGAAAAGCCGGGGACGTCAGAGTTGGCAAAGTCGGCCGGGACAAACTGCGGGCCGCGGTGAAGCAGCTGCTTCTGCTGCTCTCACCGGATGCGACGGAACATCCAGCAGCAAACACGAAACTGAAACCTGCCAGCCAGAGAGAGTGCGCGAGGGGAGAGGGGCAGAACCAGAGACTCTTGAAGGCCCGTGAATGGAAGTCACGGCAAGGCGTGGCCGGGCTCGCAGGCAGGCGTCAGAGTGAGGGGTTTCACCAAAAGGGTTATCAGGCCCACCAGGCGAGGTGACCACAGGGGGAGGTGATCTCCGCACACAGCACTGCCTGTTGCTCTGGTCCCCAGAGACCCGCCTGCCACCGTTGTCTGTTTCTGTCGGTCTGAACACGTTTTACTCTGGACCGAATAACTGCTGTCCTATCTTAACCAAGCCCAAACGGAAGCTTTAAACAAGGTCGTGGTAACTGGCAGCTTGATTGGAAAAACAGAGAAAAAGGCTCCCACTTTCAAGTAAAAAAAACAAGAGTTGAAGAGACCTGGTCACTAATTCTGTCCAGGTGGGACCGGTGGCCTTGTCCCTCAGGTCTGAGAAGCAGACCAGCGCGCCCTTCCGCCAGCATGGCAGTCTGTGGCCACGCGGGAAGCGCTTACCCAGTCTCGGCGATGATTTCTGGAGCCACGTACGTCGGGGTGCCGCAGACTGTGTACAGGGGGCCGTCCACGATGGTGGCCAGGCCGAAGTCCCCCAGCTTCAGGGACTTGCTGCCGTCCTGGTGCTCATACACCTGGAGGGAAGGACAACGTGAAACCGCCTTCACCCAGGGCTCAGGGGCGCGCTCCAGAAGGAGCGAGGAGCGCTGGGGTTCGCACTCACTGTCTTCCTCGTACAAACGTCAGGCAGCCACGCGAGGGTGTTCACACGAGAACATCTCTCTTGAGATCACCGCAGAAGGGGAAACGTGGGGAAGGATGAGCAGATGGAAACCCGCCAAATAAATCAGGGTGTCCTCAGACAATGGGGAGGTACATTTGTATTGGTTGGAATGCATCATGTTTGGAGGTGAGGACGGCCAGTTTCACACTGGTTAGCATTAAATGTCTATTAAAGAAAAAATACGCACGAAGAAAAATGAGAGGCCACCGCGTGTCTGTCTCTGGGTAGTAGAATCAGGGGACTCCTTTTTGGCTTATTTTATCTGATGTTTCTACAGTGAAAACTGATTTACACAACTTAATGAAATACACAAGGTCTCCAGGGCAGTATCCCCAATATCCAAAAATGATTACCGCTTTATTTCAATATAAGAAGCTTTAGCCCTGGCTGGTGTGGCTCAGTGGATTGAGTGCTGGCCTGCAAGCCAAAGGGTCGCTGGTTCAATTCCCAGTCAGGGCACATGCCTGGGTTGCCAGCCATGTCCCCAGCAGGGGGTGTGAGAGAGACAACCACATATTGATGTTTCTCTTTCTCCCATCCCCTCTCTAAAAATAAATAAATGAAATATTTTTAAAAAGATAAGCTTTAAAAATGAAATTCTTCAGTAATTGAACATAAAAATCTACATATGTTAAAATACTTTATTTTTAAAAACAAGCCATTGAAAAGGATATTAGCATTTCGGTTCACCTGCGGCAATTTGGAAAGATTTATCAAGTGCAGAGTCGGCACGCAGTCCAGGTTTCCTTACTAAGGCAGTAAAAGTCTCCGGCCCTTCACCCAACAAATTAAGGAAAGGATGCATGTGGCCAAAGGCAAGGATGTCCACTGCTTTATTTCTAGCCCAGCACCCAACCAAATGAGTCTGCTCAGAAAAGTTTCTCAAACAACTTCTACTGTGCCAAAGAAAAGGTCAAAGGGCACCCAGAATCCGGATTCAGTGCCCTCCCCTGGAACCAATAAGACCAAAAAAACAGAACTGTGCCAGGCAGGTATTCCCAGCAAAGGCAGAAGGCGCCGCCAGGAAATGGTGACGCTTTCCAAGTACCGGGGTGGTCAGAAAGTCTGTTACGTTCTTTCTGTACGAGGGCTCCAGTAGCACTCAGTCGTCTGTGACTTCATTCCACACAGTTTTGTTAGACTGCATTGTGACAGCTGTCACATCAGTGTGCATTTTTGAAAACCTTACCAAAATTGGTGAATTTTTATGAGGCCATTTTAATATTGAAGATGGAAGAAGATATGCAACATTTTCAGTGTGTTATGCTTTATTATTTCCAGAAAGGTAATAACACAAGTGAAACGCCAAAAAAGATTTGTGTAGTGTGTGGAGAAGGTGCTGTGACTGACTGAACCTGTCAAAAGTGGTTTGTGCAGTTTCTTCTTGCTATGGACATCGTGGCCAAATAGTCCTTTGCTGTGGGCTGTCTTATGCACTGGAGGGTGCTTAGCTGCACCCCTGGCCTCTACCCACTAGAAGCCAATAGCAGGAGGTAGCCGGCAGACTCAAAATACTCAAAGCAGTCAAGTTATGGGAGAAGATGAAAACTGTCTTTTCTTTTACGGGAATAATGTAACGGACTTTTTGGCCAACCCAATGCATCAGAATCATTCTTCCGACGGGGTGTGGCCCTGTGCTCCCCCGACCCCGGGGACTGAGCTGTGGCCAGGCCCACTTGCTACAGCCGTGGGAACCTGCTGCACAGTGGCCCATCTCTGCACAGCAGGAGCGCCCTGCCACTCCCACATGGTGTCCGCCTGCCTTCGAAAGACTAGACGGACTTCTCACTGCATGGCAGCCTCCGTTCAGTGTCTGGCCAGCTGAGCCGCCACGTTCGAGGCAACCCCTTGGATCTAACTGTTCTGGGAGATCCGGCAGACCCTCCTCTCCAGAGAGGCTGTGTCTTTTCTGGGCAGAAAAGCAGTGTTTTACTTTTCTCCAAGCTCCACTCTCCGAGCACAGCGTTTCCCTCTCGGAGCTGCCCGTGGTCGGGTGTGGGCTGCCCTGCACTTGGGTTGTCAGGTAGGGACGCCACAGGTCCCTGGCAGACGTGCTCTTCCCAGCTGTCATCCGGGATGGACAGCACCCTCCCACTTGGACAAAGCAGCTGTCCGGCCCTGGTCAGCCCAAACAAGTTGGAGGGACGAACTTGACGGTGTCAGAGCTGCAGAGTACAGAGTCCCCAACTGTTGCCTGAGCACACCAGCCGCCCCGGTCGCCCAGCTAACAAGCCGGTGAGTCTCATGGACAGAAATCCGAGATGGGGACATCAAGTCTATCACCATTAGGGTTATTTCCCAGAAGGAGTCTGATCGTTTACTTCCTTAATTCCAATTTGTTACCGAAAACCTTTCTAACACGCCAAGTAATCTCTTTCTCTGATGTTCTGTTAGGTTCAAACGTTCACGGTGAGTGTTCTGTGAGATTGCGGAGATTTCAATGTTCACAACTCCATTTACACAGGAACGGGAGGGGTGGTCTCTAACCACACTATCTGTAATCACCCAAGTTGGTTCAAAAGTTGGACACAAGCAGGTGCTGGCTGAGCAGCCACAAATCCCACTTGAGATCTAAATATAACCATGTAATTCTTGCACGTGAAGCCAGGTTTTAATTTTGAACACCTACATTTTGATAAGAAGTCTATCTTACATAAAGCCATATGCCAATTTTATTAATAGAGCTGAACAGAACTCGAAGTTTCCATAACTAAGACAAAAAGCATGAAGAAACCTAACCAAAATAACGAAAATGAAGATTACCTAAAAGTAACAATGTTTCTTAAGTGAACCCATACCATTGAAATAAAGTACCTAGAACCTATCGTTCTGATGTAGTTTTTCCCTCTCTTTGACCGAGTCTGCCTCGTCCCCCTTGGCTGCTTCAGAAGCCGTGGGCGGAACTCTCCTGGACGTCGAGAGGGTGCGGTGAGACTCGCAAGAGACCAGGGGAGCCGAGAGCCGAAGGCCTGGGCCATGCAGCTGAAACCGTTTGGAGACACGGTGCATCCAAAATGCTTCCACAGAAGTGTTTTCACAGGTGAGGAAACGTCCAGGCCTCCAGTTTGGAATTCTGTTTAACTCAATGACTGTAGGCAGCGCCAGAAACCGGGGTGCTTGGGGTTCTTCTCTGTCAACACCTTGAGAGACAGGTGCAGAGGAGCACACTCGGGGTCTCCTCTCCTCGACAGGCGAGGCTCCTCCTGACGGGTGTCGGGGGCCACTCACACCTGGGTGCGCCCTCAGCACCCAGGCTCGCCCTCCTCTCTTCCCACACCAGCCACCGAGGGGCGCCAGGGAGGCCGTCGGACAGTGTAATTAAAACTCTGTGAAAATAGCAGACGGCTAATCCGTCTGCTTCAAACACATACGCATGCGCACACTCACGAAATCATCTCCCGAAAGTCTCTTCCTAAATGGAAGCTATAAATCCAATTTGAACCGAGTTTTTAATTAAAACGTAGGAGTCGGAAAAGCTTCTAACAAGTTTGCATGTAAAACGCTGAGCCCTTGGCCCACCAACCCCCCGGAATCAATTCCGCCTCGGATCCTCCCAGTGTCCTCTCAGCCCGACCATGCCTCCAAAGGGACAGCAAAGGCCTCCAGCAGATGCGCGGGCGGCCTGTGCTCGCAGGTGGCCCCCTGGCGTGAGAAGGGCTCTGTGTCGTGGCTGCATTTTAAAGCCTCCATAAAACTCAACTCACACGTGGGGCGGGAGTGCATGAATTGTCCATCAAAGAGCCGTCACAACACAAGATGCAATTTAACGTCCGTCCCAGGCCCTTTGCCTACAGTCGATGTTCCCCCACATTTTAAACTCCGAGGGGCTATTAAAGAGATGAGGATTAGTGCAAATTACCCAGTGTGTAGTGCTTTCACTGGTTTAACTAAGCAATAAAACTGTGTAATTGTACCACACTAATTGAATGCAGCCACACGTAATTGTGGGCTGCCATATGCATCCTATTACCATAAAGGCTGCCGGTATTTTGTGAGCCACTCTGGTGCTCACTGCAGATGGCTACAGTCAGAGGAGTCGTTCTCCAGGGTTTGTTACATGGCTATAAAGACATCCTGTGATTTGACAGGCTAAATGTGTTAAATGGCAACAATTATGAAAAAGCGTCCAATTAGACGCTGAAGGCATGATCTGCTGACAGCAGGTAGAGTGAGAGGTCAGGTGTGGGAGTTTGGGTGCACTGGTATTTCACACAAGGTTTTTTTTTCCCAAAGAAGCACTTTATTTGTGTTTCTTTTTCCTTTACTTGGGGGTTTCGCGGTTACCGTAACTTACTGAACAAGAGATCTTTGGGCATACGTCTGATTTCCCACGGATTAGAAACTGGCACCATTTTGAGAAGTTCTTCGACAAAAATAAAAGAGTTCATACGAATCATATGATGCAGCCCATGGCCATAAAATAATAGGAAAGTTCACAGATCACCTGAACCCGGTCACGGGGCGTCTGTAACTCCCATGACAAAAGACTAGATGGGGCCAGTGTAACAGAGGGGCTGGGACCCACAGTGCTGGATCTGGCTGGGAGTTCAAGGCTAGCCCTGTTGGAACACCGGCTAATGACTCACTGGTAGCCACGGAACTGTTTTTCACCGAGGAGCTCAGTAAGTACTAAGAATCATTTCACCAAATAAAATTGAGCCAAAGTGGCACGGAATCAACAAAGCCATGGGAAAAAAAAACAACAACGTGAATTTACTTTTTCACAAATTTGGTTCTTTAACAAGACACTGATTTTCTCCACCACAGTAGACAGCCTTCGTGCTTCTAAGGGAAATGGGTTAAATGTGAATCTTCAGTCTTTAAGAACTACAATGCAGGGTCCAGAGGAAGTCGGGCCTGCTTGAGTGTGGCTGGCAGGGTATGTGAATGCCTCACACGAGATGGACAGCAAGTGAACACATCACCTAAAATGTCGCGTGGTGTTTTGGAGTGTGACATTGTTATGTTAGAGAATTACATGCTTCTGATTTTGTAATAAAATATTTCGTAATAAAAAAAGGGTTGTTGTTTGTGCCGGACCCTGTATAACAATATCTACACAGGGAATTATTTAGTAAAATGTCTTTTATGGTGCACATACCATAGAATTGAAACTCCTACAGAAAAAAAAATGAATTATTAAAAAAACATTAAATGCCTACATGTAAAATTTTTATGAAATCAAACGCTAAAGAAAATAATGAAATAAAAGAAGCCCGAAAGAAGTTGGAAGAGGCAGACCGACATCAGAGAGAAACACGCAGGAGATTCTCAGAGGGTCACCGCAGAGGCGTCTGGGAGACGGAGAGGGGGTGTGAACCGCAGGAAACCTGCTTCTTGCCCTCGCTGTCACAGGGTCAGGCGGCTGCCCAGGCAGCGGCTCTGTGCGGCCACGGGGAGAGGCCCGAAACACGCGCATTCCGGGCTCTGGGAGCTCCGGCGTGACCCCAGGCGTGATCCCCACAACCGTGGGGAGGGGGCGTCACTGCCATCCCTAACAATGTCATTACCTCTTTGTCACACAAAGAACACCCGATGTGGCGCTGCAGGAGAACTACGGAAGACAGAGAATCATGCAGAAAAGGACTTAAGTTCACCCGTCTTGACACCTGGACGTAACCCTTGCCGACACTGGAAGTTCGGACTCCCGGAGCTGTCTTGCTCTCTCTCGCACGCACGCTTCTGGTTTTGCAGTGGACCCTCCACCACCCCAAGCTTTCCTGTCTTCCGCCGGGCGGCCTTGCACGCACGCACACACGCGCCTGAGGAGCAGCGCCACACTCTCCTCCGTGGTCCCTCCCCTCCCCGGGCTGACCTCCAGGCCCCCACGTGGTGTGCTGGTCACTCCACTCGCTGCAGCGCAAAGTGGTGGGAGCAGCAGCGCCCTCTCCTGACGCGGTGACGCCGCTGGAGCGCAGGAGTCCAAGGGGCGTCTGCGCCTTTAGTCCTCGGGTGGCGCTGAGACTCGCGGGGAACTTACACTCACCCACGTGTTCCCACGACTGCTTTCCCGCGGTGGGATCATCCAAACGACCACACCTAAGTGACTCAGTCCCCGCGGGTTCGTGGTTATTCCTGGTTGGATTCCACCTTCCTGATTCCGGACCTTTATAGAGCTAAAGACAGTTTGGGATCTTAATTCTGTCCCTCGACACGTGATGCACCTTCACTTCAGCGGACCAGTTGACGCCGGTTAGGGCGGAGCTAGTGCGGACTCCGGGGCACTCCCGCCCCTTGCCTTTGGCCGATCCACGAGGCAGCCCTGGTGGCTCCAGTTCACCGCTGAGACCGCGTCAGTGCTCCCGGTGCGGCCCCGGGCGCGCTGTGCCGGCCCAGGAATGCACTCACCATCCCGTCCCAGAATGCATGTATTTCGGGGTGCCGGGATGGGATCCCGGCAGGAGGCTAGCTGCCGTTTTGTGAGCTTTCGGTGTGGGTGCGCCCTGGAAACTGGGAAGAGTCGGAGCTCAACCCACTCAGGCGAACCGGCCACAATCCCTTTAGTGCAGACGAGGGCCCGGAGCCACGCAGGCCACTCTTGATGGGCGGCTGGGAGCGGGCCGGGCACCTTCGAAGCGCAATTTCTGCCTGAGAGCAATGCGGTTGCTGAACACGAACTTTCATAGCTCAAGAACATCGCTGTGTTTATTTCTGGGGTCTAATAAACATCACCAATGGAAGTTGTATTTTGCCAGTAACGACCTTCATTTTCCTAAGGAAGCGGTGTGGCTGTGGGTGTTAAAGGCCCCTCCCCCGGCTCCCTGGGGGGAGCACTAGTGATAGAGGTGGTTTTTGCTGCCAAGGCTACAAGCCTGCCATCTAGTGGTGACCCGTGGGAACTGAAGGCAGTTGACCTTAGTTTTTTGGGGTTTTGTTTGTTTGTTTGTTTGTAAAAAAGCGAAAGGTTCCTTTTAGTCATAAACTACCACGCACGCATGCATGCACACGCACACATATGCTGTGGTCCCGGGTATCAGTGCAGCTGGGAAATACCGTTCTTTCTCTTCCCATTCAGTGAGGTTCAGGCTGAGGCCAGAGTCCTCCGTGGAAGATGGGCCGAGAAAGGACTGCGGCGTGTCACCTTGGGCCTGTCCTCTAGTTGGTGAAGAAGTTCCACTCACTCACGTTCTCCTGTAACCTCATCCTCCCTCTCACCCTCCTGTCACTCATCCATACATCTAGTGAAACCCTGCGCAGGTCACGGCTCAGAAACTTACAGTGCAGGTCACATAGATCAGAGAGATGCACTCATTACTGGTGTGCACTGGAATGTGAAAAGGAATTAAAAACACTGCAAACACACAGCTAGTCATGACCTTGAGCCTGTGCGCCTGACATACGCAACAATATTAAAGAAAAGGGTTTGTTCAGTTCTGGCCAAGGTGGAGGCATCAGGAGAAACGCTTCCTTTCCTTGCACAACCAAAAGGAGGATAACAACCAGTTTAAAAACAATAAACAACCAGAACTGCCAGAAATTCAACCTACATGGAACTCAGACAACCAAGGAGTTAAAGAAACATTCATCCAGACTGGTGGGAGGGGCGGAGATCGGCAGGTGGGTGGAGAGGACCTTGGCAAGGTGGAGGCCTGGGAAACTAAAGACTCAGAACCTCTGGCTGTAAAACCTGTGGGGGTTGGGAAGGCGGGAGAGACTCCCAGCCTCATAGGAGAGTTCACTGGAGAGAACCATGGGATCCTGGAATGTACACAAACCCACCCACCTGGGAATCAGCCCCTGAAAGGGCCCAACCCACTATGGGAAGCGGGGGAAGTGACATAAAGTGGGGCTGGAGTGGAGCCAGCACGTGGCACTGTTCCCCCTGGGACCCTCCCCCACAGCCAGCGCCACAACACAGCAAAGAGGGCTGCCCCACCCTGGCCAACACCTAGGGCTCCTCCCCTCACTATGTAACAGGTGCAACAAGACAAAGAAATATGGCCCAAATGAAAGGACAGATCAAACCTCCAGAAAAAATACAACTCAGCGATGAAGAGACAGCCAGTCTATCAGAAGCAGAGTCCAAAACTCTAGTCATCAGGATGCTCACAGGAGAGGTTGAGTTCCACCACAGGACGAAGAAGGAAATGAAGGCTACACAAGGTGAAATAAAGGAACATGTCCAGGAAACCAACAGGGAAGGAAGGAAACAGTGCACATAAGGAGAGAGTCTTAAAAGCAGCAGGAGGAAAGGAGAGTTACTTACAAAGGAGTTTCTATAAGACTGTCCCCTGAGTTCTCAAAAAAAAACAACGCAACTTTGCAGACAAGAAGGGGCTGGAAAGAAGTATTCCAAGTCATGACAGGCAAGTACCTACACCCAAGATGACTCTATCCAGCAAAGCTATCATTTAGAATGGAAGGGCAGATAAAGTGCTTCACAGATAAGGTCAAGTTAAAGGAGTTCATCATCACCCAGCCCTTATTATATGAAATGTTAAAGGGACTTATCTAAGAAATAGAAGAATATCAAAAATATGGACAGTAAAATGACAACAAACTCACAAGTAGCAACAACTGAACCTAAAAAAACAATAAAAACTATGTAAACAACTAGAACAGGAGCAGAATCACAGAAATGGAGATCATAGGGAGGGTTATCAGCGGGGGTGTGGAAAGGGGAAGATTGGAAGGAAGGGTACAGGGAATAAGAAGCATAAATGGCAGATACAAAATAGACAGGGGGAGGGTGAGAATAGCACAGGAAAAGGAGGTGAAGAACTTACACGTACGACCCATGGACATGAATTAGGGGGAATGCTGGGTGTCGGGAGGCGTCCAGGGCAGGGGGGAATACAGGGGAGAGAAAGCTGAAACAACTGTAATGGCATAATCAATGAAATATACTTAAAATATAAAATTGTAATTAATTTTATATAAATATACATTTTAAAATATAAATTATAAATATAAAATATTTCCAAAATATTTATATTTTATAAAATATAAATTTTATGTTTATATAAAATTTGTGTTAAATATAAAAGTAATATAAATTTTATATAAAATTAAATTTACTTTCAATTTAAAAGTAAAAAAGGAAAAGAGTTTATTTGCATCTTTCAGATCAGCCGAGGCCTCCACAGCATCCGGTTTACAGAGCAAAATGGGTGGGCCACATAAAATCTTCGGCACAATCAGCTTGTGTAAAGAAAACTTAGTCATGATACAATAATAAAATTGTAAAAGATACTGATATTGCCTCAGTTCCCAATTTTTATCTAAAATGTGGCTGGAAACATCACTGCAAATCAAATAATATTTTTTTATTAAATGCATTGACCTGGTCAAATGCTTGGACTTGAATAAATCATTCCTATGATCACGATAGACCCTCTGGCCAAACTACAACGTTTTTATATTGTCCTATAAGAATTAAAAATGGAAAATTCTAAAGTTGTTCTGTATGCATAACCACACTACATCAAATGAAATCTAGAGCTGACTTATCACTTATAAATAACACTTGGCTAGTTATAACAAATACTTAACTAGCAAAAATCTTGTTAGTAGACTAAAAAATTATCAGTTCTTTTGCGGCCCCTAAATAGAACAGCAGTGCAAACTGTGCTGTAAGACCTTCTTAGTTATTTGGTGAATTTCCCTATAGTAAGAAAATAGATTAAAAAAAATTTATATTAGCCCTGGCTGGGGTAGCTCAGGGGATTGAGTGCTGGCCTGTGAACCAAAGGTTTGCCGGTTCAATTCCCAGTCAGGGCACAGGCCTGGGTTGTGGGCCAGGTCCCCAGTAGGGGTACGTGAGAGGCAACCACACAAGGATGTTTCTCTCCCTCCCTTCTCCTCTCTCTAAAAATAAGCAAATCAATAAATAAAGGTAAAAATCTTTATACTAAATTTATTATAATATTTTTCAAAAACAGTCTGTAGCTCTATGTTTTGCCTTGATAGAGCAAATCCATGCACGGCAAATAGTCCATTTTAAAAGCCATGTCCAGAATGATAAAAGATAATTTTTATAATATAGAAGTTTATTGTTAAAGTTTTATTTTTAGGCATAATTTAATTTTTATTACAAATAAAAGGGGGGTGAGAAGGAAGGGAACTCATAGTTGCATGTTTTCTTTTTATCTTCATAAAGTCCCCTTGAAGGAGGCTCCCAGGAGTTAAAGTAACTTGTTCAAGGTCGGAAGAGCAGCCAAAGGAAGAGCAAAGCCCTTGGCTTTGCCCTTGTGGGCGCCAGACTCTGAGTCCTGGGCAGGGGAGTGGGAACCTCCCAGGAGGGTCCTCTCTCTTCCACGTGCAGGTTAACAGGGTGGGAAATTCGCAGAGGTCTCGAGCCGTGGGGCTGTCGTGGGGATGCCGGCCTAATTTTGTTAAACTTATTCTACACCTCCACCCGTTTTATCCCAAACCTCACCGGCCCTTCGCACGCCCTAGAGCAGGGAACTCGCTCGCTGGGGAAGCCGCCTGACTCTGGTTTCCGGTGCACGCGTGCGGAGGTTCTGAATGACTGCAATGGCACATGCATGCCGTGCGCACACAGGGACCTACACGTATTTCACATTCTTAAACGAGAAAAGAAAGAAAACAGAGAGAACCTACTTTCTTTTTGAGCCATTTAAATACGTCCGAACGCGCACGGGACTGACGGCTCGTCCTGGGAACTGGAGGAACTGGAGTGGTAGCCGAGAGCAACGCCGTCTGCTCCCTCCCGCGTCCACGGGAGCGGCAGCGCTCCGCTGAGAAGCAAGACTGACGGGCGAAGGGAGGGAACTGAACCTTGACTTTTCCACAGGTGCCTCTTCGGAGCTCAGAGAAGTTTTTAAACAAAGGCCCAGTTGTGAGTCTGTCCCCCGAGAGGGCCCCACGTGACTCAGGAAGGACGGTCACAGACAGGGAGAGAGTGGCTGCTGTGTGCAGGGCAGATCCTCGCAGGAGCCCATGCGGAGTCCCGGGTGCAGGGGGCTCAGGCCGCCTCCTCTGACCGCGGCTGCCTTCATCAGCTGGCAGCTACCAGATGACTAACATCACTGCATTAACGAATCAATGAATTGCTTGTGTATTTATTTAAGTGCCTGTGTTCCCTCCTTGGATGTCACCTCCCTGAGGCCATATGTCTCTCTTCCCAGGCACAGTACCTGGCGTGTAGCTAACATGGTATCAAACACGCTGTTCCTAGCCTGACGAAGTCCAGCAGTTCAAGCCTGGGCCCCGGAGGCGGGCAGAAGAGGGCAGAGATCTCGGCTCTGCCCCGTGGGGGTTGTCTGGGAGCCCCCAGGTCCCCTGCTTACTCACCTGTCACATGGCACAGCACTGGAAGTTACCCCTATTTGGTCCTCGTGGGCATTTACTGAGACGGTGAGTATGGAGCCCTTCGACCAACCCATGCACCCGGAAGGTTCTCCATCACAGCCGGTCTCGTCGGCCTTGACTGCGGACCCAGCCCTGGGCTGCCCTCTCTGCTCTCAGCCCTCGTGGATACGGATCGCGTGGGACAGCCTGCTGCCGCCCCCACCTGCCCGTCACCGGGGGCCAGTTCGGGAGGGCCGCAGGAAGCTCAGAAATCTGTGTTTTTAACAGGCATCTGGGAGTGATTCTGATGTAGGGGGGATCTCTAGACCACCCTCGGAGACACGCTGCTTCAGAAAGAAGACCCTCTATTCCCAGATTTCTGCAGAGAGGGACGAGCTAATAGTCACGTATCGTGCACGGCTCTCGGGGGTGGGTAAGGGCGGGAGAGGAAGAATACCATCTGGCGGGAGGGGGGGAACTGAGTCGATTCATTAAAATTCCAGCCCCAACAGCCAGCGCAATTCACTACTGCCACGTTCACCAGGACGGCGCTCCAATGCCCAGTCTGCCCCTCACTCAGTTCTGTCCAGGATTTCCCCTTCACCACAGACTCAGAATCAGCACCCCTCTGCTCACAGGGAGAGCTCTCAAGTGCTCCCCGGAGTGGGGGCAGGGAGGGCTCGAGGGAAGCCAACCAAACAGCTGCCAGAGGAGTCAGAATGTCTCTGATGTTTAAACTCAGTCTTCGTCGTGGTCACCTTCATGCTGAGGGGCTGCTGCCCTTCAAACCCCGCTAGGATTTATTCTCTCAGCTTTCAGACCACACGGGGGGAGCAAACCGTGGGGCTGCCCTCGAGTGCACGGAACGCAGACTTAATTCTTGCATTACTGCTGGTTAATTAGTATATTCTCTTCCATGCAAACAACTGTAACCCCACTTTTGTCCGCCCCCTGCATTGTCCGGATGTACATTTGGGAGAGAGAAACAAAAGAAAACTTTCTAACTTTCTATAAAGGTGTTGTTGATAAATAGTTCGTGTATAAATAAATGTTGCTTCTGGCCCTTGGCCTAGCCCTCAGCACAGGCCAAAGCCCGGGGGGGGGCGGGGGGGGGGGTCCAACCCATGGCCCACCAGCCACTGACGGCCCAGGATGCCTATGAATTCGGCCCAACGCACCATCGTAAATTCACTTAAAATCTCTTTTTTGCTCATCAGTTTTCATCAGTGTTTGTGTGTATTTACTGTGGGGCCCAAGACAACCCGTCCTTTTCCAGGGTGGCCCGGAGACGCCAGAAGGCTGGACACCCTGCCCGGCCCCAAGTTCAGCTCGAGTCCCCCCGCCGCAGGTTGTTTCCCCCGCTAACAAGGCACGTGACCCTTGCTGCGCAGGGATCTCTCGCATCAGCGCAACGGACCGGTTCCTGCCTGCTCCCCGAGGCCAGCTGAGGAATGGCCTTCGAGACACTGCGTTTGAAGAAACGGAGGAAACAGACAGGAAACTCGAGGGACAGGGTCCCTGGTTCCCCACCCCCCACTTGAGCGCCTGCGGCTGCCGAGGCCCCCAGAGGTGGGGACGGGGCACGCCTCCCTCACCAGCAGGTTCTCGGGCTTGATGTCGCGGTGCACGATGTTCAGGCTGTGCAGGTACTTGACGGCGCTGGCCAGGTTGTACAGCATCCCGCTGGCGTCGCGCTCCGTGTACTTGTTCGTGGATGTGATGGCGTCGAACAGGTCTCCTCCCTGAGGAGAGAGCGGCAGGCAGCAGGTCAGTGGATGTCCCCTGGAGCTGCCTGAAGAGGAACCCACGGGCTTTTGGGACAGCGGGACAGTGAGCAGGGCCTTTGGGTGCCCCGGGCCTCCCCGCCCTTTCCGCTCGGAGACCCCAGGGGAGCTCTCTCCCAGGGAAGGAGCTTCTCTCCGGCGCTGGAAGGGAGGAGCTGGTGAGGGGTCTCTGCCCCCAGGCCCCAGGCCCCAGCCAGCAAGGGGGCAGAGGCCTTGTGACACCTGGGTGTCCCTGCAGCATGTGGTAGGTGCCTGACTCCAACTCCCGGCAGGACCCTAACCCCCGAGTGAGAAACAGGGAACAATGCAAAGGGCAGCCTCCTGCCCTGGGAAACCCACACACCCGACTCCCTCCGCCCTCTGGGGGCCAGGGGAGATGGTGTTTCCATTTTCACTAGTGCGCTTCTTTGGGAGAAGCAGAGAAAAGGACCAGAAACTGCCATTGCAAACGTGAGAGAGAGGGGGAGGAGGGGGGAGGAGTTTCAAAGGAGGTTTCCTGGGACCTTACAAGAGCGACCCCTAAAAATATCCCAGAATTTATTTATGAAAATTGTGCATTGATTCTCACACGTTTAAACATCAGTCACCTTCAAAGTCCTCTCCATCTGATGCAAAATATATATCAAGACTTTTTCCCACTGCTCAAACAGTTTTTTAACTCATCGATGTCGATGCCTCTTACTGCACCTGCCCTTTTTTGTTTCACCTCTTCCACATCGGCGAAATGCTTCCCTCGGAAACGTTTTTCATCCGGGGAAACAAAAATAAAAGTCGCCCAGGACGAGATCGGGGAATAGGGAGGGTGGGGCCTGGGGGTCATGCCTTTTTTGGTCGGAAACTGCTGGACACTCAGCCTGGTGTGGGCAGGTGTGCTTGCAAATCACCCATCTTGAAACAGGCAAATGTGTTGAAAGTGTCTACAAAAAACACTCACTGAAACAGAACGCAGCCTCTCACAACAACGCCAGATGGCACACAGGTACTGATGGGTTCCTAGAACACTCCCGTAGTGGGGGAAGCCTGCCCTGCAAGGGGCCCGCCCTCGAGAAGATAATTTCGTGTTTTGGGGGGATCTCCCCTCGCACCCACCTGAACTTCTGTCTGCCGTGTTCCCTGCTGACGTACCATTATTTGGTGAAACAGAGTGACCCTAGCCCCCGCTCTCGGTTCTGTGTGTTTGAACTGGGCCGGAAAACTCGGGTCTGATCAGGGAACAGCGTCTGTGTCCTCCTCGCATCAGACAGTGCGCCTGCCCGCAGCTGACCACGGTGCACAGCCGGTTCACCGGCTCCCTGGGGTGACAAGAACTTGACTTTTCTCATTAACTAGGCTGACAACTTCCCAGTCCCTGTGCAGCCTGACCTTTGCCCCATGCAGTGCCCACTCAGCAGGCCCCCCTGTCCACAGCGGGTCCCCAGTTGCTGAAGCACGGACGTATTTTGCAGAATGAACCCTCTCTCTCTGGACTTCCCGCCCCTCTCAAAGCCAACGCTGCTGTGAAGGGGCTTGTGGGCTCTGTCCGTGCCCCACCCCAGGAGGCGGGATCGCCACCATGGTCTGTGTGGACAGCCCCCAGTGCGGTGGGACGTGCGTGGCGCTGTCGAGGGTGGGCTGCAAGCCCCCGGCCTTTCCCTGGGTATCCAGGCTCCGGGCCTCCTGGAGCCTCATTCCTCTGCTTCCTCCATGGAGCAGAGTCGAGGCCAGCCAGCCCCTCCCTCAGGGCATGCGGGGCCGTCCTCCAGGCCCTCCCATCCTCCAGACCCTCCTGTCCCAGGGGGTGGGCGTTCTTGTGGCTTCGTCCTGAGTTGCTGGGTTGGCTGGCAGCCTGCCCTGCCTCCGTGGCTCGGTGCCCGCAGCATCCCACACCCTGACTGTCTCCTTCCCACACGGCCTGTGGGTGTGCATTTCCTGTGCCTCCTCCAGGAGACAGCCGTCGGTCCCATGGCTCAGCGTGTCGGCCCCCGATCTTCGTTCTACCTCGTCTAACCTCGTCTCCTGCTGCCACCTGCCTCTTCAGGACCCCGGCCCCCCAGACCAGCCCCGGTCACTCTGTGGCCGAGCCTGTCCTTGTCAGAGCTCCTTCCCGGGATGTCCTGGGACTGCATGCTCAGTTCCCAAGGCTGCCTCCCCCACAAGGTCTGTCTTCCTCAGTCTGCCCTCCTGGGTCTGCACGGGCGCCCTGCTGCAGGCTGAGGTCTCAGGTCCCGTTCTGAACAATCACAGGATTTGGCCTGTAATCACGGCTCCTCCCCATTTTCCTCAGGGCCGGCCTGGTGTGTCCTGTGGCTGCAGGCGCTCTTGGGCACAGCGCGGGACCCTCGGGCTTTGAGAAGCGCAGCCCCAGTGAAATCACTCAGGGGGCACAGTGGGCACCTTCTGGGTCCCGCCTTCACTTCCAGACCTGGCCTCCAGCCGCTCTGGGTCAGTCTGCACTCAGGGGCAGGACCTGGGGCCCCACGCTGGGCTCTGCAGACACTCTGTGGCCTGGGGACGCTCTGTCAGTCACCTACAGAAAATTCGCCGTGCTGCTCAGCGGCACGAGGACTTCCTCAGCCGTGGTCAGCAGACCGAGCCTGGGACTGACAGACCGAGTTTCCCCACCACCGTGTTCTCAGCTGCTGAGCCTCGGCCTCGTGCATGTCTCCCCTTCAACCTGAACTTCTTCTCAGCCTTCTGAGACTCCGGACAGGGAGCTGACCGCTGTGTAACGGGCAGCAGGGGTGGTGCGAAGGATCTGGTCTCGAAATTAGCATCACTGGAAACATACTATCCTTGCGGGCCAGGTCCCCAGTAGGGGGCAGGAGAGAGGCAACCACACATGGATGTTTCTCTCCCTCTCTTTCTCCCTCCCTTCCTCTCTCTCTAAAAATAAGTAAATAAAACCTTTAAAAAAATAGTATTATAATTTAAAAAATTTCTATCCTTGGTACTAGAGAAAGTATAACTCACACCGTTGGTAACCACCACACTTTACATGGTAATACGGCGCCAACACCCAAATTCCTGACTCAGGGAAATGAACCTTTCGTTGCTGGAACACCCCTCCCACATTTCCATCCCCCCCAGCCTCAGACGTGCTGGGAACCCTGTGTCACTGCACACGAGCCCTCACTAATCTGAAAGAAACAAGTGGTCACCTCAAGTAAAAAAAAAAAAACTCCACTATAAAGGCAAATAACCACTAAGCTGAAAATAATACCAACAGATCAGAAGTAAAGCAACTTTGAACAACGCAAGAGCAAAGGTCCTAGAATGAACAGCTTTCTATATGGTCACAGGTGAGTTTATCGAATGCTTTCTTTGTTTTAAATCTTTACAAGAGAAAACTCCAGCCCTGGCTGGTGTGGCTCAGCTGGCGGGGTGTCGTTTCATAAACCGAAAGGTCGCCAGTTCGACCCTCAGTCGGGGCACATGCCTCTGCTGCAGGTTCGGTCCCCAGTCAGGGTGCGTGCAAGAGGCAACCAACTGATGCTTCTCTCTCTCTCCCCTCCCTTCCCCTCTCTCTAAAGTCAAGAAGCATGTCCTCGGGTGAGGATAAGGAGAAAAAGGGCCCCAGTGTACGCAGTGCTGGTCCCTGCCCCAGCCCAAGGGTGGGTCCAGGCTTCCCTGGCGGCGCCCACAGTGGACACAGGAGGCGGTGGGATTGACTGACGACACCCCACAACCCAACAGCCATCACATACACCGTGATCAGGTCAATGCGACACGCAGGCATGAGAAGAACAAGGACTGTGCCGTTCTTCTGTGAGGTCAGTGACTCGAAGCTTAAAGCTTGTTTGTACGGGAAGGGGACGCGGTTCACAGGAGTGAGCAGTCTCTGCTGCAACAATAATGACCTCGGCCGTATCCGTACCAACACTTCCTGTGCCACGCCGACTGGTGCCAGCCACTCCTCTCCTGCCCACACTGTCACTCCTAGGCGGGCACACACGAGGGGACTGAGGCACAGAGGGGCACCCCAAGGTCGGGACGTGGACTCTGCGGCGTAGCCCTGATATTGATGCTCTTCAGCAACCGAGACACCGGTGTACACGGAGGAGAGGCCGCACGCCGGTGGGGGGGGCACGGCGCGGTGTCGCCCAGGACAGCACGGGGCCTCGTGGGGGCTCGTTTCTCTTCTCCGAGGTACCCACCTTCACCAGCTCCATGACGAGGTACAGTTCCGTCGGCACGTCCATCTCCTCGATCAATAGGACGATGTTGGGGTGCTTCACCCTTCGCAGGATGGACACCTCGTTCTGGATCATGTGCTCCTGCCCAGGGTGAGAGCGATCTTAACAGGAACACCGAGCACATGGAGCAACAGGCGCTACTCGAAGGCCGAGGGAGGGGCACGCATTTGGGTAAACTACGAGGGGTATTTCTCGGGTTCCGGTGTTTGGATAGCCCAGAACGGCCAACGGGTGTTGAAGGTCCATAGACGATACTTGTGATTTCAGAAATTATCACAAGCACCACAAGCACATGTGGGAGCAGGGAATGACACCTAAGATTGCAACAGGAATGGAACAAAGCAGCCAAACAGGCACATAAGGGGAGGAGGGAAAACAACGTCCCATCATTCCAGCTCCCTTTATCCCAGGACCCTTTGTGGAGGTGAAATCTGGCTGGTCCGTGACTTCCTCTCCCACCAAAAGGCGGCAGATGGGGTGAGTCTGTGCCCATTTGGGAGCTCACTTCTGTGTTTCTTTCTACCCCCGACACTGTGTGTTCCCAAGAATAAACTCATACATACTTTGCCTCGACATTTGCTTTTCTTGATAATTTTCAGAGCGTACTCCCTAGCCGTCGACCTGCAATGAGAAAAAAAATTTTTAAATAAACTCAATTTGAGATATAGTGAATCCTCTTGCTCAGGATGTCTCGCTTATCCCACAGGCCTTGCCTCGTGGTATAAATATTTTGAGAATGACTCTTTTTTCCTGAGAAACATGTAAACTCTCAGGGACTGAGCAAGTGTGGAGATGGCACGTGTGCTCGAGTGGAAACACAGGGAGCGGCCTGCGAGGCCACGCCTGCCATGACACCTGTGCTCTCACCCGGCCCATGTGGCTCCTGCTGGGTGGCCCTCGAGGCTCCCCTGACCCCCCGCTGCGGCCGGGGCCTGAGAGTGCCATGCGTTCCCGCCCCTCCTCCATCCAGCCTCTTGGAGGTTCGCTGTCCCGGGAGTGTGGCCGTGGCCGTTTCCTGAATGGGCCACACGCACAGTCTCCCCGGAAACCCTGAAGGAGCAGCTGCACTCTGTAGACCTGGGTCCCAGGTGTGAGCCTGTGAGGCTGTCCAGAGAGCCCACGGCCGACATGTTTGTGGTGCAGACAGGGACCCAACCGTCACCCAGGCTTCCTGCTGCCTCTCGGGCGATGGCTGCCCCACGCCACAGAAATGCAACGAGGTGACAGTGAAAGTCACCTCACCCTCTGAAGCCACGGGGCAGTGGAGGCCACATAAGCAGGAGCTTTCGGGGTCCCTGGTTCCCACAGACCCCGACCAACCTCGCCCCACCTCCTTGATGCATGGGGGAGGGAGGTTTGACCACACGGCCACTGGTAATGAGCTTCCCGAGCTGTGCGACCATGACTGAGACGCTGGTGCCAGCCACCGCATGAGTACCGCTGGAGGACACCACGCAGACTCCACGATCACAGTCGGCTCTACGTGACAGGCCACGCCCCTTCATTTCTGGGGGGGAAACCAGGGCCACCGGCCTCTTCCCGGCAGGCAAAGCCAACTTTCAGGATCCAAATGAACCCAGTTGGAGGGAGGTGGACAGAGACCAGCATTTTAAAGTAGGGTTTTGAAGTCCTCGTTACGGAAAATCAAAGGGGCCTCCCAGCCACACGGGCGGAGGGAGAGAGGTGGGCTGTGAGCTGGTCAGGAGGCCGGGCGTCGGCTCTGCGTTTCAGGGCCACGTCAGACACAGCCCCATCGTTTGCTTCCAGAAATGCGTCTCCGTCACCGTCCCAGGCCCCCACGGGATGCCAGCTCGCAGAAGACAATAAATGTGGACCGAATTTTTTAGATTACATCAGGTGATGATGAGAACAGAATAAAATATCTTGTGGAAGCCTATTTTCTCCACTAGGGGGCTTTTCAGATCGGACGGGAGAAGGCGGGCCCTCCCTCTGCCCCAGGGGTTCTGGGCAGAGGGCCTGCAGGCGCCCTCAGTGGGTTCTGTCCTTCAGGCCCCTGCTGTGTGGACGGCAGTGATGGAGGGTGCTGGGCCTGGGTGCTCAACGAGCCCCCCGCCCCCCAAACACCAGACATCAGCCAGGCCATGGTGCAGCGGGGAGAAAGACACTTCAGTAAGCGGGAACACGAAAGACAGAGCATCAGAAATTCAAAATGTGGGGGCATGTAGGTGCATAAGAAACAAAATTATGAACAAAGGGGTTCCTCACACCATAGAAGACTCACGGGGCCCTGAAGTAGCCTCCTCTCACCAGGCTTCTGAAGACTTTGCAGACTGAAGGATCTGGTATCAAGAGGAAAACTAAGAGCTAAAGTATTTCTGGGTTCTGTTTTTCGAAAATCACTAGAAAGAATATGGTCACGCCAATTGGAGGCCAGAATCCCTGAGCAACTTCTTAGCTGGTTGAGGTTTCATGAGACGGCGGGCAAGTCTGGACTCGTGGGCTGGCTGTCCCTGAACCTGCCGGGGAGGGGGGCCGGAGCCGACGCCCCATTCCTGCTCGGCTCTTCCAGCAAGTGGGTGGACAGAAGGGGGTGTGGGGCGGGGAGAGGAGAGGGTGTCCCCGAGTTAGCCGTCTCACCCTCCATTCCTGTGGAATGAGGAGCACCGAAGTCCTCAAAGCAAAGGGCTGGTAGGGGACCCGGGAAGGCGGAGTCCCTCCTGCAGCCACCAGACAAGGAGCAGGATCCCCAGGGAGTCAGCCGGTGGCCTGGCTCCCGGGACGCCAAGCCCGAGGGGGAAACGCGTTGAAGCCCAAGCTGCAGAGGCCCCTGGCTTCCTAGGAAAGAGCACCTTCTGGGCCCCGACCCAGAATCTTACACGGCAGGACTAAACACGCCCTTAGCCTCCACCATTTTGTAGGTCAGACCATGAGCCCCTTGGGGGGCCACCGACGTCAGTCCCGCCGATTTCCTTCCTCAGAACTACAAAGTCATAATTCAGTCCTCATTCCTGGAAGTGCATGTTTATGGGAGAGGAGCTGAGTCTGGAAAATGAGCCCCACCTCCAACAGGTGTGCGGACCGAATGGATGCCATATAACAAAAATCTAGCCGCTTGTTTGAGTTGCTAAGTGAAAACACTCGGAGAGAGCTAAAACCTGCAAAAAAGTATCTGCCCTCCCACCTACCTTGGACTCCAGGGGGGGAGGTGCCTGCTCCTGTGACCGGTCAGCGAGCAGCTACGAGCACGTGTGGAGGGGAGGGGTCCCGGTCCCCGTCCCTGAGGAGCGTGTGGTTTGGTGTCTTGAGAAGAGTCCCGAACACCTGAATCTCTGGTTCCCTGAGTCACACACCCACCCGCCCTCCGCCGGACGTGGGGGCCCTGACCGCCACGGCCAAAGCCTTGGCACAAGCTCTGCTTTCCCTCTGAGCTGTGAAAACCCAGCGTGTATGGTCCCCCCACCGCCGCCACTGAGTTCGACCCAAGGTGAGGGCCCGAACCGCTGGGGGGAAATTTCCAAATGTCACCCACGTGGACCGAATCTAATTTCCAATGGTCACAAGAATCGGTCTCATCTAACGTCGTGGTTCTCAGCCCCAGCCAGTGCCCCGTCCCCTCCCTCCTCGGGGGGAAGAAGGATGCTCAGGAAAGGGGGGGGGCTGACAAGGACACAGCTGCCCTGTGCCCCCTGGCTGGTGCCCCCTGGTTGGTGCCCCCTGGCTGATGTGCTTTCTGTCACTGGCTGCTGTGTTTGGCAAGTTTTTAAAAATCGTTTGTGGATTTGGAAAAGGAAGAGCAGCTTAGTAATCATAGCATTCCTTCACCGTGGCTTCCTCCACCGTGGCGTTTCCTGAACTTGAGGCAACCCTCTGTGGTGGGCAGGTTCTGCAGGGGAGGGGCCGTCTGGCTCCCGGTGCAGCCCAGAAGTGCCCAGCTCAGGCTTGAGATGGCAGGGGCTGCAGATGTGTGAACACAGCTGCAGCAGTGGGCACTCCAGACAACAGAGGTGTCCAGCACAGTGGCCCTCAGCAGAGAGGGTCAGTCAGCAGCCCACTCTGTCCAGCAGGCAATGACAATAAAGCTATAGCTCAACCTCCCTGGGGTGAGGGGTGGGGGGCTGCCAAGGGCAGAGAACTGACAGATCCCTAATCTAACATCTGCGGAGTGAGGCTGTAGTCTGGATTTGAACTTGACCCTAGGATATCGGGTGCCAGAGCACCCCCAGGAGGGAGAGGGGGGAGAACACAAGCAGTGAGCTAGCTGAGCAACATCGAAGCTCTTCACCCCACTCATTTCCTAGTCTCCCCAACTTTGCAGCACACACCTCTGAACTGCAGGTGTGTCGTTCTCGAGGCCCAAGAGCCCATGGGGACCTGTCACTGCTCCTGACCACACCACTCGACCCTGGGCTGGTGTAGCGATCAGACCAGGAAGGGCCCAGGAAGCCCCCTGCTGGGCTCCGCACACAACCACTCGTTGGTGCCTACTGGCGCTCTGCCTTTCCCTGGGGGCCTCAGAATGCTGCAGAAAACAGCTTCCAAACAGAGCTCGCTTCTGCCCACCACCTGCCCCTGGCATGTCCCAGGGGCTCCCGAGGCCACCTGGATGTGGCAGCCACTGTGGAAAGAAGTTGGCATGGGACCGTGGACAGGAAGGCTGGGGTAGCACTGTTATTGAGGCCACTGTTGCAGGAAAATCCTCCCCGGGACAGCGCACTATGAACAGAGCAGGGAAAATACTTGCTCTTGTTTATACATACTCATCCTTCAAAATGTGGCAGGAGGTCCCCGCCCACAGGGTGCCATTCCCAACGTCCTCAGCCTGCTTTTGTTTTCTTGGACCTCTGGAAGCTATTAAAAGAATGTTTCCTGATGCCTCCGGGGAGGGAGGGCACACGCCATATGTCCTCGGCGGGAGGGAGCAGGAACACTTTCGGCAACAATCTGGCGTTTAGACTCCGACGGCTCGGACCAGGAGGCCCAGAGGGGGGCTCAGCCAAAACACACGCCACCCAGACTGGGAAGAGAGAAGTGGATGCTGGGCGGAGAGAGGAGGACTCTCTATCACAGGAAGACCAGGACCGCCGAGTGGAGATGCCGCTCTGACCCACGCGCTCGCTGGGACACATGGCAGGGGCCACCGCAGCAGACGCCGCGGCTGACAGACGCTGGCAGGTACGCCGGCAGCCCACCGTGGAAGGGCGCAGCGACCCCCACAACCATGGGTTTGCGGCTGCGGCGGGAACGGACCTGTTCCCGTCAGTGGAAGTGCACGCTCCACGTAAAATCACACAAGCACACACACTCCCATCCACTGCCTCGGCGGGGGATCTTCTGGTTCAGCCTCTGTCTTCTCTGCCCAGGGACAAATGCCACGCAGTGTGCGTGGCCGCGGCCCAGCTAAGCCCCGTTCTGTGGGGGCCACCTTGCTGGGGACCATGGAGAAGAGCGGCCAGGCGTGCGGGTTCTGGAGCAGGGCTTGGACCCACGCCTGGCTGAGGACGTAAGGAGCTGAGCGATCTTGGGCTTTCTTTGCACGAAACAGAAACAACGCTGACAGTGTGGAATTACTGTGGTAATTCAAGGGAATATCCAGTGGGAAGGGTGTGTCATTTTTGCTCAGGGAACAGTGGTTGCTCCTGGTTCTGGACGCATGCAGCCCAGGGACATAAAGGGACACGTTCTCCCCCTGGCAGAGCCCGACAGCGGTCAGGCTCGGCACCGAGGAGGGGGTGAGAGGGACAAAGGGCAGCGAGGGGCTTTCCCCAGCCACCGGTGACCAGCCTGCACCCCCTCACAAAGAGCGGCCGCCCCTGTGTGCACTGTCACTGCAGCAAAGATCCCGGCCGGGTGGGCCTGTGGGGCAGAATGAAGTTGGGGGTCCCCTGCCCGAGGGTGGCTTCCCAAGGGTGCCCTTGCCGCCATCAGGGAAGCCCCTTCCAAAGCATGGCAGCGGGTTCGTGGGGCACATCGGGGACACTGGCCAAACTAGGGACAGTCCTGGTGGCTGAGGCCCGGCCCAGACTTCCCAGCCAACTGTGCTTCTAGGCCAGAGGCCAGGGGACAAGAGCAAGGTCTGCTCTTCAGCCTACAGCTTCTAGTCGGGCCTGGTGTTCTCTCTGCAAGGGCACGTGTGGCAGGGAGGGGCACTGGGCGCTGTTCTCACACTGGTGGCGTGCCCGGCCCACAGGGGCAGAAACAGACCCCAGGGAGGCCTGCCCACCTCAGGGACAGCTCCCTCCCACTGGGAAGGAGGCGGGTTCTCCCTGATGCTCCCACACTCTGCTCGCCCAGCCCACAGGAGGCGCTGCCACTGAAAGCCAGCAGCCATGCGAGAAACAGTTCCAGCCTGGTGCTAAGCTCAGGGTGTGAGGCCTGCTGCGTCAGGGCCATAGCTCCATCAGTTGTCCTCCCTCTATCTCGAGTCACCAGCTCCTGTCCTCTACTGGGAGTCGAGATCCCCCGGGCTAACCTCACCCTCTACGCCCTTCCCGTGGGCTGGCCATGGGACCTGGCTCGCTCAAGGTGAAACATTTTAATGCATGAAGTACCACTTTTGCCGGGGATCAGCACATACACACTTTAAAACTTTTCAAGGGTATCATAGTTAATTTCATGATTGTATGTGACATATGTAATATGTCACATACATATACATGTACATATTCTACACAAGAATGTCTGATCTCCACAAAACGCCTGAAAAAGAGTATAGGGAAAAAACTACTCAAAGTGCGCATATATCTTTTCTGAACAAAATGAAAGGACTTACCTGAAAAACCTGGCAAAGTTTTGCTGAGTACATTAAAAAGAAAAATCAAAGTCCTTAATTTATAGCTTGTCCCCAGGAATCACTACATTTGTCAATTCTTTTTTTTATTTTCTTTTACATCTGGGCCTGAGGCACTAACCGATCCCACCTGTGTCCGCAGACCGCAGAAAAAGACGCGATCTCGGAAAAGGCGGCCCAGGGGTTTCCTTTCCAGCCGAGGGCGCGCGCGGGGCCGCCTCCTCACCTTTCCACGCATTCCTTGACGACTGCGAAGTTGCCGTCCCCGATGGTCCGTCCGACTTTGTACCGCTCCGTGATGGTGGCCGGGATCTGGAAGCCCTCCTCCGACGCTTCTGGAAGAAGCGACGGCGCGCGTTTACTGCTGGCGCAGCGAGCGCGGGCGCGGCGCGGAGGAGACGGTGGCCAGCACCTCCGAACGGAGGGGACCGACTAGGACCCTGGTGTCATTTTCCGGACAGCGAGGCCAGCGCCCTCTGCTGACACTGTGCACTCACTGCAACCTCATCCATGGGCCAAGGCGTGCGCCCACGTGCGAGACCGCAGCGCAGGCTCTCTGCGCAGGGGGGCTCTGCAGGGGACGTGGGCTCAGTCAATCTGATCGACAGCACTGATGGCAGACCCACTGCCTGCGGGGAAAGGCCATTTCTAGGTCTGGAGGGATGCCCCCCTCCCGCCATGTCCTGACTTCGCGCAGGAAAGTGCCTGCTGTGGGCGCCCTGGGCCTCACTCCACCCTGAAAGGGAGGGTTCCAGAAACTCCCATGGGAACCCAGCCCCCACGGCCACCCCTGCCCGTATCAGTGAGCTGATCTTGCACCGAGCTCTCACCAGCAACCTGCGGAGCAGATGTGGAGAGAAGATTGCGGCATCTATTATGTCTGCGAACAGCACAGTTTTGTCGTTTCAATTACGTGAGTGCCACTAACACAACACATTTCCCCCCTTCAAATGTATTTTGAAATTTGTTACAAATGCCTAATAATGCTTTATATATTCAAGGCCATAAAACTAAATAAGCCACACTTCGGGTCACATAAATATACTGGGTAACCTTTAACATCTTAGGGGTATAAAGAGCCTTTTATGGCTGGGCTCTAAAATTTACATGCTCGAAAGTTATAAATCCCCGCTCTGCCTCGGGCAACCTGGATACGAAATGGGATGGGAGCCTTCGAAACACGCTCCTCCTCTGACCTTGAACCGTAAACCGAGACTGAACATTTCTTCTCCGGATAAAGTGAAAACCCCAGGCGGTGAACGGGGCTTCTTCACTGAGTTCTGTGTTCTCGTTTAATCTGTATCGACGGGGAATGATGAGTGGAACCTCGAAATGATCAGACAGCTGCTCGGGGCCCTGACTCTGGCTGGGGGTAGAGAGTGCTCAGTCGACCCCACCCGGGGCTCCAGGGCGCGTGGGGCTCCTGCGGCCTCCTCACAGGAAGCTCTCACAGTGGTTTCCGGAACAAAGACAGAGCCGGAGCCCACAAACTCCCTGCCCCGATCCTCTCCCCACAAAGGATCCAAAAATTTTGCCTGATTGAAAGACTCAGCCTGGGTTTTTGTCGTTTTGTTTGTTTTGGTTTGGTTGGTTTTCTGCTCCATGGGAAGTAGAGATGGTGGGAGAAGTGTCAAGTCCACTGCAAAGCAGCCAAGTTCACAATCACCTCTCAGGGGACATGCTGTTCAGGCTTTTCAGGACACGAGTCAGGGAAGCCAGCATCCTCGGCTGTTGGACGGGACAGGGGAGAAGGTGTGGCCACCGGCCCGCCCGTGGGAGTGCCAGCGTTCGGACTACTGGTAAAATGTGTCCCTGAGGTGCTTGCCCCTAAGAAAGCTTCATCGAGGCCTGGCCTACTCATGCACTTTTGCCTGTCATGAAGGAACCACAACACACTGGAACCAAAGACACTTCCGGAAGGCTGTGTTTCAGGCTTCTGGAAATACAGAACAAGCCTGATATTCTGTGGCCGTGGGGAAATCATTCCTGTGTAAATCAGTTACCTCACTGCACATAACTACAGGATTCTCCACCCCCACCCCCCGAAAAGCAAGGTACTTTTTGGGGAAACTCAGTGAAATCTTTTAAAACAAATGCGGGGAGCTGATTCTCGCACAGCAGTTTGGTCCTATCCATTTTTCTAAATACGTCCCCGGAACTGACGGGAGCCTGTTGGCCTGGGGAGGGGGCGGGTGTCTCTGTCTGGCAGAAGAGGGGGGAAGGCAGGGAGAGCTGGAGAGGCCCAGTACCCAAAACCGCCCCAGGACCCAGTGGACACGGCCGCTCTGGGTCAAGGTCATCTGACCACAGCTGTGACCCCATCCTGGAGAAGTTCTCAGGTGAATTACTTCAAAGTACAGAGCATATTGTCGCCACTGTCATCAGCTCATTCTTTTCGTAAATCCATCTTTTCACGGGCCACGGTCCCTGCAGTTACAGCCCGTCTGCAGGCGGGGCCTTCACAGTGGACTGAGGGGGGTGCTGAACGTGAAGGGAACTGGGGAGAACGGAGGCGGGAGTGACTCCCTCTCGTTCCCTGGAGCTGGCCTGCTGAGCTCACTCCCACGCTGGGAGGATCAGACGTCAAGAGAGCAGGCTGTCACTCCCCCTCCCTGTCCCCGCAGAGCGGAGGCGGAGGTGGCAGGAGGCACAGCCAACCCTATCCCCTTGCTATTATTGCTTCCTTCTTTCTGCGGGAGAAGCTACAGTTTCCGGGGGGTGGGGGCGGGGTAGATCTCACCACTCGTCCTGGGCCCACCCCGGCCCAGCGGAGTGTTCTGTTCAGACAGCCAGCCCCGCACTCACCGCCTTCTCCCGGCCCGTCGTTCTCATCCATTGAGCTGCAGACTTTGGTGGACGCCAGGGAGGTGGACGAGCCGCCATGCTGAGAGCCCTGCAGGGGGACAGACCAGGACAGACACATGCATGCGGTCAGGGAGCGTGGCCCCGGGGGCCCAGCCCAGCCCAGCCCAGAGCCCCAGGAGGAAGGGGGGCTTCGGGCCACTCGGTCAGGACAGCACCTCCTTCCCACCCTGTCGGCCAGGGACCGGTGGCGCTGACCGGGTGGGCCTCATCACCCTCCACGGGGATGTGCCATGTGGCTTTTATTCCTTTGACTTGGGGTGACCACTCTCCAGCTCCGTCTCCAGGGGGCAGACGGCAGGTGCCTGGCCCCCTCGTCCGCTGCCCGCCTGCCCGCGAGCCTCGGACACGATGCCGTTCTGATCACATGGATGGTGTCTCTATTCTTACCCCAGGAAAACTTTCTCTCCAGTTTGTTTTTACCAAATAGCCTAAAAAAACAATTATCCAGCCTTACCACATCCTTGGAGAAAGCTTCAAGAGTGGGTTTGTGAAGTCCACTTTGCCATGAAGACGCAAGCCCTCGGCACGGGATGAATGTGTGAAATGTCCCACGCACAAATCTAAGGCCACGGCAGGAAGAAAAGCCTTTGCCAGGTGATTCCTTGTATTTGGGGGGATTTTGACCCAAGACCCAGGAGAGCGCACAGGGTGACCACTCAGTCAGAAAGCCCAGAGGAGGCAACAACCAAATATTTAGTGTTCTGACCGGGCCACAGGGCAGAACGTTAACAATGAGCACGCCGGGCTGTGCATCTGTTCCTTGAAAAACCCATGTGCACATTTCAGTGCTATTTCTAAACAGCAAACACAGCTCGTCCTAAAAGATCTTCCTTCTGTTCCCCTGCTTTACCCACTTGCTGGGCCCGATGGGCGCTGGAGGCGGTGAGGGGGCCGTGTCGGCTCGTGCGGCCGGTCGTCTGCGAGGCAGAGGAGGAAAAAGCACCTGCTGACGGATTAACACCGACGGGGTAAGAAGAAGCACGGCTGCCCAGTGTTTCCGCTGCTTACCTGTCTCCCTCCCGCCTCCTCCCCACTCCAGCCAGCCTGGCCAGAGCGGGAGGGAAGAGAGGTTTACATGATTTCATCACGACCTGCGGTCTCTTGCAGAGTTTCATTTTCAGCGAAGATCACTCTGACGGGGGGAGATGCCAGCTAAACCCCCACGGGGCCATCTGCGTCCGCAGCCACAAAACGTTTTCCTGGGTGAGGCTAAGCTGAGCACGTCCCACTGAACGGGGTCGTCCAAGCTGGCAGGGGACACATCAGGGAGAAGCTCAGTTCCCAGCAGTGACGCATCTGCTTCCTTACAGGACGTTCTAGAGCTTCCGTGGTCCCTCTAGTAACCCTCCAGAGGGCACTCGGTCTCTGCGGTGTGGCCCTCATGTCCCAGCGCCAGTACAGCCCACTGTCCACCAGCCTGGGGACTGGAGCTCTGTCCTCCAGCCCCACGATGTGCCCTGGCAGCCGGCACTGGTTCCCTGTCAGGCCAGAAAGGGGAATTCAGGGTGTTTCTCGGTGGGGCACTACGTGGTCACAGCCCACTCTGTCACCGGTATTGCGACTGCGTGAACCCCTAACCCCTGCTCGGAAACAAGACAGATTTATGCTGTTGGTACCTGGGGAAAAAAAAAATAAACGGTAATGTTACCACGTTTGAGGGGAAGGTGTGTGCTTTCCAGAACGGCGAGGCCTTTGGTCCCAGCTTCATTGCCTTTGCCGCTGTGTGGTGGTCTCCCGAGCAGAAAAGCAGTGGCGTGATCTCTGAAACGTGGGTCTCCTCTTCTGGGGTGTCCCCTCCTTGACTGTCTTCCAGCAGTGCCGCCAATGGGGTGAAATGATGTGGGCAGGCTGTGGTTTGCGGGGGCAGGGGCCACCCTGCCACGTGGGGGTTTGAAGTTTAGAACACAAAGACACACCCTTTCCTCAGGCACCAGGATGAATAGCTTAGCAGCAAAGGTGTCCACGGTTTCTGCACACAATTCCAAACCCTTGTTCTTTTGATAAGAACATCAGCTGCTCAACACAGAACCCTGACCCGCAGTGCATACAAACATCTTTTGAACTGTGACGTTCACACACCTGCTGGAGATGACACAGAACTGGCCTCTCAGCCAGTGCATCAGTCACACGGTCAACCGTGTCCCCAAAGGGCCGGGGCCTGGACGCTCGGCCCAGGGCCAGCTGTGCTTCCTCTGCCTTACAAACAGAAGCCCGAAAGGAGTTTCCACTCTTCGAAAACACGAAAGCGGGTAAAACAGGTCTGCTCATGTTTAAAATCGCTCGTTTTCGACTTCCGGCTTGTGTTTCTGAAAACATTCAGAACTGTCCATCCTGGGCCAGAGGATGGACAGTTTTAGAAGAAAGACTTAGTTTAATCACAAATAGGCTACTCTGAACATTATCAGCGCTCTTCTTATTTATTGTGCCCACAACAAAGGTACTAGATTTCTAACGGTGCTCTCACTTCCTTCCCCTCAAAGAAGAAAAGGCGTTAACATTTAGAGTAATACCTTCCTAAGACGAGGCCCATTCCTGGGTTCAAAGAACTACAGGGACCGGAGTGGACCGTGAACATGGCCTGTCGCACCTGACTTTTGTCCAGAAACCAGATGCCCAGCACCAACACCCAGGTGGGTCGTCTTCAGACGCCAGCCCGGGACCTCCAGCCCTGGACCCAACGCTGTCTGGGGCAGCCCATCCGCCGTTGATGTGAAGCCAAGAGAGTTCTCCCGCAGGGGATGCTGACAGGACGCTGCCCTGCTTTGTCCACGTCCTGGTCCTCAACCCCCCCCCCCCGCAGAGCAGCCCAGGGCCGGTCTTGCCTGGCTCCCCGGGGCTGTGCCCCAGGCACACCGACAAGGCTCCGGGGCCCTTCTGAGTCTCCCCGTTTTCCACCTGAACAGTCTCTGTCATTGTCGTCATCGCTGTGTCCTGTGACATCAACAACCACCACCCCCTCCCAGGAAAGCCCGCCTGCGGGCACCCTCCGGTTGTCAATCGTCTTGTTAAAGCTGGTGCTGAAACAGACTCAGTGTCCCGGTGCACCTGGGCCGGCACAGAGCCGGTGGGGTAGGAGAGCTTTCTGTCTGGGGCAGGGATGGGAGCGGGCGTGGGGGACCTCACGTGTTTGCTCTCTCTGCCCGTTGAGGCTCCTTGGGTGTGCTTGTGACTACCCTGAGTATGCTTGGTGCCGGGGCACTTCGGTTATTGTCTGTAAGTCTGATGGGAGGATCTGGAGAACGGTAAAGGAAGAATGTGTATCACCTAGTTCTTCAGAATTAACCCACTGAGCTGAATCGGCCTTTCACTTATGACCAACAGCAGCTGAAAAGCCCACTTCTAGTGTTGCATGCTTATAAAAGTGAAACCCATGTGCTTGTTTGATTTTCCTGAGCAGACAGGTAAATGACTTTGTCGTACACACGAAGCTAAGATTTTGTGTGTCCTTCTATCGGTTTGCTGATTCCAAGGCTTCTGGGTGTGCAGTACAAAACACACAGTTATTTTAACAGTTAATGCAATCAATCGACTGCTCTACGCGGTAGGGTGGCATTCGAAACGTCATCACCTCCAAGCACGTGGCGTGGGAGCCAGGTGGGGAGGCTGCTGGCACTGGGGTGCCTGGACGGTGCACCTGCGGGGAAGCACCACCCTGGATCAGAGCTCGCCCCCAGCGCCGCCACTTAACGGGGGCCGTGGAGCAGATGGTGAGCACGCCTCGCCGTGTGAAGGGAGGAAGCTGACAGAATGGCTCTGACCACATTTTCCCAAGATGTGTCTGCGGGCAATGTGGTAAAAAGCAGCTCGTTTAAGGATGGATTGTGCACGCAACCCCTGCCATTTGCTTCGGTGGGTCGCTGACCTGGGGCCCGCTCCGCATAAAGATCCCACAGATTCCTAACCAATCCCGCTGAGCGGTCCCTGCAGGGAAATCCCTCCAGACGGCTTCAGCGTCGGCTGCTCCGTCCTGATCATCTCACGGCACACATCGACTAATTTCTAAAGTTTGGTGGCACACCAAGAGTGTACTTTTTGCCCATGTGACAAAAGTTAGGTATGATTTCGATTACTTTACAACAATCATAATAACCTACACATTTTTGCTCCCAAGTGACTTTTTAAAAATTAAGGTGCCTGTCCTTGTAGATAAGGCTTTCTGGTACCAAGAATTAACCAATCAGACACAATCTTATTATGTGACGTGACCAATAAGATGCAACTCTATTGTACGACATATATTTATGGTTCAAGACAGGGCGCTCCCATTGGGTGGCTATTGCTGTGTTGGCTGGTATCATTTTTTTTATCTAACAATCTAAGGGAAAAGAGGTCAGTGCCCCTGGCTAAACAGTCAGGGACTGCCCGTTTTAAAAATTCTTGCAGCACACTGGTTTAAAATTGCTGGCATACAGTTATTACTTTGTCAATGTTTATTTGAAAAATTGTAAAAAAAAACATATAAGAAACCAACCTGATCAACTTTATAAAAGAAACACAACCCATAAATGTTGAACAGATGCAAACAGTGGTCGTGATGTCGACTTGACTCTTTCAAGATGACCTCGTGTAACAAGATAAAATCATAATCTTGGGGCAGAAAGCTTGAACCTGTGGAATGCTGTGCATATATCGGAAAACCATCCATGTATTTCCTTGTCTACTGGGTGCCAAACAATAAGTTGGTGACACTGATCTGCACCAACTGCTGAGGCCTCAGTATTTGGAGAAAGGCACAGAGGGAGCCCCGTTCTCCAAACTGCTCTGTCTGCCCTCTTCGTAGTATGTTGAGCCCAAGAAAAGTTTATGATATAGGCCATCATGTATACAGCTAAGAGTAAATGCTAAAAAATGTAAAATGTTATCATAAAGATTTGCTCCAAGTTTTTAAAAGACTGAAGAACCACTGTTCATGAAATGAGGTTCCTTAGGAAGAGAGAACATGAAAACGGGAATATTGGCATTAAATCTATTTTAGTGAAACCCTGGGAGCTATGATTTCAGAATTCGATGCGTTTAGTTACAACTTTGTGGCATCGGGGAGTCGGTCTACATGCCTGCTGTCGGTCACTATGCTCAGGCCATGGTCTGTCAGCTCGGCACCTGGACCCTTGGTTTCGCAGGCACTGGCGTGGTGGTGTGGGGGTGGGGGACAACCAAGTGTCCTTGAATGACTTACTCGTCATGGAGTCCTAGCCCGACCATGCTGGAAGGGGCCCGGGAAGGCATCTAGCTTGTCCCCGCTCGGTAAAACGGACCCCTCCTCCAGGGGGGCTCACGGCCTGGGATGAAGGGGCCCGCCCCTCTCCCAGGCACCTGCTGTGTTCCATTCTAATTCTGTCACACTGGGGAGCTGTAAGCATTTCTGGGTGTTACACATCTGTAAACGTCCTTTCCTCCAGCACCATTATCACTGAATGTCAGTACTGGTGACACTCGGGTGGTCAAGGAAATCACAAGGAGAACCAATGGAAGTAAACTTTAAGGTTAAAGTGCACCTGGTACAAATAGGAGATTACACCCAGAATTCTGGACTTCTATAATAATTTTAACATAAAATATATTTTTTAAATAGTCCAGTGGAATTTTATTTTCTCCCTTATACTGTATTATGAATGAAGCAGATTATGGACTTTTGTTCTAAATTTAAGTTGAGTGATCTGGTATTTTATTACTATCATTATGGATTTTCCTACATATTTATTTACTTTATATATATTTATTCAGTGCTTTTGAAATAATTTGCATACACACACATACATTTTGCCCACGCCAAATTAGATGACCCTAGAAAAATGCCTTCAAACCCAATAGATAGCTAGTATTTTTCAAAACAAATATGACTTTCCTTTTCAACCGGTTGCCAACACCTGGCACGCTCACCGGAAAGCAACCCAGAGAGGAAAGTGCGTTGGCTTTAGGGTCACCAGCTGAGACAGCTTCTTCCTCAGACAGACTTCTTACTTGGCTGTGACTGCCGGTGCCGCACCCTTCTGACATCCTGTGGTGCCATCCTGCAGTGACCCGGGCACCCCTCGAGGGGGGGACGCCACACAGGTGATTTTGAAAGGGATTCTTCCCCCACACAGCCCTTCGATCTCCAAGCCTACTTACCGAGTTTTCTGAAAGAAACTCACTGAACAACGCAGGTGGTTTTTCCCGTTTATTACAGAGTGATGCTAAGGCAGGGTCACAAGTCAGCGTGGAGGGGGCAACACAGGTACAGCGTTTACGAAGGAAGCGCAGCGTGGAGGCATGGCATGGTCACAGCCCGTGGGTCGCCAGAACGTGTCATTTTTAGCTCCATCAAACTCTGCGGATGGCCTCCACAGACGGGTTTTTTTTAACATTTTAACACCGAACCAGTGCTCTTTGGAAGA
Organism: Tonatia bakeri; assembly: GCA_004024845.1. Classification (NCBI taxonomy): domain Eukaryota; kingdom Metazoa; phylum Chordata; class Mammalia; order Chiroptera; family Phyllostomidae; genus Tonatia; species Tonatia bakeri. Next base: position 96,491 of record PVIA01001207.1, read on the forward strand.
GAACACACATCCAAGGGAGCTGAACTGTGAGCCGCTGTTTCATAAAAACGTTATCCAGACTTATAGCGTTCACGGTGCACTTTGAAGTACAATGTCCTTAAAAGAAAGAAACTCAGTTCCTTATCGTCGATGAATCTGAACTCAAAATACAGGTCACAAAACAATGAACTTCCATAGTTCTTTGCCTACGATCTCTCAGATGTCTACTACCGGGCCTTCAGAGACATTCCGTGGCCATATACAATACAAACACTCACGAGTTACATGCATCGTTTACACTACCTTGGAGTCTACCCATCGTCCTTACTAAAGTGGACCACATTTTAAAGACGCCATATACCATGCACCCTTAGAACTACAGCTAGGGCCTCAGGTCCCCCGTCTTCTCCACAGGCTTTACAGGCACAACATTACACACGTCTTCTGGCTGAACCGTGTGCAACACGCTGCATCAGGCACCGGGCACACTGAATGAAACACAGCGCTGATTTTCACACTGCACTTCCGTGGGGCATCTCGGTCAAATGCAGTTTTCACCGACACAGACAGTCAGAGAGGCCGGCGGGGCCGGCGCAGGCCCGCACACGCAGGCAGGTGTGTGCGTGGGCAGCAGATCCATTCAAGTCACATTTTCATGTGTGTGTATGTTTGTGCAGGCATGCACACGCATGGAGCAAGTACAGTAAGGTCACTACAAGACACAACACAACAGTTCAGAAGAGCGTTTTGAAAGAACATACAAAATCGCCTTACAGGTTATCTGGCTTTGTGATCAGATTCACTTCACATTGAATATGGTTTGGACCCTCCTCTGTGTTCCAGTGTAACGCCCAGCCGCACACAGACCCACAGACCGGCATCTCATTCTGTAGGGACACTGACTGGCGATCACTGCGTGTCATCAATACGTGACATTAGAGAAATGTCTGTGTGAGCGTTCGTTTTAATAATCGACTACCAAGACATAACAATATACATATTAATGTGTGCGCATATTTAATCATCAATGAATATTGGATTTGTCTAAATTTCAATGATTTTTGTGTGTGTGTATCTAGATTTCAATTTTTAAACGAATCAGGACCTCTGACTATTTGGAACTGTTTTGCCATACAAGCTCAGCAACCTACTTTTGAACTTGAACCTGCCCTGACTCATCTGCCACAGGTCCCGATGCATGGCATGAAGGCTTCACATATAATTCCACAATAGCCAGTAACTCGCAAGGCTGCGGCACAAATACCACACGTGACTCTTTAAGGCCTGTCCACAGACACGAATGTAAGCACACCCGTGTGCACACCGAGGCTGCAAATGTACACGAACAATGCACACACACTGGTACAGGTATATGGCCACCTAGGAACAGGGTAGCAGTCCAGTAGCTGCCATACATGGGATTATTTTTCAGAAGTATTATTCTACATTTCCATTCATTTGTATCGAGACATGTGGCTTTTAGACTTCACCGTTTTTAAATGTAAAAGCAAAAAAAAGAAAGAGCCCAGCCGTGCACGCATCTGCGGTGGAGGCGGCAAAGCACCCCTCCTGGCTACCCTGGGGGCACACCCAGCACATCAATGCGGGTTCGAAATGGTTTCAGAAAACATCAGATTTGATTTTTTAATATTTAGAGGAGCCAACATATAAGCACAGGGATGTGTACAGGTGGGCGGACCTGACACTTTTTAAAAGCCCCCCCCTCTTAACAGAGCAAATCAAAGAAGAAACAGACCCCACGACCTTCAGAGCCCGCCCTCTGCCTTCACCCTGAACTTCACACTTGATGCATGTGCACTTCTAAAATGCAGGAAGCAGGGGAGCATTTATTATGTCTTTTTCTATGGTATCTAAGGGAAAAAAGGGAGTGCAAATGAAAAACTATCAAACTTCTAGGCAGAGCATCAGTTCCTTCAGCGTATGTGAGTTTACCCTACGGATGAAAATGCGTGTTTTTTGTTGGAGTTCTCTCTGGCTCAGTAGAACAATTTTAAAATTCAGTGTCTCTCTTTTTCAAAAGAATTCTGTAAGTAAGTAAATTTTAACTGTCTATAAATCATCAGTTTGTTCCCACTAATAAACTGAAAACTCTGGTTTGTTGTCCAGGATTTTTTTTTTTTGTCCTGCTGGAGTATAATGGAATTACGTTCTGCATAGAAAGATCTCAAAGCCTGTGACTGGTATGCTGTTTCAATCTCTGAGGGACTTTGGTTTCGAAAAGCAGATGATATATATTGCCCCTGGGAAGTCCTTTAATAAAAGTCACATGCCAAAAAGATGGCATGCTGAGGACCAGCCTTCCCTTGGAACCCCGGGATGGAAAGTTGGCCATTAAATCTACACCAATTAGTACAAGTCCAGTTTGCTTGTCCCTGCCGTGTCTGCACAAAGCCAGGGACCTCATCCCCACTGGTAATATCTGCCACTTACCCCGAACAAACGGCATTTACGGGGCTTGTCTCAGCAGTGGCTGTCCCCAAGACGGACAGTGCCGGGGAGCTGACATAACTGGAATTTAGTTTTGTTCTGGACCATCTGACCCCGCCAGATTTAGGTTTGCTGTTCCACCGCTTTGTCTGCATTTGGGCTGTTCAGGCAGACATGTCCTAATCTTTTATGGACTCAACTGTATTAAGTAATGCATTTTACAGAGACATAACTCGGGCAGACACCAGCACGGGCGGCTTCCCAGCTGTTTACTGTTTCAGCTGAAACAAAGCCGCCTTTTGATCTCAGCAGGAGTCTCTGTTCCCTTCTATTGGAAACAGCCTTGGAGCTGAAGTCTGGAACAGGTATCACTCTGAGCTGCCCTTTCAAGATGGAACCGTTCAGGCAGCGGTTCTCGCATAACCTGCCAGGGAAGTGTCTTTCTCTCCAGCAGACAGGATAATGAGGCACTAATTATTATAAGGCGAAGTTCTCAAATGCTGTTGGATTCTCTGGACTTTTTTTCCCCTTCTCTTGGTTGAAATATTTTACTCACTTGGAAAGTGAGAAGGTAACATGTGTAAGTATAAACCAGATGGCATAATGTGATCGTTGAGCAATTTATCAAGGAGTTCAATTGCTAACATTTAAAACGGTAATATGACAACTGAACTGCTCTCCATCTTGAATCAAACGTTTTGTTTTAAAATTCATTTTTCAAGTGAAATTTGGAAAAAACTCAAGGAAAAGCCTGCAAATGGCATCATACATTTTTCATTTATCACCTACTGAGATACAGCCGGCCTGCGGAATAGCAGAACCACGCTTCCCAGTCTCACTTGGTTAGCGTCTGCACCGGGGAAACGGAATGGTCGCTGGGATGCGGCTTAACTACAACAGATCATACGCATTGAAGTCGTTGAACATTCAGATTTCAAAATAATTATTCTATGTCTAAGCAAAGCTGACCATGATTTTTAAAGAGAGGACCAGAGGAGCAGAATTAGTGTGTTAATGTTAACAGTGGGTTATAATCACAGACTTGGTTTAACACAAAAGGAGTTTTGCATATGAAAATTTCCAAAACACCAGCAAGCTCCAGGATTTACCGGAACGGGGCCCGGCTATTTCGGGCCTCCTTTGCACAGTACCATTTACAAGAATTTTGCTTTTCAAACTGATTTTTTGGAAGACGTCCAGGCACAGTGGTTTTTCGGGCCTGTGTGTAAAACAGTTTCCTGGCTTCAGGCTTGACCCGTTTGAAAAACGGCACGCTTGGTTGTGAGAGGAATGATATAATTTGTAGTTCTTCATGTCAGTATTTACTGTAAGCTATATTTAAGCTGTTTCCAATAAAAAAATTTTTAAATTAAATTTGCTTGATGACACAAACAAGGCAATTTTCTAATCCCCAACGTTAAAATCTTCACGAGATGCCTCCTCGGTGGGGGTGGTTTTCTGCGTTCTACTAACCCACAGAATGAGAAATAGCTTTGTCTACCAGAGAGGAAGGAAACAATCTACTTGACTATTTCAACTATTTGGCAATAAAAGTACCTTTAAAAATCAGCAATGCAAATTTTAGAAAGAATTTAACTTGGAGAAAAAAATGTGTTTCGGGGCCATTGTGGCCTACTGGACCCAAATCACAGAAAAACAGTATCCACATGTCTACTCATGATTAAAATGAAGGCCCCAGCTACAGAAATGACGACTCTGGATTGCCCATCTTTAGCCATTAGCACGCTCTCATACTCGGCACTGGGTCATCCACGAAATCCCCCCCACCGGCGCCAGGCCTCACGCGAAAACCTCAGCGGAGGAGCCAGGCTGGGTTCAGGCTTCTCCAACCAAACAACGGAGGAGATATCGAAGGAAAAACTCCTTCCGGGAGTAACGTCACGAATAGAAAAGGCCTGTGCATTTACTTTTAAAGGATTTGGGCTTCCTAATTCCAAAGTATGCAAAACTCTTTTGCGTGGCTGGTGGTTAGGTGTTTGCCTAGAAAGCGGGAGACCTTCACCCAGTCACAAACCATGCACATTGCCGCGGCGGCTCGCTTTACACTGAGTCTCCCACTGAATCCAAATCGTCCGGCGAGAGGGGGCGGGACAGGTCCTGAAAGACGAAGGGCGTACAGGTGTGTTTACTCGGCCTGCCCGGTGCGCTGTGCTCAGGAGCTGAGCAACACCCAACCAGCACACTCGGCGCCTAACGTCACCACCCCTTTCAGAGGCACCACGTTGGGATGAGAGGGAGACAAGAGCTGAGAAAACAGCACGGCAGCCCCAGCTGTGCTTATTCGGCCTTACTGACGTAATGTACACATGAGCTTTCGCTTCTGCGTCCAGGGGAGTTTGCAGCCCCTGAGGTCTGTCGAGGCCAATTCTGCCTCCCTCTGTGTGTCTGGGCTGTTCCTCCTTGGACATCGCCCACCCGTGCTGGGTAGCAGAGGAGTGTGCTCGCCCCACAGAGCCACTTATCAGGACCCCAGTTCCGCAAATTCTGGTCCCAGAGCAGCAACGCCAGTGTTGTGCTTAGGCGTCACGTTACCCAATGGCATTTCATTGCCTCTTCACGGTTTATGTTGGAAAAGCAGAAAGAATGCACACTTCATCCACCCCCCTTCCTCATTCTCTTCTCCAGCTCCCCAAAAACTCACCTATCCCTTCCGCTCCCTGCCACCCATCCCTCGCTGCCATGAGACCGCTCTGCTGGTCTCCAGGCAACCAGCTCAGATCTGCAGGGTCTAGGATCCGGCTCCTCTCCCGTTTGGTGCCACCCACTCCTCACTTCATCTGAGTGAGTGGAGAATCTACAGAAGTCAGCAGTGCGGGGGGCGGGGGGAGGGGGGACAGGGAGCTTCCCCCAGCCTACACAGCACACTTCCTGCTGACATCTCCAAGCAGTGGGGCCCAGAAAAGCCCACTGATGGAAAGGATCCTCCAGGACCTGCCTCTGTGACCAGTCAGCTTTTCCTAGACAGCGATTTAAACAACTTTTCTGTAAAAACAGGGAGGTGGCTTGGAACATCTCCACAAATACTTTTATAAAGAAAACTCACTCGCAGGCATGCAGACTTCTACTGTATATCACTATTCTAAGCTACCAAAAATAGATGGCATAAAAATGTGATTTTAAGGGAAGGGGAAAAGCTGATCTGATTATCATAATTAATATAAATGAAAATATAGATTTTCTTATTTGTGAAGAAAGAGATCAACTATCTCAATATTCCTCAAAAAAACAACTTATGTTCTTATCTGTTAAAGCCAGGTAGGAAGTGTGTGTGTGTGTGTGTGTGTGTGTGTGTGTGTGTGTGTGTTTGAGGGGAGAGCCAAGTAATTTTCCTGGCCATGTTGCTAGGCAACGGAGAGGGAAAAATAGAAGTAGCTACTGTTTTTCCAGTTTGCAATAAAAAGAGTTAATTTATTCGTTGAAATGTCTTCTTTTAGCACTTGCCATCTTTCTCTTATTTCAGGGTTTCCTGCCCAGGCATCCAGCCAACCATGTGAGAAGAACCTTAGCCAAACGTGAACCGGGGTCAGTTTCCGGGGGGACAGGGGTCCGTCCACCTGCACGGGGAGGAGCCGGGAGGCGGCCGACTCCACCCTGAGATGAAGGCGGCTGCTGCGCGAGCAGCTGGGACGCACCCATCCCCGGACCCAGGACATGAACGGAGGGAGTCCATTCATTTGTGGCCTGCGTCCCGACGCCTGGGCGCCCGGCCCTCTCGGAGCCGTCCAGCGCTCTGCTCACAACACGTGCTTAATAAATGTTTTCGGATGATGACAAATCCTTTCCTTCTCTAGAACAAATGGGACTGTTTTTCCCTCCCAGGTAGGGCGCTTGCACTGTTGCTTTAAACGACAAAAGGAAGAGTGTCTCGGACAACCGTCCTCGGGAGAGGAGCTGCCAATGTTCATTATGTGAGCTGCGGCCCGCACAGCTGCCGGCCGCGGCAGCGGAGCTTTCCGCCTCAGCTGGACAAAATAATAGCGAAGCGCAGAGTGCAGCGAGCCGGTGGGGAACTCTGGCCTCGTTCTGCAGACAAAGGGGACGGTGGAGCGAAGCGCTTCATGTGCCCAAGAGAGAGCTCTGCACAGTCAGCTCGCGGGGAGAGGGGCTCGGGCCTGGGGCGGGGACTCTCCATCACTCGGCTTTCATCTCAGCAACCGAGCGGGGGCTAAATCCCGAATCTGAGCCCCAGAGCTCAAAGGATAGAGAGGAGTTTCCCTGCCAGGTGCAATCTCCTGAGCCTACACTTCAAAAGAGAGGATGTCCCACAAAAGGGGCCGTTCCTGGACCACGTCTCGTGGCTGTTCCCACAGAAGGGGCCCCAGCTGGGGAACGGTTACCAAAAAAGCATCGCCCTAACACCCCCTCCTCCACTCCAGCACAAACATTTACTCAGGAGATTGCATTAATTTGGCCAAGTCTTCTTTAAGTAGTTTGCCGATGACGCCTGTCCTTTAAAATGCCAAGTGAGACTGTGGCCAAGAAGAGGCCTGTCGTGAAGACACCAACATGGAACTGAAATAGAATCACTGGCTTTCCCTCTGGAGAGAGCCCCTCTGGTGCCCTTTCATTCTTCCCACTGAGGCCCGAGGAAGCGGACACTTATTTGAGGTGACACAGCCATCAGGGCAGACCAGATGCTGCCACACCTGGGCCCCACCCAACAATCCAAACCAGCTAAGCCCGACGCCAGCAGCAAAGACAAACCCACCCAACCTTGGGGGGCTGGGCTCCGCAGAGGGGAGGGTCCCACGGGGCTGCTGCCCCCACCTCCGATGGTGCTGTGCGCGCAGCCTCCAGTGGAGGCTGGAACAGAGGGGTGTCCGTCTGGGTCACCATGTGAATGTATGGGACTTCGAAGCCTCCTTTTATGATACTCAGTCAAAGAAGCCAAATTCAAGAGTCTAGTCTTTGAGGTCCGAAGCCTCCAAGGGGTCCTTCCTTCCTCAGATATGCAGTGAGCCCCACCCTGAAGCCCCCTGCTGGCCTGTACTCCTCCCCACCCCGCCCGCTCGGGGCACAGAAGGAGAGGCCTTCCAGTTCCTCCACTGTCCCTCCCCCAACCGTCCCCTTTTAGTCTCGCTCCGGCTTCCCCGGGAAAGACAAGCAATGCAGGCGGTTAAGGGGATGAACACAGCAGTGCTTCCGTTCCCCTCCCTCGAAGAGGGCACCTAAGGCTGCTTCCAGTAACTTGGACTTTTGACCTCCAAGTTCAGTCAACTCCTCCGTCATTACGCTAGAGGCGAAACATTCAACATAGCAATGCAGGCAGTGAAGAAGAACAAGGAGCTCAGTGTCCTCCATTCACAAGAACCCACAGCCTGGGGCCCCCTCCCCTGCCCCAGGCCCTGAAGTCACGCTGGAGCACCCTTCTGTGCCCGTGACAGACCCCCGAGTCTGCCCTCCACTGCCCTCTCCTTCCTCCTCCTTAAGACAGGCTGAGGATCAACAGTCACGACTCAGCGGGCTTGTCACAACCGAGGAAGCTCACAAAGACCGGGGCAGTCACATCTTTGTGATTCCGGACAAAAAGTGTAGGGAGTTACCCAGGGCGGCAGCAAGGGTTCCCTCCTCGCGGAGGTGAGACTCAGACAGTTTACAGAGCCAGGAGAAGCCCTGAGGTGTCACTAAGAGAAACCAGGACCGTGATGAGGGACCCACCATCCATCACCTCCCTCCCTCAGTCGCCTGGTCACCCCTGAGAGACAGGAGCACTAAGGGGACTCAGCATTCTGCGGGTACCCGGGCCACTCCCCGCCAAGGCCCGTGCAGGGCTGGAGCCAGGAGCTGGCTCATTTGCTTACCCTCTGCTTCCGCAGGCTCCCCGGGCTGGTGGGCGACGGACTTGGCGACTTGCCCGAGCGCGGAGTGGACAGCTGACTACCAGGGGTTCCATTCACTGGAAGGACAAAGGGTCACAGACAGGAGAGTGGCATGTTAAAGCAGTTTCGGACAAGCCCGCTTCTCTGAGAGGTAAGTGACTGTGGGGGGACACTGGCTAAAACCCCAGACACCTCTGCATCTGTGGTCCCGAGAAGAAGCTTCAAGAAGCCACCTGCTTCGCAAACTCACTGTGTTGGTAACCCAGTGTCTAATGTGGCAGCGGGTCACCTAAAACGTTTTTTAAAATGTGCTTTTCACAGCTTCCCTGATGAATTAATTAACGATGCCTTTAGCTGTGCTGACAGAGACGTGGGGACCGTGGTCGGGGCCCTGGGGCAAGTTCGAAGGTTCTCAGCCCTAATTCTTTGTTCAGCCGCCCCGTGCCACCTGCTAGAAGTGAACATTGGTGCAGCGGACGAGTGGCAAGCCCGGCGCCTTGTTAAACTAATCCCTGTCATTGTGCAGGTGACAACTCACTTCTAGAAGTTCCTGCGTTCACTTCCATCCTGCATGTCCCTCTCCTGCCTCCACTCTGGCAGGACCTGACTTGCACAGGACAAAGGGACTGGCAGACCGAAATGCATCCGCCACTGGTGATGGATGAAAGCTGCTTTCTGACAGGTTTAAATCCCTGGGATTTTACCTGACTGAGAAGACTTTTCTACCACATGATCACTAACCTGAATCAAAGCCACAGAACCTAAGTAAGCAATTATTTCCTCTGAGCAACATCACAAAACACTTCAAGATATCACTTAACAAAGCTCCATAAGGTGACCATTACTTCACCCACGGAAAGGACACTTGTACTCATTTCACACCCGCAGGCGGTGAGGCGGCACTGGCAGTGAGACACACACATCGGGAGGGTGCACAACAGCTCCTTCCCCGGGGGGCGGGGAGGGCAGGAAGGCACTGAACTTACCTTCTATGAGCTCTAACATGGACACGGGCTCAGGGTGGGGCCTGACAGCAGCGAGAGGCGAGTCCTTTCTCAGCTCTAAGCCGAGCACCCGCGGAAGTGGGGTGCACGGGGATCAGTCAGGGACGGTGCAGGCTGCTCCCCGAGCCGGCGGAGGGAGAAGAAGCAGGGCTCAGCAGCAGATGCCTCGTCTGCGTAAGGCTGACGTCTTCCCAGCAGCAGTGGGAGGTGCGGGCTCCGTCTCAGGCTACATCCAAGGTGTCGTCCGTAAGCCTCATGCCAACGTGGGAGCCCCGGGGGCCCCTCCCCGAAGCGCCGGCCCCGGAAGTCCGAGCCCTTTGCCAGGACTCGCACTGAGTCATAACCCAGTGCCTCTGGGGGGCAAGAGACCCACTGACGCATCGGAAACTCCAAATGACAGGCACTCTTGTAAAGCCCGGTGGCTGCAGGCACTACAGACATCCTTACAACACTCAGTGCCAAGGGACGATGCTGACTGATTTTTCAACACAGGGGTTGCACGGAATCCTTGGGCCCGCGAAAGCAGGAAGCTCTTTGTTCTGTCCTCTGCAAAGATCTTTTAAAAATGGCCCATGCTGCACTAATTTGTTGCTTTGCCTTTGAAATGCATTTAGTGATTCAAAAAAAACCCCTTTTTTTTCTCTTTTTTCATTTGCCAGCTGGAAGAAGGAAGCACTGAGTATGCTTTAATTTGCCTGCTCCCTGTCCGTCCTGAGCATGGGCTCAACTTCTGCGCCCTGGGCTTCCCAGCCAGCTGCCTCTCAGCAGGCCGGGCCGAGCCGGGCTCAGAGACAGGCCGGGACCAAAGAGCTGGGGCAGGTGGGGGTCACAGACCCCAGCTCACACACCGATAAGCAAGAGATCCCTAGGAACCAACAGAGGAACAGGCTTTATGAAGATGTTTCCTTTGCCCACTTCCCCGTATCTTTTCATCACTTCTAAAGGCGGCACCAGGTCGGGAAGACAGTGAGCAAAGGTGGAAACAAACGCAGCAGTGACATTTCTAAATTCGGGGACTCTAATCTTATCAAGCCAGCAGGGAGGGGTGAATAAAAAAGAAAATGGAACCCGAGGGAAACAGCCTTAGAAATACCGTGCTTAAAAAAGTAAAATAAAATAACAAAATGCTTGCTTTTAGTAAGCATTCATTCTGTGTGCATCTCACTTTATTGAAGAACTTATGTTTTTTTTACCTTGGCTGGTGTGGCTCAGTGGATGCCAGCCTGCAAACCAAAGGGTCGCTGGTTCGATTCCCAGTCAGGGCACTTGCCTGGGTTGAGGGCCAGGTCCCCAGTAGGGGGCATGTAGGAGGCAACCACACATTGATGTTTTTCTCCCTCTTTCTCCCTCCCTTTCCCTCTCTCTAAAAATAAATTACTTATTTTTAAAAAGAGCTTATTTTCTGTGGAGCAGCTAATGTACTTAAACCGTGTGTGTGTGTGTGTGAGTGTGTGTGCGTGTGTACATATATATCGCACTTATATCTCATTTAACCCTCACGATGGCTCTGTAAGGTGGGCAGCATCATTTTGCAGATGAGGAAACTGAGGCACAAAGTGATAAGCAGTGGGACCAGCCCACGAGAGGCAGAGCCCAAAATCTCACCTCGAAATCTGGAAACCCACCTTCCCGGCCCTGAGCCGTCAGACCGCAGCCCAGAGAGCCCCGTCTTCTCCAGCCCTTTCCTAGTCTGCCACTCATTTTTGTGGACCAGTGACCATTCCTTAAATGTCCTTTCACGTCCTCCTGGCCCCTCTGACCACCTCAAGACCCTGCGCATCCCCGGGGGCAGGTCCTCTTCTCTTGGCAGCCTCCTGACCCCAGGGACGAAGTCGAACCCCTCTTCCTCAGGGCGGCCATCACAGAACTCTCTATTTTAAATGCTACCGACTCCGTCTCCCAACTGGAAACCAGGAGCTGTGGCTTCACTGCCTCTGTTCCTTTGGGAGCTGGCATGCCCAGAACACGGCAGGCGCTCAGGTGGCCCTGCTTTGACTCACTTGAGGCATGGACAGGGAAGAGTTTACAATGCGCCCTGTAGACGGTGGGTCAAGAGAACGGTCCAGGCTTGGCAGAGTATCTTTGGAGACACTCACCTGCCGGGGGCAAGCACTGGGGGAGTCACGGAGCACAGGGAGAGAGAACAGAAGGAAGGAGGGCTGGGCTTTTTAAAAAAATGCCAAAACCACAAGGCGGGAATCCTCAGCCCTCTGGACTTTCTTGATGCATTTTGTTTTCTACAATGTCCTTGAAACCCCGAAGCAGAAAAAATCCCCCAGACAGCGGGTGAGGCTGCAATCTCTCCATGACAGAAAAAGGCTGAGCTAAAAGTTAACAGTCAGCGATCCGCCTTTGAAGGCACTTGATACGAACTAAAAAGCGGACACATCGCACTACTAAGCACATTAAAATTCCCTTTGCTTCCCCAGCTTGGATGCTTGTGTTATCTGCATATGTTGCCTAAAATATCTTTGTGTAAAAAGGTAACGTTCGAAGGTGGTCAATAAAAAGACTTCAGGATTTCCAGAGTCTCACACACACACACACGTGTGGTTTCAGCCGTGGGAGAAGGTCGTACGTGGAGGCGCCCACTTCCACTCTGGCGCCTCCAGCTCCCAGCGTCCCCGGCCACAGGCGGTTCTCTGAGCACAGTGAACGCAGGAGTGGCTGTTGCCAGCGCGAGTGTGCCTGAGACCATTGGCCTCGAAGGGCAAGGAAGTCCACAGGCTCAGGCTGGAGTCGCTGGGTGTGAGGCGCCCGTGGGGGCTCGGCTGGGTTTGCCACAGCTTCTGGAGAGAGGGATTCTCAATGGAAGGCGTCCTTCTCTGACAAGCAGTTGGCCATCCATCAAAGTGGGAATAAAAACTCCAAAACAAACAAACAACCCTCCCCCCCAATGTTCTGCTATGGGATCCAAAAAGTGGTCGAAATTCTGAAATCTGTACGTTTTAAGGAGGACTGCAGCAATGAAAATTCAAGATAGATAAACATGGTTTTCCTGTATTTTTAACGTTTAAAAAATACAAAGCCAATAAAACTTTTTATGTTCTTATTTAAAGCAAATTAGTGCATATTGTGCTCTTATTTTGAGACCCTGTGTTATAAGTTGCTTGTACAGACTTTTTAAAAAATGTAAAAGAATTTCACTTTTAAATTATACATTTTGTGAGACATCTGTGTTCCAAAGAGGAAACACACACGAATAAAGATCCAACCCACATGAAACACTCTTTACAATGTTCTTATATGGTCTTGTTTCTTTCCAGACGCAGCTAAGACCACCTCCCTCTCCCATGATGCCGCATTCCCCGTCCCCGCGCACAGCCGTCTGGGGCTCGTTGGTTTTGTGTGTGTGATTCAGGCTCCTGGTTTCTCTTTTCCTCCAGCTCCAGTTGCCTTCTCTGGGCTCTCTCCGTCACGGAGACTAATGACCGTTCCGCAGGTGCGTGAGCGGCGCTGTAATCTGTAGATCACTCAGGGGCTCGCCCTGTGTGCCCCCGGAAGGCACAGCCGGCCCCTTTCCTCTGCGCACGGTTAGCGCCCAGGGAAGGTCTGACGCTGGCCGACCCGTGCCTGGTGTCCTGAGTGTGTCGATGACCGACCTCCTCGAGATAATGAATCACCTCTACCTTCCTTCCGTCCCCAGAGGAGGAATGGGCACGGGACAGAGGGAAGATTTACAGAAGGGTCTCGTTTGCGCTCTAAGATGGACTTACAAGGAAGCGTTCTGCCTGCCGCTGACACAGGTCAGGCAGCGGGTGAATCCTTTCACCCCGTCGGCGCTGGTGCCTGGCACTAACTCCCAGGCCTCTGTGGCAGTGTTGTGATGTTGTAACCTGCGATCTCCAGCCGGGTGAAGAGCTGGGCTAGCTCTTTCCTAGGGGTCAGAACCATAATCCGAAGAAGCAAAGGCTCGGGGTCAGGACTGTCAGCCCGGAGCCCCGCAAGCCGGAGGTGCTGGCCCTGAGCTGCCCCTGTGGACTCTGTAACTCTGGGCCAACCTGGCCCCAGGCCCGCCTCTGCTTCCCCATCTCTAAAAATGAGCTGTGTGATCTTGTAACAAGCGGTAATGCTGTTGGGAGATTGCTGGGAAAATAAAAAAAGATCGAAGGTAAAAGCCCACACAAGCTCTGAGGTGTCAGGTGAATGTGAGGTCACGCTGTCACGAGTATCAGCGCAGCCTGGGCACTGGGCACATCTTCACACTACGCCTCACTCTCCGCATCGTGTGGGGGGAAGGCGCTGGAAGTGGACTTTGAAAAGCGGAAGTAGAAATGACTGCACACTCTAAGTCAACATTTTAGGAGGGAAAACGAAGACTCTTCGTTCTTAAAAAGCCAGGTTCGTAGTGGTGATGGGGCCTCGGGGCAACGTCTGGGCTCAAGAATGTAACAGGTATGAAAGTGGCATGATTCGCGTTCCAGTGTTTACGACTTCTGGAAAACACCGAACAGGCTACTCTTAAAACATGTCGATGCAATCAAAATAGAGAGAGCCCACTGCTCTCTGCTGGGTCCAAGAGCGACCCTGAGCACAGAGAGAAGTCCTCGCTAGCTCGGTGGGCGGGGCCACGGCAGGGCCCCCCTGGACTTCCAGCAGCCACGCCAGCCCAGGAAAGACACAGAAACAACATTGCACTTCCTCAGCCCTGGGCGCAGGCCCCCGGAAAGGAAGCGGTCTTGGGGTCGTGGACTGGGACTGCTGCTCTGCATTGGTGTAGAACCCTCTCTAAACTGTTGTAGAATCACCCAGTTGTTGTAGAGGAAGGTGGTGAGGTGGGGTAACAAGGCAGAACCGAGAGACAGTTGTCGCATGGTGTCAACACCAGGACAAGGTTGTAGGGCGTATCTTCTAGATCAAAACGCAAGAAGCTGAAAATCCCATCTGCACGAGAGAGTCACGTGAAGCGAGTGTGATCAGGACCATCGGATGAGTTCTGACCCAGCAGCGGGGCATGCCTTGAACGAACTGCTACTTTTTCCAGAACAGGCCGACTCGGATGGAGTCCACTCTCTTTAGGGAAAGAATCACCTGGCGTGGCGTCCCAGGTGAGGGCCGGTCAGGCCAACCAGGTTAACCAAGTTCAACTCCAGCGAAGAGCTGGAGAGGGCTTCAGGAGAACAGCAGAGAGTAGAAATGCTTGTTTGAAGCCATCTTCTGATTTTTACGTAGTGTGACTTACCCATTTCAAACTTCTCAAAAGCGATAGTTCTAAATGTTGGCAGTAACAAATGCAAATGCATTTAATACATTTGCCTATCTGCTTTTTTTCTGAGTTTCCAAAATTACCTTTGGTAAATGATACATTCATCTATATTTATAAGATTATAATTAAATAGACTATATTTATGAGACTTATGTAATCTTAGGGATGCCAAATAGTGACTATGTTACCAGTTAATTTTAAAAGTGAAATAATTTTCTGTATTCATTTTTAAATCTTTTAACATTAGATTCATGATTCTTTCTATTTTAACTCAAATTTTAGATTCTTTTTTGGAGTAAAACAGGCTCTTTACTATTTATAAGGCAATTTTTGAGTTGCAAAAACTTCTCTCCTCCTGTTCCCCTCATGTACCCCCCCACCATTCGATACTTGCTGCCGTGCTCAGGCAGGCTGAAAGGGGGGTGCTGTTCCTGCAGCCCGTGGACACCTCAGCAGGGACGGTAACTGCCCCAGGTCTCCGGGTGCCATTCCCTGACTGGGCACAGCAAATAGTTACCTGACTGGGTGCCTCCCTCCCTTGATTGGCAGGGACAGAAAGAAAGAAGACTTCCACCCAGTGCAGCAGCATCTAATTGCCTATAACTCTTTAAAATAGTTCTATTAAAAACAATGACAAAAACTGAATAGCCAGAGCGCACACTGAGTCTCTTGAATCCTCTATACCGGAAAAGACATGATGTGGCTAGCCACTCACTACCAGATGTTTCGCCCTCTCCCCCGCTGCACCTGCTAGTTTAAAATCCATGGTATAGGCTAAGACAAAGGAGAACAGAAAGATTAAGGAAATCTGTCTGTGTCAGAGCCGGTATGGGTTAGGAACTACCTCACTATTGACAACTTTTAGTAGTATCGATGATGTTTCTGTTAATACGGGCCTTCCAGCTCCTTCGAATTCCACTGTGACCGCACTGAACAACCAGGATTCCAGGGCAACGGCCGTCCGAGCTCCTGACCTGCTTCTCTCTTGCTGCCCCGTGGAAGTTCACCCTGCAGCCCAGGTGTGCTCCGAGAAAATGAGGGATGTTCGTTGACCAAGGCCGAACATCCTCCGAAGAGCCCTGTTTTCACCTATCAGCTGGGTAATGAATGAGCCGCAGCCGTGGGCAGCTGGTGATCGGCGGCCTCATCACAACAACACACCCGCTCACGCATCACGTCTCTCGCAGAGTTTTTTGGCAAAATATCAAACACCCAGGTGACTCAGCCCCACTACAGCCCAGATGTGGTGCCCTGTGACTTCTGGCTTTTCCCAAGACTAAAATCACCTTTGAAAGGGAAGAGATTTCAGACCGTCCATGAGATTCAGGAAAATACGACGGGGCAGCTGATGGCGACTGGGAGAACTGTGTGAGGTCCCAAGTGCCTACTTTGATGGGGACTGAGGTGTCATTGTCCTGTGTACAATGTTTCCTGTGTCTTGTCTCTTCTTCAGTGAATGGCCCCACTTTTCACAGCACATGGCTGCACACCTTCTGGAGGGACCTTGCAGGCCATGGACTGTGTGTGGTCAGAATTGTCTGGAACACTCGCTACAGCACAGCTGTCTGGCCTTGGTCAGCACGAGGTGAAGGGGGTGATCAGAGGACGGTCCTGACCGAGTCACTAGGTGACATTCATGCCCGGCCAGTCGCATCCCCTTGCTGCTCAGCAACGTCTCACTTCGGAGTCCAGCCCACGGGCGCTGTTCCAACAAGGGGCGAGTGCTCTGCCCGCCCTTAAACTAGGAGGGTGACGCGCCACATCGCAAGTACCCGGCGAGCTCTGGGACTTAGTCCCGGGCTGACGGTGACGTAGGCCGGGCTGTGGGAAGGGGGCAGCGGGCGGCCTTCCAAGAAGAAGGTGGTCTTTGGGGGCCGTCCTGGGGCTTGGTGCAGCCCCAAAGAGAAGGCCACCCCGAGAGACCCAGGGTGGGCTGTGCGCTCTGGGGCCTGGCCCGCTAAGACTTCCACCCTTGGGGCTCACTGTGCAGGTTTCGGTGTCACTCACTGTGAGGAAACAGATGACAGCCCTCGCAGCTCTGAACATGCAGGCTAAGCCTCGCACCAGCAGCAGAGCCAGGGGAATCGCCTGGATGTAAGCATCATTTAATGACCCACTCACTGCACAGTTAGATCATGTAGTAAATAGCTAACAGTGAAATGGACCTTACACCCCAGCCCCAAACCCCCACAAAGACAAGAACAAAATGACCTGACTCACTCATGTCCATGTCAAGACCACGGAAGGCAAAGGCGGGCCTCAGGCGGTCATCTTGTGTGCACACGTCCCCTGGACACCAGTGCTGGAGCCCCAGAGGGAGACAGGATGCGGGCCAGGTCCCCACAGCTGTCCCTGCCCAAGGCCTCGCTGTTCTCACTGCCCCCAGCGCCACAGCCTCACCTCGCAGGGACCAGCCCTCAACAGAGAGGCAGCAAATACCCCTGGGAACTGCTCCTAAGCCGACCCCACATGCTACAGACGTGCTTTAGTGGAGACCCCTGGTTGGGGGGAGGGGGTCCTTAGCCTGAACCATTGGTTTCTGTGCTAGACATTAATACTGTGCAAATCTGGGTGTCCTGAGTCACCATGAAGTGAGTTTTCTGAGCTCCATGGTTTGTCTTACAGCCAACGTGTCTGCCCCAGGGCCGTGCTACCTTGTTCCAAAATTACAGCCCCCGCGCGGACTCTGTCGCGACCCTCCGCCAGTCCTGGGTGCCCGGCGCAGTGCGTCCCTCCCAGCCGCTCCGGCGGCCTTACCTGAGCTGGTGGATGCCGGCGACTTGCTGCGCCGGGACGGCCCCGGGCTCTTGGCGGCGCCCCTGCGGGACGACGAAGCTATTTTGGTGTAAGAAGTGGACTTCACGACGCGACATTCTGCGGAGAGAAAAAAAGCGCGCATCACTGCAGGCCGTGGCGCACACCCGCGGAGGCGCACAGCGAAAGAAAGCGACGCTGGAAGTGCGAGGACGCGGCCGCCCTCAGGCACCCGGGCTCCAGACGCAGAGACCCGGGAAACGGGGGGAAAGCTCCACACCTTCCAGCTCTCCTCCTTTCTGACGACGCTTTGGACAGACTGAGGGCTCCGCAGGCTAGCCAAGAAGCGGGTTGGCTGGGCTCCTCTCCACGCACCCGCCCCCAGTTATTTGCGTCCATGTGTGTCTCTTGGGATAAAACGTTCTCTCTCCCAAGAAAACATTAGACGAAAGGTCGTCCTCATAAACCAAGGTAGGAAGTGGCGGGGTAGTCCGCTCCTTGGGAAAGATTCCACCCGCCCGCGTTCTCTGCCCGCGGGAGCTCTGGCAGGAGAGCTGTGGTCTTTGCGTGGGCGGGAGAGGATGGCTTTGCTCCCAGAGGGAGAGTCAGCCAAGACCAGGCCTCACCCGGCTCCGGGCCCCAAGGGGGCCTGGCAACCAGGAGACCGGGTCTGTTACAAGGTTTCCGTCCAGGGCCCAGAGAGACCTCGCCTCCATTCGTTGTACGTCCTCCGTGCTTGTGTTCGTTCAGTTCAACACTAAGCACCTTAAACAGCAAGGAGCTTTGGTTTCTCTGCTGGTTTGCTGCACCGACCAGTGAGGATGTGTGAGCCCACACTCCTCGTTCTCAGGAGCCATGTTTAATAACTAAAAATAATCTTATGCTGGTAATGATAATTAACATTCCCTGTGGACAGGAAAGTATAAAGAATATTAAAACAACACTGAGCGATGCATTGTTTGGAGGGCGGTATACAAACCTACAAACCAATTTTCTTTTCTGTTCATTTTGTGACGAAACAACGTTGCGATTCTTCTGCACATACCTAGCTGTTCCCAGCTCTTCTTTGCACCAGAGTACACGTGAGCATCTTCCCTCTTTCATTTAATGAGAAGGAGGAGGAGGACAGACAGGAGGGAATAGGAGGGGGAGCAGAGGAGGGGAATCCTGCCTTGAGCTGTAGTACCTGTGGCTTCACGGCCACAGCAGAGGGAACAGTGAATCAGGACTGGACTGCGCATAGCCAGGCCTTGGAAACAGCCACTTGGGGCCACTGCTGGCTGTTTGGGCCCGGCCGGGTGGCCCTGCAAGAGATCCTCATTTCTTGAAAAACGAAAACAAATCCACATAAGTGGACACAGCAGAAGTTGAAAGACAGAAGAAAGCACGACACTTATTAACATGGGAAGACACAATGAAACCCACAAGCACCATCCACAGGGGCCGACAGCCCCCGAGGGTATGTCTGCGGAGGTTTTAATTCACAAAACGCGTCTTTGGAACAGTGCAGAGGACATCCAGCCAGCCCCAAGCTCAGTGCACACATGCGTTTCGCGCTGCCCTAGCCCTCGGTCATGGCCTGGCCTCTTGGAAGGACATCATCAGGCAGACACGGTCGCTGCAGTGTTGCGGGTCCATCGGCCAGCTTCCAACTGAACCACTACTGCGTGTCCTCTGTGCGCCACGCCCTGGGTGCTGCAGGCCCGTGGGGAACGAGCCACGTCGGGGAACTGGAAACACCCGGTCTTGCCACCCAGTCTTGCCTGCCTTTCAGTTCGTGGGCCTCGTGTTTGGAAATGGGGGCCTATGACACAGAAGGTTCTACGTGGCACTGCGTTTTCTCGTTTTAAATCAAACGTAGGGCTGCAGCGAGGGCAGGGTGACCAGGACTCTCTGCCCCGGGGCGTGAGTGCTGAGAGTCACATAAACTTGAAGTAATAGTTTTAAAGGCTCGGCATCGAGTGAGCAAGAACGAAGAGTGGAAACAGAAAGTCTCCAGATGGTGCACATTGGTGACAACACCCATCCGGGAGCCACAGCGCGAACCAGGACATTGATTTCGGGGCTGGCCGCATGCTGCTCGCCGCCAGTGCCAGAACCGCTGGCTGTGGTCCTGGCACCGGCCGGGGCTTGGCATCAGCATCCTAGTGCCGGACCAATCTGGCCACACTAGGTGGACACTTTTCCAGCTACCAGAAAGAAATGAGGTATTTTAGCTAGGCAGCTCAATCTCAGAGCAAATGTAGACATTTCACATGATTTTTAAAATTAAAAAAAATATATTGTTCAATTACAGTTGTCCCCATTTCCCCCCCCATTACTCTCCCTTGTCCAGCCCACTCCCCTCTTCCCCATTGCCCATGTCTGTGGGTCCTTTGCCCCTGCCCCTCTGCTTGCCCCTCCCACCTCTTTCCCCACCACCCCCCTCTCTCCACTCTCTGGTCACTGTCAGTTTGTTCTTTATTTCCACGTCTCTGGTTCTATTTCACTTGCTTGTTTCTTCTGTTGATTAGGTTCCACTTACAGGTGAGGTCCTGTGGTATTTGTCTTTCACCGCCTGGCTTATTTCACTGAGCATAATTTCTGAAGAACTGAAAAAAACTCATGGGCTCACACCATGCTTCTATAGTTTTCCTTGAATTTACTTCTCTCACTGCATTCTCCATCCGTCAAAAGTATCCGAATGCTAGTTGGCCTCCTCACCCCTGCCCCACGGGTCCCAGATAGTACCTGGCGTCGTGCAAAGCAGGCAACAGCAGCTCAATAACCGTTGGTCTGACGGCTATCAGTCCTGTAACCACTTGCATGAAGCACTCTTACTATGCACGGAACTAACCCGATGTCTCATTTCACAGACGAGGAAACCAAGTTTCAGAAAGACAAATAACTTACACCGGAACCCGGGTCTCTGGGTGGGCGGCCCCTCCCCATCCCGGGGTTGGACACTGGGACCTCAGCGAGCTGTTCCATCACGAGAAAAGTCCAGAGAGCATCTGTCCATGCCCACGGTCAGGGGCCAGCAGGCAAGCGGGTGAACAGTGAGGAGGGTGCAGCGAACCGTTTCTCTTACCAACACTGAATTAGAAATCTAACACACGAATGCTACAAGTGCATCAGCATGTCTACTGCGTCCGCAAACAGAAACAAGGAGTTCCCAGAAGTGAAGTTTCAGGATAGCTTATCGCAAACTCTGCACCAGCTGCCTTCAGGGTCGGAGCGGACCTTCAAGAGTTAAAGGGGGTGGGGGGAAGAGAGTAACTCTGAAAGGTTGAATAATAGAAACAGAAACAAAACAATTGTAGTAACTGCTCCCCCCCCGCCCCCCCGCCACGGAGGAAAGTAAAACCAGCTGAAGAAAAGTGCAGCTCCAGGTCGTAAACGAGAAAAAAAACACAAAGGACGCCAGCCATCTTTCCCACGGAAGTTTAGATTTTAACCACTGTAATAAATCTAAGTGGGAGTGGTATTTTATAACGGAGGAAAGTGCAGGGAGGAATGTTGAATTACTTTAGAGAGAACGCCAGATCTCTGGGAGCTTAAACCCACGCACGAGAAACATTGCAATAAGGGCCTCTGAGGCCAGGGGAGTAGAAAGCCAGGCGTGTTCTCCCCAAGTTCATTTTCACAGCCTCCAGCCAGGAGGAAGCAGCCACCTCCACTCTCTCTCTCCTGAGGGGGCGTTTGCCTTCGGGGCACAATCACTTCATTCTGATACCCTTGGCACCCCGTCCGTCCGCTCTAAGAGGGCTGCACTCCCGAGGCCTGTGGAGGGAGATGCGGGACCACGCAGACACTCCTTAGAAGTGTGACATTGAAGGGCTGAGTGAGGCACTTGGAGGAGGCTGTGGGACGGTAATTGCTCTGTTACTAAAGATCGCAGCCTACCCCACGTCCAGAAAATCAGATCCAACACAGTAATTGGGTCTCGGGGGACTGACTCTCCCACAGCGAGCAGGCAAGGCTTGGTCCAGTCTGATCCAGAGAGTCCCCATATGCACAGTCATGGAAGGGGAAGTACCATTCTCCCTGTCCTGTGTACTGAGAGCTACTTTACAGGTGCTCTGGGGGTTGGGTCAGAGAGAAGTTAAAAGAGTCCCACCTCCCCCAAGACCCAACTTTAGAAACTGGTGTTCTGCCACAGACAGACGTAGGGACAACCCAGATGTGATGCTCCCGGCAGCAGACTCCCCACGCTCGGAAGCGGCCTCGAGGCAGACTGAAGTGCCAGGGATGGTGCTGAACAGCAGGGAAGTGTACGAATTCCACATGGCCGCCGACAGCTCCCCTGAGTTCCCCCACCAGGGACATTCGTGCAGTCAGTGGGGCCCGCCTGCACCTTCGGAGGATCCTGAACGAGGCCAAGGTGAAGTCCCACACATGTCTGAACAGACTCTGCGACACGCTGGCCAGAGAATGTTCTTTGAACAAGGAACGTTTCACTCCCCTAATCTCTAAACACCAGCCTGCATGAAAACACTCTCTGCAGAGTCCCCTCCACCAATCTCTGCTCTACGTCCAGGGGCTCTGAGCTGGTCAGGAGGCAGGCCGGCGAGTCCAGAAGAACCCGTCAGGGGCGGCAGGTGCTCGGTGGTTTCTCCCCGTCCTGATTATAAAGACAAGCCCCCTCTCAGCCTGGCCCAGGCGCAAAGCCTCCAGGAGGGACACTGCTCTTCTCTGTGGCTACGTGCAAAGGAATCAGAAAAACACACTGTGTTAGAGACCTGGTACATATTGCCTCCAGCCGGTGGCCAGAAGAGAACCCTCGCCCCTGCAGCTGCTCCCGAGCTCTCCCGCCAGTTGCTCTATGGTTCCTACGCCCTGGGTTGGAAGGCAGCAGCTGGGAAGGTGAAGGTTATCAAGGTCAGTGAGTCAACTCCAGCCTGCCCTCCTGCCCCCACAAGTCGCCGTCCAGCCTACTCTCCAGCGCCCCCTGTGGCCCAGGGCTTCACCTCCTCCTGCCTGGCGGTTCCGAAGCTTCTCCGCCCGGATCACCTCCAGCTTGCCGGCGTGGGTGAGCCTCACGGAGCGGTGCTGGGGTGACTGGTGACTAAGTTTACTTCGTGTGGGAGCATAATGACTTCCGAGCTCCGCGCCAGCGTTGGAGGGAGACCCGGGCGTAGGCTCCCGTGGGGACTGCGCCCGTGCTCTCCTCGTTTCGGTGCTGCCCGGATTGCAGGTCACCCAGGACACTACAGTGGACGCCCAGCCCGTGGGCTGTGGGCCGTGGGGCCTGGGGCCTGGGTCACGCCCGTAAGCGGGGTCTGCAGCACGTCTGTCTGGAACAGAAGCAGCCAGCTCGAAAACTCTCAACCATGGGTTTTTAAAAAAGAAGGTATGTAGCAGCACAGGCATCTTTTGGAGTCCCAGAAACTGAGATTTTTAAGTACATTCTAAAAATACAGCTGCGTGTGCCTAAACCTGGCACCTAGACTGGCCGCCACGCTTTCCGCCACCCGTCAGGGCGGCCAGATGGCGCCGCGCCTTCCCACCTGCCCGAGGCTCGCCGGCCGCGCTGGAGGCACAGAGCCGAACCGTTACCTAATGTCTGCAGGCTCTCCCGGCGGCGCCGGGACGTTCTGTGCCGACTCCTCACCGTCACCCCGCAGACCTGCTGTTTCAGTAGCAGCGCTGACTCCCTCCTCCAAATGCTCCCCTTCCTCCAACAGTCAAACAAATGTCGACCCCCCCCCCCATCACAGCAGTGGAGGGTAACAGCAGGTGGCTGGGTGGCTCTGCTCTGGAACACTGCCTGGTGGCCCGGCGTCCGCGGGTCAGACGAAGGCGTAGCCACCTTGACGGTGTCTTCAGACTGACACCTGCGGCAGACCCTCCGGAGAACAGAACAGAACTGGTGACTGGGTGATGGACTTGCAGAGAGACTGGTAGGAGTGGGCGGGCAGGGCAGCGGTTCTGCACGGAATGTTCTCCGCTAACGGACCCTTGTGATGGCGCCTTTCTTATATAGCTCGGACACTAATAATCGACGAGAAAAAGGGACGAAGAACGCAGGAGCCCCCCGCCGTGATTGTTCACATGATCACCAGTGTGCTGTTCATCTCGGCTGCCATGCCTTCCCGCCAGGACTGCCAACAACTGCTTGCGGTCAGGTTTTCGGGGCTGTGGGTCGCCTCTGTTAGAAAACTTCGACGTGCTTCCCGAGGACAGCGAGGCTGGGCCAAGGGCACGGCACGGGACTGAAAAAGTGACTAGGGCGGAATCTGGGACGCAGAGATGGCGTCGGTTCTGCTCACAGCCACTCCCCCGGCTCCCCACCACCTTGCTTGCTGTCACCCTGAGTGTCCTCAGCTGGCTCACTGCGTGGTCCCCGAGTTCCAGTCCTCGGAGAGAGGAGGGAAAGGGGGGAGGCGTCCAGACCTGAGGCCAGAACAGCCGCTCCGAGCTTTGTCGTGCAAGGTCTTCATTCCCTGAAACAGATCTCGGTCTGCCCTGCACCCCTCACGTCCGCACCTGATCAGGGCCAGCTGCTAGGAGCACCCTGGGCTCTGCCCAGCAGCTGCCAGCAGCACTCCCTGGTTGTGGCAACCAAAAATGTCTCCACTCGTCACCAAATGTCTGGGTGGGGGGACCTGTTACCCCTCATTGAGAACCACTGCTGGACCTTTCCTTAGACGTCGTTTCCTGGGGGTCCTCAATCCCGGCTCGAATTCTCCCTCGAGGGTGTGAAGGAAGCCCTCCCCGGCATATCTCCCGCCTTCCTTCCGCAGGTTTGGGCAACGTGGATGTCGGCTCCCTCCAGCGATCACTTCTTTCATCACAGTCCGCCGTGAAAGAACGCTCCTCCCCTTCATTCCACGGGACTTGCCCGTGGTTCGTGGTTAGATCTCGTCCCTCCCACTGCAGTCCTTCGTCATTCCCAAATAAACCCACTTTGCTCAAGAAATGCCAGGCTGTTCTTTTGATTAGGGCCAACGATGCTGTACTGACTTGGATGACCTGATGCCGTGGGCCTGGGAATGTCTACATTCACAGAAGGACCCTGGGTGGCTGCTGTAACTGCAGAGGCCTGGAACAAATGCTTTACTGAAAGGCTCAAGAGAAGTACCCAGGAGCCAGTTAACAAGGGCACCGAGCGAGTGGGCCTGCCCTGGCCAGCTTGTGGCCTGGTCGGTTAAAGCAGAAAAAACAGGTTCTTGCTGGGGGAAGGGCTCATGCATGAAGGAAATTTCCAGAAGGTCACATGCCCTTGTCCAGATATTCTGTGACTTGGACATCAAGCCCGATTGGAAACAGAGATGGGCCACCAGGAAAGGGTACCGGCGCTGGAGGTCAGGTCCAGACTCGAGTTCACACTGTGTAAGTGAGACTTGACGATCTCTGGTGTCTTGTCTGGAGGTAAGGCCGAAACTTGGGAAGATAATTCTCCGGAGTTATCTTTGAGCCTGCACTTTCCTCTCAGTGAGGAGACAGTAACAATTCAGTGGGGAGCTGAGGTGAAAACCCTAGCAATAAGAGCCGGATCAGCCTTCAGACTCCAGTGCAGAAGAAAGCTCTGAGAACGCCGTGACAAATGACAGGCTGCCTCGCACGGTTATAAAGGGACCGTGTGACACTCAAGAATAATGACACAAATCTACTTCTGGGCAAAGTCTCACTGGGACAGAATTTAATTTGGAGGTTTAGCCTTTAAGGAACAGGAACCATCGCAGGCATTAATACAATTTAGCTGCTTCAGGGAAGAAGACAGTTAACACCGGTGTGTGTGTTTGCAAGAGCACAAAAATAAAATTGGGAATTGAATTAAACATTCCCTGCCCGAGGCTTCAAATTCATATTCTTATACATCACTCAGACTGCTGGTTTGTCTCCCCATAATCTCAAAATTAAAATAATCAGAGCCTTAAAATGCAGAGGTAATGATTCTATAGACCAAAGAAATAAAACCTGGGAAATATTTTGTGATTGCTTCTGCATCACGATTATTATGGAGATGGTGGAAGGCATTCTGCTCATAAAATAAGAGGGAACTGACATTGTAGTGGAAGTTCCCTTAGATGGCAGGGGAAGCTGCTAGATGATAAAGGAAGAATGAGATCTTAAGAAGGTTTTATTTCCTTCCAAGGAGACACTCCAGAGCACGGAAGCCAATCACATTTCCCCACAAGGGTTTACATGTTGTTCTAAATATCAGCAGGCTTTACAATTAAGGACTTCTTGGGATCTGACGCAAGTGCGTGCCCTGAAGGAACGAAGACATTAGCAACGCGCCCCGCTGGGCCACACAGCGATGTTGCTGCCGAAAGCGTTGTGATGGGAAGGCGCCTCCGGAGAGACCCACTGGAAACGTAGGCGCTGCGAATAAATGTTTCCTGCGCATGACCGAACCCAGGAAACGACGATGAAATAAATTGTTTCCTTTTTGTCAATGACTTAGTACATGAGCCCGACAATTGTCCCATTAGGACCGTTCGTACAGATTGTCCATAATTTTGGAGACAGAGAAAAGCACAAGGGAGGTAATTGAGGGAGTAGGGGGTGTAGGGGGTGGGGGCAAAGGGGGAATCACTGGGACAACTGTAACAGCATAATCAATAAAATATAATTAAAAGAAATAAATCTTAAATAGGGCCACACACTTGAAACCCAGACAGAGAGTCCCTCGTTTGAGTAGGAGACGCATTTCTCGGCACCGCCCTTTGCAGACTGTCACCCTGTTCTGAACTTCGGGGTCCCTGGCGTCCGGCCCCTGCCACCCTCCCCGACAAGGCCCCGCGTTTTCAGCCCCACGGCGACTTTCCCCACGGTCAGCGCGCGCTGAGCCCGAAGGAACGCTTCTGAGCAGCACATTTGGGA
This sequence comes from Tonatia bakeri, assembly GCA_004024845.1. NCBI lineage: Eukaryota > Metazoa > Chordata > Mammalia > Chiroptera > Phyllostomidae > Tonatia > Tonatia bakeri. The sequence continues at coordinate 122,533 of PVIA01001207.1, forward strand.
CGAAGGGGGCGTTGGTGCCAGCAGCTTCGCCCTGCCGCCTACGGCAGGCGAACACAGCGAGGGACGCCGTGTCAATCCCAGGCTTTCCAAGCGCCACCGGTGACTGGTGGGCGAGAAGGTGAGACAGAGACGCGAACACCTGTCCACGGCCAAACCAAGGGACAGCCCCCCCGCCGTGGGGCCTGGGCCTGGGCCCGAGCAGCGCACATGGGTCTTGGAGCTCGGAGCCCAAGTGTTAAAACGCTGCCCGACCAGACGAGGCAGCGGCCTTGGTTTCTGGCGCTCGTCCCACCCTCCTGGCCGCTGGATTTCCCGGGGCGGGACCTGGGGGCGCGGAAACGAATCTACAGGAATGTCCCCGGCGGCTGCGCATCAGAGCCCGATTGGAAGAGCCGGGGTCCTCCCCGCTCAGACAGGAAGTGATGCTGCTGACTACCCAGACAGAGGAAAGAAGATTCCATCTGGCCTAGGAACAGCTCAGCCAATGGGAGGCTGCTGACATTCAGCCAATGAGAAGTCACCTTACTTCCAACTTTCTGTTTCCTCCAATGAATGCTTCCTTTACAACAGCCCCTCGCCAGGTTCTATAAAAGAGCGTCCTGCCTTTGTTTCTGGGGACTTGCACGTGCTTTCGGCGTGGGCTGCATTTGCGAGTTACTATGGTTTGCTCTTCCTGTATAACGTGGCCACATTTTGCTGGAGAAATGTCTGGCTGTTTATTTTGGGCTGACAATGCTGTTAGCTTCTCAAGCCTCTCGTTTCACTTTGCTTCTTGTATGTCAGTTTTTAGGGGAAAAGACTCTTTAGGAGGATATGGAAATGGGAATTTGAGGAGAGGCCGTTGTTACCAGTTTTAAAGCAAAATTCTGTTTCTTACTCTTTGAAAACCGGAGGAAGATCATTATCTGGGAACTGGTCTTGTGAACATAATCTGATCACTTATGCTGCGTACCACATCCTTTGTTAACGGAAGAGCTAACAAATAGAAGCCGTTAGAGGAATGTGTGCTCACATATAGCAAGCTCTGTCCAACATGTATCCAGTCATATACTATGAAAAATAGAGACCCTTACAGAAGAAGACACAAGAAACATTGTACATGGGACAATGACACCACAGTTCCCTTCAAAGTAGGCACCTTGGGACCTCACACAGTTCTCCTAGTTGCCATCAGCTGCCCCATCATATTTTCCTGAATCTCACCCAGGGTCTGAAATCTCTTCCCTTCCAAAGGTGATTTTAGTTTTGGGAAAAGCCAGAAGTTGCATGGTGCCAAATCTGGGCTGTAGGGGGGCTGAGTAACCTGAGTGATTTAATGTTTTGCCAAAAGCTCTGCATGAGATTTATGCATGAGTGGGCATGTTGTCAGCATGAAGCTGCCAATCACCAGTTGCCCATAGCTGCAGCCTCCTGAATCATCTGAATAGTTCCCTTGGAGAAATGTTCAAGCTTAAGACAAAATTTGATGCAGATTTGTTGCTCTACTTGCTCAGTCATTTTGAATGCGACAGCCACACAGTACACATGCTCACTCAATGGCCCCTACCTCCCCCACTGACTAGTACAGTGAAGTCGTCATTGTTCACACACATGCACATTCCAGTCCACTCTCCTTGGCTGCCAGGTTACATTGATGTTATGCGAACCGTTTTCATTATAGTAACAATGGCTGGACTTTTCCCAGACAGACCTCATATGCAGGAAATGTAAAATTATTAATGACAAACATTTCCTGGATGAAAAAAAATTCCAAACAAATTCTGCTTTCTAAATTCTTTCACATTCATGAAACGTAAGGGAGACATTTTAAAAGTGAATGGATACTTGTGGGTAATTCTCTGCATCTTACTCTGAAAACTTAAGATTTCCTTTGCTCCCTTTTGCCAAAAAGCATAATATTTATTATCCTGTTTCTCGTGCTTCCTTCTTACTTGACTTTCTTTGTAATGAAAAGTAGCCTTCACATCATCTGCCTAATAAAACCCTTGGTTGTGTAGTTTAATTTCAAAGTGGTCTCTTCACGAGCCACATATCGGTTTTCCTTTCTCTGCCAAATGACAGACACTAAACCCCGTCTCTGGGTAGATGTGCTTTGTCATCTGTTCTAAAGTGAAGGAAAGAAGAAAACGGTTAGGAGCATTTAAATTAAAGCCTCTTTCCTTTTTCTTTTTATTAGGAGAAAGCGGACGATGGGTTGGAAACCTGATTTATTTCCCCTAAACCTATTTGGAGATCACCTTTAAAACAGGGGGTCAAATGGGGCTTGAAAGGAGCTCCCCGTGCAGTACTTCGTTACGTCCCTGCGTTACGGTATTTCAAGGCTAATAAATATCGTGGTCCTCGGCAGGCAGCCATCAGACAGGACGGGACCCAGGGTTTTGGAGTGACTGTGGGCTTTGAATGAAAGGTCTGGTTAGAAGGCAGACATTATGGTTGACTTGGGGGGGAGCTGCCTGACGTCATGGTACTCTGTTTGAAGCTGGTCCTCTGCCATCGAACACACGAGTCATTACGGCAGCCCACGAGGTGGTTCCCTCTGGCAAAGTAATTCACTAAATGACTGCAGTAGATCACCGGCTTTTGTGGCTAGACTGATCAGCCTCAAATGCTTACTCAATACATTGCAATGTTGAGCTAAGGTAAACTTGTATTTTTATCATTAACGTGGTGCTCCAGGTCCGAAACAGAGGAAATTATCCAGCCATGTTTAAAGACCTTCAGAGGGAGAATTTTTTTCCTGACTAAAAGTATTAGCAGAAATGTATTTAAGTAATTTTTATAGATCTGTGCTTGTTAAAAAAAAGTGGAGACAAATAATCTGGTTCTCCTCATCTTTCCTGGCACATCCTTCCTGGTACCTGGTGAGCATTAAAGAACCCACAACCTCATGTAAGCAAAGAGAGAAGGTGTTGATTACAACAGTCTTTCAGCAGCTGCAGAATTCTAGCGAGGCCCATCGGGCCCTACTTAGAAAACATGTTTATATGTGCAAAATATTAACACTTAATGCATAATTTCCACTTTTTCTGTAAATTAACCCATCAAAATGTTTTATAGTGGATTTATTATCTTAAAAAAAATGACATGCATTGGTTATAGAAATTCAAACAGTGTGAGACAAAGGGAAAAGACAGCACCAAGTCATCTCACACTGGGAGTCGGACAGTATGACACGCTGTGCCAGACTAGAACTTTCCGGGTCTTTCCTTGGCAGCTGCTCTCTGAAGCTTACGGACTAAACTTGCTTCTCTTTGTTTACGTGCAGCTGATAATTTATTGACTTTTCCTTTTAATTATTTAAATTTCATTTTGTTAATTTTGCTGAAAATATAGTGGAAGACACTGTATGATTCTGATTCACTCCCTCTTTTAAAAAAAATACTGGGTAATAGGTATTATTTTTTAAGAACAAACCTGGTTTTTGATTCCCTGATTCATTCTCCCGTCCTCAGCCATAACATTTTTATTTTTACAAACCTCTCACCACCTTGACTTCTGCTTTCTCCCCAACCTTTTCCTGTCAATTTATGGAGGGAAATTAAGAGAAAACACACTAACAGCCTACTGTGGCCATACAGCGAATAATGATGCATTTATTCAATAAGTACTGTAAAAAATACTTAATGCTACAGGATGTTTACGAGTGAAAAACATAGATTATAAAGCAGAGACTATACAGTAGAGTATGCACAAGGATGCCAAGAAATGTTTTAAAATGATATTTCTGAATGAGTCTTAACAGTGTTTTCCCCCCCAGGTCAAAGGATTGCATATAATTTTTCTGCATTTCCAATTTTCCATATTATACAAACATTGCTCTTGAAATGGGAAAATGTCCTTAAATTTTACAAAAGTTAACATTTTTAGGATGAACCCAAATGGTGAAGAAGGGCATATAGTAAAAACCGTCTCTCCCCCATTTCCCTGAACCCTCAGCCCTGCACCCCGAGGGCGACCACTGATAGTTTCTTGGGCGTCTCATCCCACGGCAGTGCTTCTATAAGCACATGGAAATGTGCACACGAGTGTGTGCATGTGTGTTCTTTTGTACTAACATGGAATGTGACACATGATGCTGACACTTGGATTTTTATCTGCCGGACAATACGTATTGGACAATGCACCACGTTGGACCATTTAGGCCACTAGTTCTTATCAGTGACAGTGTGGCTTTTCACTCAAGGGCTATCTCGTAATTTATTTGGCCAGATCTTGGTTCGTATCTTTGACCTTTTATTTCTCTAGGTTTTCGTGGCAATGGGCAGACCGCAGTGAACTTTATAACACGCCTTTGCACGCTTGTGCAGCACACTTCTAGAGACACCGTCGGTGAATCGGTGGTCAAAGGCAGACGGGCCTCGAACATTTTCACACGTCGTGGTCGTTGGCAGGGTCCACGTTCTCGCCAACTCTGCCCCCTTTCCTGCTCTCTCGACACTTTCCCCACTCACTGAGTAAAGATGGGCTTCGCTGTCGCGTTAATTCATGTTGTGTCACTACCCAGAGAACCAGGAACGGTTTTCCCGCACACTCACGTCTGCTGGACCGTCTCGTGACCTGCCCATCCGTATCACTCCCCCACTTTTCTCTTGTTTGAACTTCCCTTTTTGGGGCAGTAAATATTTTCTGTGCTTTGTGAAAGTTAGCAGGGCATGCATGTTACGGAGTATTTTTACCGTGATCTCCTGTCTTTACATCGTATGGTGATTTGCCATAGGGGATCGATTCTTCTGCATTCTGACTGGCCAACCCTTTGTCTCTCTTCCAGGTCCTGGGGATCAATTATGATAAGAAACCCGTCCCGTGGGGTGGCTGAACGAGAGGGCACAGAGTGTCTTCCAGGGGTGTTCTCACTGGGCGGGTGGCAGTGCAGGTCCTGGGAATGACCGTTCAAAGGCACACGGCTGCCCACGGAGCTAGGACTCGGGGAAGTGGTATAAAGTGTTGAAGTTTGTGAAAATCGTAACAATGTTTACAAAGATCCAAACTGGATTACATTTTAAACTTTCCATTTTTAACGTTACCATTTCTTCCTTAGAGTGGCAACTGTCGGAGTGGCTTCATCCCCAGTGAGAACGTCCGTTTCGTGAACGACACGACTGCCGTACAAAGCGAGGTTTGTAAACACACAGAGGATCCTTCTCTGCGCCGGAATAACATGAGCCGTGGGGCTGCCCACGGGCCGGGGCTTATTTCTGGGGTGACCAGTGTCCGAACCTGATGCCAGCGGTGCTCGCACCATCCCGCGCACCTGCTCAGAGCCGACGAGTCCTGCGTCAGAAGCGGGTGAAGGGCTCGGCGCGTGCGCCAGTGAAGCGGAGGGTGGCGCGTGCGGAGCGGGCCTGTGTGCAGGAAGGGTCACTGGGGTTGGCCCCTGCAGGGCTGCAGCCCCTCTGTCCCAGTGGGAGGGGCTTCGTGCCGCCTGCTTTTGGGGGGTCCTATTTGTACACCCTTTCCCCTCCTTGTTCTCGTCTGCCCTCCTTCCCTTCCCAAATTCCCTTGATTGGCCTTTGGGGCGGGCACATGGAGATTTTCCATCCTTCCCGCCTGTGTTTCCGTGACTTCGGGTCTCGGGGATCCAACCACACCACTTCAGTGTGCATGTTCTCGCTACAGAGTGGGTGTCGGCAGATGGGAAACGACCGCCTGGGGTGAGTTGGGGAGCTCAGCTGGCCTGGTTCCGGCTGGGACACATCTAAAGAGACTCCCGGGCCTCAGCGTGCCCTCTCCGTACTGAGGAGAATGTGACACAGCATGTTTTTCAATCACAATACCTACAGCGTTCATTCAGAATTTTTCCTTTTTACATTTTTATTCTTTAAGGTCTTTCATTACAACACAATATAAAAAATAAACCTGTAGGTGTTATGACACTATTCCCAGCACATTTTGAAGGCTGTTGCCTGCATCGTTAAGTTCTGAAACCTCAGAGCATGACTCAAACCCAAAGTAACCCACCTCCCTCTCTCTGCACCACCTGAAGTAAGCCAGTGACAAGCAAAACCCTGAAACTAAATTCTGTGGACTCATCCTTAACACATGCAATTGCTGAAGCACCACCAAGTCTTCCGGTTCCATTTCCTAACGTATCAGGGCGAGGCGCTCCTGTGCCTTAACCTGAGCGAAGCATTAGACAGACGTCAGGCAGCACCTAACAGAAAGGGCCCAGACAATTAAACTTTGCTGTGTGTCCTAGAGGACCCCACAAGGGTTCTAGGGTCCGGCTGGGGTCCTCAGGGAGTTCACCCCCGTGAGGAGCTTCGCCCACCTCTGCCGTGGGCCGGTGCCTCCTCTGGCACCGGGACAGCCAGCCGGCCCGCTAACGGCGGCAGCGTCTGCTTTAGCCCCATCTCCTTTCCCTGCTGCGCACGCCAGACCTCGTCCAGGAGCCCCTCCCGCTAAGCACCTCAGGGTTTTTATCTGTTCATCCGGTGATTTTAGCAAAGGGTCCAGAAACTCTTCTTGGCTGCAGAGGTCAGTGGAAGCCCCTGATGTCCCGGAGGAAGCAGGAGACGTGACTAAAACGTGGCAGTGAGTGGCTGAGCTGCGGCTTCTCCTGGTCATCCCTGAGGGCTGTGCCTCCTCGGACCTCTGCTCTGCTTTCAGGTGGGAAGTTGTGCCTGAACGCACAGGAGGAGCCCGTTTGACAAATGCCGGATGAATGAGTAAGATGAGAAATGAGGATGCCCACCCTATCTTGGTAGTTTCTTTCGGGGGGTCTGAGCTACTGGCGGGGAGTCGGGGGCAGCCATCAGGTGGACGAAAAGGAGGCGGAAGGGGCAGGCGGCTTCTCCGGAAGAATTTCAAACATCCCTGCTGTGCATCCACAGCCCCCTCCGAACCCATTCGTTAATCCAGTCACTTGGCAACTGTTTCGTGAACACCCACCATGCGCCAGACACCGCGGATGTTCAGAGAACAAAACTCCATCTCCCTCCTTGCAGGGGAAAGGCAGACACGTGACCGATGCTGACAAAGCCACTGCGAGTCACCAGCCGTGGGGCACATCACTTGTGCCAGGCACTACGCTAACTCCTTCACGCGTGTGACCCATCGCACACACGCAGAGATCACGGCTTCGCCTGGCAGGGGACTCGCCCAGAGTCAAACGGCCCCGCAGTGGCTCGGAGCAGGTGCGGCGGAAGGCCGAGGCAGAGAGTGAGGGTCACCCTGCAGGGGCGCGGGCTCTCACCGACCGGCGGAGGGGCGGGCCTGGGAGCAGGGGCAGAAGGAGCCCGTGCGCACTGGGCACCTCCCCTGCTCTCTGCCCTCACACTGGAGCGGGGCCTGTGGGCAGGACTCGGGTCTGCTCAGGAGAAAGGGAGCAGCCCGAGTTGCTGCACAGGGGCGCAAAGGTGCCCAGGAAAGCGGGCGGGAGGGAGCGCGAAGCGGCAGCACCGCAAGTGTTCCGGGCAGGAGCGGGAGCTGGACCGCGAGGCCTCAGGACGCCCTGCCTGTCACCCACTCAGCTCAGTCCCCTCCGCGATTCCTGCCTCCCGCACCTGCATCGGAGCGGAGAGGACAGGAGGGGAGGGTGGCCCAGAGCTGGGCTGCCAGCGACACTCCCTCCCCCAGCTCTGCTACACCACGGCACTCAGCCTCCATTGTCCGGACACCGGGACGGCGGCCGACAGAAACGCTGGCTGCGAACTCGAGCGGGGCCGGAACCCCAGGCACTTTCAAGGCACCTGAATGCAGGCTTTTCTCTAGGAGGGGGAAACTGAAGTGATGAAAACGTGTTTTCAAAATACGTTCGGGCCGTTCGGAATCCTTCCTAGCATACCGTTATAAATAGTAATAATAGAGGGCCAGTTACGGCTGGAGGTGTCACGGTTCTTCGGGGCGGGTTTCATCTAAGTGCCGGGTAGGTGCGCTCCTCTCAGGTGTGTCTGTCTGTAAAGTACAGCGGGTCTCCCCGACTCCACTTCCTGCAGTTACCTGTCTGCCTGAAATGACACCGGAAACGGTCAGTCCTGTCTTTGTGTTTACAGCATGTGGGTGGAGATCTCTAGGAATTACGTTATGTCAAGATTTCAGAGGAGAAAAGCATCTATTTCATGATGAACTGTAATCATGTTATAGTGATCGCTATAATTCAGTGTCCATGCTGTAGAGGGAAAAGCAGGGATTGCCTGCAGTGCAGAAACTTGAGGACAAACTCTCTTGTACCATAATGAGTACAGTGTTCAGGGAAAGTAGAGTGAATTATTTTAATTTAAAAAAAGGACTATGACATTTACTATCACCAACACAAATTGGTAAAAACAATTCCACAAATACCACAAAAGGCACGATTCCGAAGCATTATCGAGGCTGTGAATTACTGTCAGTAGCTGTTGATCTCATGTTTTTTTCTAGTTCCCATAAACCTAAACCTCACCTAACAAAACTTGCTCTTTCTCCTCCATAAATAACTTAACCACTTCCTGTCAGTGCCCCCCACTTTTAGAAGAACACAGGTACAGCGCATCACTTCGGCACTATCACTAGAAAAACTTCCGGGACAGATGTCAAACATATATACACCCCAACGGGAAGAGAATATTTTGAATCTCTGTTTTGAGAGAGGGTATCAAATGGCGGAAACTTCTAGAACACAGTTCTGGGAGAGTTTGGTTAGACTGTACGCAGCGACAATAAACAAACGTGAAGAAATTTAAGCGATTAGAACAAGTGGAGTAATTAATAAGCAGGAAAAAACGAGTGGAGATAATTAACCTATTTTCCTGGAAATAATAGGAAACAGCAATGCTCTTCATAGCGCAGTCTGGCAGGGCTCGGCCAAGAAGCGCTCCGGCATCGCTCCTGCGCCGCTCCGGTGCGGCACCAGCACGGCGCGGGAAAGGCGCTGTGGCCTCGGTTAGCTGCCCTGCGCGCCGGGGGAGGGCGCACCTGGACTCGGGCCGTTTCCACGTGCAGTGCCCGGCGTGCTGGGACCGGAGGCCGAGGGGCACGCAGGGGCCTGGGAGCCTAGAAGAGGAACACACCCCCTCTGGGTGTGCGTGGCCGGTCCCGGGAGAGGCCAACGCCGAGGTGACCTCGGTGACCTCGGTGAAGAGAGACAGGGCGTGAGTCGCACAGGGGAGGTCCGCGGAGGCGCAACGCAACACGTGGGCAGTGAGAACTAGCTCCGGCCCCGCCCGACGCCTTCGCTGGGAACAGCCGGGGGCGGGGGGTTGGGGGGGGAGAAGAAGAGTCTGCGGACGCAGGGACGGCCCGATGTGGGGTCTCCGGGACCGTTTATAGGAACACAGGCTTTACCCTCGGGGCACAGGGACGCAGGGGAGGGAGGCTGCGGGTCTGTCGAAGCGGTTCAGAGAATGGGGAGGACGGGACCGCTTTAGAGGGAACATAAGACTTGGCAGGAAGGCTGGATGTGAGGGGCGCAAAGCTGGAGGCGAGAAAGGCGGCTGGGCGTCAGTCATGATGCCGTGAGAAGTGAGGGCCCCCGACCCGGTCGCTGCTGGGAAGGCGGAGGGTGGGGCCCCGGGGCGGGGAGCATGGCCCGACTGGGTCCTGGAGGGAAGAAGCGAAGATCACACTCTGGGAGCTCGATGAACGAACGGGAGGGACGGCAGGGCCGGCGACGGGCAGGACGCGTCACCTGGCAACGTCGCTCAAGGGCTGGCGAACAGCGTGGAAATGATGCCGCTCCCGGTTAACTTCTGTCCTGCCGAAGGCTAGTTAACCACGGGCTGGACATGAGAACCGGGCCCGTTGTTAAAGCAGCAGATCAAAAGACTCTTGTCATTAGCTAGCTAGGGATTGCTGCCGGTGGTTCTGGTAGGCAGAGGGCTAACCCTCCCCTTCCTGTGAGCGCAACGTGAAAATTTCAGGGCGCCCGCTCCCAAATACAACACAGCCCAGAACAAGGAGCTCAGTTCAGAAATTCCACAGAAGCACACGCACCCGAGGAAGGACAATGTAGCCGATAGAACTGTATTCAACATCCAAGTACTCACAAAACTGGTTTCTTATATTTAAAACATTTGACTTTTTACTCTTAATTTTTGAGTTCATAATAAAATTTTAGAAGAGACCACCTATATCACCAACAAGCAACTTTATTTTTTTAATGATTTTATTTAACTACTTTTAGAGAGAGGGGAAGAGAAGGGGAAAAAGAGAGAGAAAAACATCAGTGTGTGGCTGCCTCTCTCACACCCCCTACTGGGGACCTGGCCTGAAACCCAGGCGTGTGCCCTGACTGGGAATTGAACCAGTGACCCCTTGGTTCGCAGGCTGGTGCTCAATCCACTGAGACACACCAGCCGGGGTCCCAACAGGCAGCTGTATTAGTACTGCGGAGGCCTTCAAACACACCTACGAGAGTATTAAATTACCTGGGCCAACACTACGTGACCTGTAACAGCGCACGGCACAAGATTAGGTTGACTCTTTTCTCTTAGTGTGGGCCTCTTTAATTCCCCTCCATTACTGCTTCCCAAGGTCAGCTCTAAATACACACGGCAGGTCTGTGAGAGCCTGAGTACGTTCCAATTACAGGTACAAGATGATTTCCTGCGCAGACACAACGCCCGTGAACGCCTCACCCTCCAAGAGCAGGCCGCAGTGAGCGATCTCCTCACTTGTGCGCTAAGTGGTGGTCTCCACCCCGTTTTCCAGAGAAAGCTTTACGAAGAAATAAAACACATTTCTCATTATCCCGAGCCCTCCAGGAGATATTTAACTCCATCTTGCGAGGACACTCGGAAGTTGGAATGCCTGAGCAACGCCCTCTCCTAATGAGTGAACGGCCGCATTAGCAGGAGACGCTGCCTGTCCTACGGAGACGTCGTGCGTAGATAATGAGGACCCAGATCGACCGTTTTCGCACCATCGCAGCACATTTCCAACAACAACAGGGAAGAAAAAGAGCGAGGTCCAGGCTGGCTGGTGTAAAGAGAACTGCGGATTCGAGTTTAAAGCGGGCCCGAGAGTGATGGGCAGACCTCAGCGGTAAATACCAGGCCGTTTCATTTGCAAGCACGGGTTGGTAACAGCTCTCGGTTCTCGTGCTTCAGGACACGGAGTGTCCCTTCCTCAAGCGACGGGCGGGAACAGACGCTCGGCGGATGGGGAAGCACAAGTGTGCCAGTCACAGACCCAGAGGCATACCCTCGGGTCCGGCTGGAGCCCTCCCTTTTCCTGAACATGGGCGATGTTTTCTACCAAGTCATTGAAAGGGTGATAAAAAGAGGACAGTCTAATGCCACCTCCCAACCCCCTCTGCATTCTGAATCTTCTTGGGATAATAACGCGAGAGGGGCGGCAGCCTGAGGATCCCAGCCACTCACGTAAGTCTGTGGGAGCTCTAAAAAGAAGCATGTGCGTGTGTGTGTGAGAGAGAGAGAGGACAACGGAAGTGTACAGAGGGTGTGCACAGCCCCGAGTTAGAAAGGACGTCCACACGGACGGTCCCTGCGGCGGGCACTGGAGCACTCACTCGGCCAGCAGGTGGGGAGCCCTCTGAAACTGTGGTTCAGGCATTAGGAAGGAGCGCTAATTACTGTGACTCCCCTGAGTGGCTCTCCCAATGCCTCACTGCCAGGCAGCACAGTGGCGAACACGTGAGTCATGAAACATGCGTGGGACTAACATGTCACTAACAGTGCTAACCTCTGTTAAGGCGGAGCTGGTCTTCACCGTCCATCACTCCTCTGTGTGGTCAATGGCCTTGACTTTAAAGTCTTGGACGCGTATAAGGCACAGCAAAGTGAAGGAATTAAATGAATATCAAAAGTAATGATTTTGAAAAAATGGCGAACACATACATAAGGACAAGAGGGGCCACTGGCAGAGGATGTGCTTGCTGTCCTCTGTCACAGGCCAGGTCTATTTGACACTGACCTTAGATGTGCTGAGGTTTGGGGGGGAGTAAGCACTGGAGTAAACACCTAGCAAATGCCTAAAGAACATTTGGCAGGTATTTTCATAAACATAAGTTTAAAAAACATCAAAAATGCCCCAAGCTTTCTCCAAAATCACACCTATTCTATAAGAAAAAGGGTAGAAATACACTTAGTACACTTTTCTCCTCATCAGGGAGAACACAGGGTCGTGGGGAACGTGGGGAACAGGAACCACGACGCAGCGCCACCCAAGCAAACGAGAAGGAACCCCTGAGCACGAGCAGTGGGCGCGTCTGGGGGGCCGGGCAGAACGGCACCGGCTAACGAGATGTGGTTGGGGGGGAGCATAAGCCAATGTCTTCAGCTTTAGGAGGTTCTAGGTTTAAATAAATAAGGAGTTGTAAACAATTATTCACCGGGTGTTCTGTAGGAGCCCCAGACAGACTGACCCTGATTTATAGCAGGGATTTTTGATCTTCACGCTACTGGTGTTTGGGGTCTGGTTCGTTCTGTGCTGTGGGGAGCTGCCCTCTGCATGGCAGGGTGTGTAGCAGCTCCCCAGCCTCTACCCACTGAAGGCCAGCAGCAGTACCTCCCACCCCTATAGTGACGAGCAAAAACGTCCCCACACATCAGCTGACCCCTGAGGTGTAGGTGTACCCAAAAGCCACCGGCCAAACCTTTCTAGAAGCGATGAACTAAGGACCGTACCAAGACCGGCTCAAAATTCACGACTGTGCCTCCTTCTGTGAGGCGAGAAAATTCCCCTGAAATTCAAATAATCGCCAAACCATAAAAGCTGGAATTCCCATGGACCAGGCTCCACTGGAACGGGAGGCAGGGAGCGTGAAGACAGTGGCTCTGCAGCAACTTCCACAGGGAGAACCATAAATAATTTCAGAGCACTTCACAAACTAAGTTACGTATTAAACTTTACATGCTCAATCACAACAAGACGTTTTTACTCAAAGGGCACTTGGACGAGTTGCTTTTATCAGTTGCCCTTCATTGGGCGTAAGACTAAAAATGCGACACCGTCCGTCAGCCCCTAACATCCCGTCGATGTCACTGTGTCAGGCCCGGGGGCCGAATCAAACCAGACACCTGGGCAGGTGCATGAGCGCCCCCAGGATGTGCCTGAATCATGCAGCCAGGTGGGACACCAACCCAGCCCCCGGCCAGGTGGCTTCGTTAGCATCTGCCCCGCAGGCCCGTGTGGAGTCCAGTGGGAAACGCATCCCAAGTATACCGCCCGAGAGCCCCGAGGCGGGGCCCAGGGCCTGTGCCCAGATGCTGGGATAGAGGGAGAGATGGAAAGAAGGAAGACGAGGGGAAACAGGACTGTACGTTCTTTCTCCAGAAACACTGTAAACTGTCTCCTCCCTCGGCACACAGCATCCCCATGTGGAATGACCTCCCCCGACCTCACGCCCCAGCGACCACCTTCCTGAGACCGCGTCCAACCACGAGCACCCCACCTGGTCACTCAGCACTTCTCCACACCTCTGGTGGGGGAGGGGTTACACAACAGTTCTTCATTTTCCTTCCTCAGCATCTTCCTGAATAAACGATCTTTAATGGAGATACACAGAACAAGGCTATGGGCTCTTAAATCACTAAGAAGAAGTGATTTAAGATCTACTGTGAAGAAGTGATTTAAGATCTACTCTTAAATCTACTGTGAAGTAGAAACAGGACAAATGTGATTCTTGTTATAAGTTGTTGCAAAGTGCTTCCTCCAAGCAAACTCTGAGATCCCGGGCACGTGGGGACTTCAGCCCTGTCGCCACAGGTAAGCTCTGTGTCGCAGGGAAATGAGGTGACAGGAAGAGGGCACGTAGAAGGCTGCGCTGGCCAGACTCTTGCAGCCCAGAACCGAACCTCAGTTGGTGCTCGCCGGAGAGAATGGGACATTTTCCCTTTATTGTGGCCTGGATTATTTTTATTCCAAGTTGGTGATGTCAGTATAAGACAAAGGAAAACAATTTTAAAGAGCAAAAAGACAAATTAGCAAAATTATTGTTAGGGAGAGTACTAACCTCATATTTTTGGAGGCTGCCAAATTCTGAGGGTTTTTTTGTTTGTTTTGTTTTGTTTTTAATGAGTTCTCTCCCCAGAGGAAAATCACAAAGGAGTTCTCTGAGGGCAAGGAGCACAGCTGACTCATCACCGTACTCCCCGCATCCAGCTCGGTCCCTGGCACACAGTGCAATCTCATCATTCAACCCAATGGGAGCGGGAGGGCCATGAACTTGAGAGATGACAATGACTGCGGAGAGCCCAGGGTTGTGGAAATAGTTTTATGAGGCACTAAGTAGCGAATAAATAGTTTAAAGGAACATTTATTGGGACATTATCCTTGGGAATCTCTACTAATTGTACCCCAAATTTCCCAAGAGGAAGTTAAGTGCTCTCTTCAGTGAATGAGAAAACATAAAAATAAGTAAACCCTAAGTATGATAGTATCATATTAAGCATTTGAAGCAATTAATTCATTAAGCCTTAGAATATACCACCAATTTGGAGAATGAAGAAATGGAAAGGTTTTTTTTCCTCCAAAGTCACAGAATCCCAACGGTTGCAGGTCACCCATAAAAACAGGACTGGAGGAGGTGACTCGGACAGTAAGCGCCGGGCCATGGGGTTCCAGAGTCTCTGCGACACCATCATTCCCTGAGGCAGCACACCCCTAACCCATGTTCTCTGCTTTAGACTCTTGGAGTTGGCCATTCAAAACCACACTCTGAAAGTCTGATTAAAAAGAAAAAAGGACCAAGGAGCTACTCAAAGGGGGAGCGACTCACTCAAGATGACTGCACCTTGGTGGAGACGTTTTAGTGATGGTTGTGCCACAGGTGAGGGCAGTTTCTACTCAAAGCCAGTCCCAACCCTCAGACCTGTGAGTGGACAAACATCTGCAGGGACGAGCAAGTGTTTCAAAACAAGGGCCAAGCAAGTGGATTCAGGGGATTGGGTTTTAAGGACGCGAGTCACAGGAAGCCGCAGGCCAATGCTCCAAATCAGACCTTCAGGCTCCAGGGGGCGGGGTGCCGTCCAACCGCCAAAAAGACCTCCAGGTCCCAGTTAGTAAGCTGGCACCCACAAGGAAGCCCACGCAAAATTCTCAGAACACCGGGGAGCAAGCCCCTGAAAATCCCATGGACTAACCACCCCCAAACAGCCCTAGCACGCACACACCATACATAACCTTTGTGTTTGAACACCCAAATCCTCCCCGGGGACCTCCCATACCTGGCCCATCGTCCTGGCCCTCTGGGTCTAGCTGCCCCCCAGCCCCGCACGCCTGTCCTGCCTCTAACCGGAGCGAGGGCAGCGGCTCCGGAGGCAGAGGGCCAAGCTGCCAGGAGGAGGCAGAGAGCAACGGGGAAAGCAAGTCAAGCCTCCTTTCCATGTTTTCGATCATTTTCTGAGGTTTCCATTAAACACAGCCAGAAACAAGAAAGTGGAGGTTTGTAACCGGGAGACTCCACTTGAATTACAGCGGCATGGCCCTCCACCTGCGTTTTATGTACCCGAGTAAGTGGCATTTGTAAAGTAATTAGTTATCTTGAGGATATTTTCAGCAGAGATTAGCACTCCGTCTCCGGTGGAAAGGCGCCAGGTGAGGGTGTCCTGTGGCCGGCTGGAGACCGCACCACGCGTGCGACACGCAGATCAGCCCTGGAGACTTCCAGAGGGGAGGCGGTGTGGCTAGGGCCCGGAGCTGCCGCAGCCCCCTGCAGCCAGGCTGACTCCTGATCACGCGGAGCCCCGCCCAGCCCAGCCCTGGGCTCTGGCCCCCACTGTACGTGCTCGCGCTCAGGCGCCGTGCTCGCTCCCGACAGGCTAAGGCGCGCTCATGTCAAGTGGCGAGCAGAAAGGAACTCGCCCATGCTGTGTCCTCTCGTAACTCACAGATAACGTTTTTTTGTTTTTTTTTTTCTAAAAATGCAGCGACCAGATTTGGAATAATTACACTCCTCCACGAGATACAGTTTGCTCTATAATTTCACGGGGCGCTGCCATGCCGCTAACAGCTAGGGGGTCACGCGGATGCAAACCTGAGACGTGGGAGAGGGGGGCTGGGGGGAGCTTTCCAGCACGTGAGCCAGAAGAGAGGACTCCAAATACTCAACAGCCAGCGGGAAAACGCGAGAGCTGACTGATCTCCAGTGCGGGGCTTACCCCTGGCTGCAGGGCTGGCTTGCCCTGGGTGGGCTCCTGCCCCGTGTTAGGCGGAGTGGGAGAACAGCACTGGTCCTGGCTCGGAAGGGCTTGGGGGCCCAGTCCACCACCTACGACCCTGTTCGGCCGCGCGGCCAGCCCGGCGGGTGTGGTTGAGCAGCCGCCACCGGCTGTGCGGGGAGCCAGCGTAGGGAGTGAGACGACAGCGACCCTGCGCCCACCGTCAGCCTTCCGCTGGCCTGGTCACCCAGACGCCCGGGACGGGCCTCCCCCATCGCTCAGCCCATTAGCTTTAGGAAAGCATTTTGAAGACGGCGAAGGTCAGTAATGATGCAAGTTCTCCTATGTGATCAGTTGACTTATAATTTGTTGGTGAAGCCAACAAGAAGTTGTCCTTCCCAAGAGTTTCAAAAACAAGTAAAAAAGTTTGCTGCTGATGTAAGTTAAAACAACAACAACAACACGTTTTCTTTCTAATCTAGAGCTAGCAGGCTCCCGTGCTGGAGAGTCGCACATGTCCCTTCCTGGGTCCCAGGAAGACTTCTGGAGCTGCCTGGCGTCCCCGGCGGCTCCGAGCCCCAGAGCGCCTTCAACAGGCCTATGATGACAAGCCTTGAGTCCGGCAGTTCCAAAGGGGTTCTTGGTTTGTTTGTTTGTTTGTTTGTTTGTTCCTGCAGAAGACAGATTCTTTCAACTTCCCTAGAGCCAGAATGTGTGCCAGGGCTGTCCAACCTTTCAGCGTCTCTGGGCCACACGGGAAGAAGAAGAGTTGTCTTGGGCCACATGTTAAAGACATCGAGACACGTAGTCACAGAAACATCTCATCGTGTTTTAAGTAGACTTACAATTGTGTGTTGGGCCACACCCATAGTCATCCTGGGCTGCATGCGACCCCCAGGGCCGCATGTTGGATCCCCTGGTAGACTGATGCCCATGGGCTGCTGCCTGAAGGGGGTGCTTGCCCCCTGGGATGTGGGCTTTGAGGCTCCTCCCAGAACCCTAAGGGGCCTGAGTACCTTTGGAAATCACTCTGTTCCCAGGTCTCACCTGGACTACCCCCTTTTCCTCTTCCCCCAGAAGACACTAACTAGCATCGTGGGGAAGAAGGCCAGGTTTCAGGTGAGGCGGCGGGCTGGACCCACCTCTCTCTCAGCTCCTGAGAGGGGCTGTCTCCCTTCTCTGATCTCACACCGCTGCTCTGCAACATGGGGGGAGGGGGTCGGCACCCCCAGTTATACGAATCCCTGCCCCATGCAGTGCTTGGCACAGAGCTGGGCAGAGAAGACAGACTCATAATTACTAGCAATTGTATTCCCCTGCAAACCCACCCACAGGGCGCCACCAGAGCCATTTTTATCGATTTTCCAGCACATTCCACCTGTTGGTCCCTGTTTCGGACCTCACGATGCTCTCTCCGCTGCTATTGTACACGGAGGGAACAACAAACCCTTTCTCCTGGGGGTGTGCGTGCAATCCAGGTGTACGCATGTGTATCAGTCTGTAACCACATAGTATCTGTGTGTCTCCCAGCACCCTCTCCAAGCTCATCCGCCATGCCTCCCCCCACAGACCTGCCCTGCATCTGTCCCTGCCCTGAAACGGGAGCAGCAGGACCATGGGCAGAGAGCCATAGACGGAACCAGCCAGAGGAGGAGGGACAACCTCAGATTCAGATTTCCTAAGTAGAGCGTAGAGGCAGGACGTGTAGCAGGAGAAAATAGCAGGCACATTCACCAGTGTGTCCCAACGTGACCAGCAGGGACGAAAGCTTAGAGTGACCAGGCTGGGGGCCGTCAGGGGCTGCTGAGTGGGGGCTTGGAAAGAACGTGAGCGACACTGAGGAGAAGGCGTGCGGGGCGTGGGGGAACCTGGAAAACCCCACGGAGATGGAAGAAACGGGCCTCTATCAGGCGTCAGTCCCAGTCAGGGACTCTGCCAAACCTCCGGTGTGCGTTACCGTTTGAACCCTCATAGAAGCCCGATTAAGAGACCAGCTCTTAGACACGTCCCCAGAGTCAGTCATGCAGACCCGCGGCGCCCGAAGCCCACCACCGTCTCAGGGCACCTCAGGGCTGGTCTCAGGGGATGTGTGCCATTGGCTTTCACCCCGAACAAGCAGAGGCCCAGAGGGCACTTGCTCGGGGGCCGACGCTCAGAGCAGGGCTTGAAAATGCTGCTCTGGGTGTAGGGGGCTGGGCAGCCTCTCCTCAGCCCCTGAAACTACAGGGCCTCTCCCCTGACACCTGAAGGACTGGAGTAAGCCAACCAGAAAGAACTGGAAACAGACTACAGACTCCAGGAGAGAGGGAAGCTTGGAGAGTTTCTGGAGCTCTGCACCCAGGTCAGAAACCAGGAGAGCAGCCCAGGACGGCCAACGGGGCCCTCGGAAACCAGACTCTCCAGGGACCCATGGGGGCTCATGCTCTGCTCTGGTTCAGAAGATGCCCCAGAGTCCTGAGCTGACTCTACGGCTGGGTGCCAGATGCCCCCCACTTCACTGCTTCACCTCCATTCCCTCCCCCAGCTGCTGGCAGGGCATCTGAGTCACCCAAAGGCACCCAGGACTCGGTGAGCTGTCCTGGGCCTGAGAAACCACACCGAGGAAGAGACAATCGGGTATCTGGGTGCTGCAGGCTTATGGGGGGTGGTGGGGGACAGATATGCTGCGGGAGGAATGACGAGGCTGGTGGTGCTGAGTCACTGATGAGTCATAGTCTGCCACCAGACAGCACAGCCTGCGTGGCATTTTGGAAAACGAGAGTGGGTCTCCTTTCAGAAGCAGAAAGAACAGTCACCACCAGCAGTCACTAAACAGAGGCTAAACGTTTGTACTGATTACCAGCCACGAGACATCTTGGCCACTTTCAAATCCCTGAGAGCTATGACTGGTCCCAATAAGATTCGGCCTCTGGGCTAAGATAGGGTGTTGGGGGCAGGGGTGCAGGCAGGTCTGGGGTCACACTCCAGTCCTGCCACACACTAACTGTGCAGCCTTGGGGATGTTCCATTGTCTCTCTGACCCTGGACTTCCTTATGCCTGTTCTTCTTGAGAAAACGAGAAAGGCGCCGGATAAAGGGGTACATACTGCCGAGCAGGTGTTTAGCTAGTAACGGGTAAGAACTATTTCATTATTGGCAGGAGTGGGAGCAACCCTCCTAGACGCCGTAGGTCTCCATCTACCAGGACGACTGGGTGACACGCATCACATGCGTCTCCCATCCCTGGCCCGTCCCTGATGGGGCCCTGCTGGGGAGACAGCCCCTGAAGGCCACAGGGGACCCTGGGGCTCTGGCACTGCCTCAGGCTCATCAAGGTTCCAGGGTGTCGGGGATTCGACCCCTTCCACACTCAGCACCCGGGGGTCACGGCCGGACTACCCACTCTGTCCACTCCGAGTGCTCTCACGGGTTCTGCTAAGAAGCACAGCTCAAGGGGCACCACGAGCCAACTTGCACAGCACTAGCAGCAATAATGAAAGATTTACTGCGTGTTGTTTTGACTTGGCCCTACTCCCTATACGGTCTGTTTATTTAATCCTCACAGCACGTCTGTGAGGTGCAGGCCCTGCGGGCTGCAGCTCACAGAGGGGAGCGGAGCCACTGCACTATCCCGTTGCACGGGCAGGGTGGGCTGGGGCTGGGAGTGAGACCCAGCGACCCAGACCTGGCGCGCTTCTCCGCCGCCAGCGTTTGACCAGAGCCAGAGCCGGCAGCGCGAACACGAACCACCAAGGCTACCGGTTTGCAACGCGGACACCGGGTGGCACAGGGCCTGCAGCTCGCGGAACTTTGAATCCATCCGCCCCTGGTGGCAGGCAGGCAATTCTGATGCTAGAACATCATTCCAGCCGGTCCCGGTTCCGTTCCTCCAAGGTCAAGCCAATTCAAGACCCCGCAAAGCCCAACCCCAGGGGCGTCCTGCCGGTGCCGGGCCGCCTGCCCCGGGAAGTGCACGCCCCACGCACGCGGTCCGGCTCCAGCGTGGTCTCCGGGGGCGCAGCACCAGGTGTCAGGGCTGAGAGCCCACGTGCGGGGCGTGTCCGGGGACAGGGGCACCGCCCATTGAGCAGAGCAGCTCCGCCTTCCGCCCGGCCACGCCCCTCGGTTCAACCCGATTTACACGCTACTTTTTAGAGCCGCGCGCTGCACTTCAGCAGCTGCCTGTCCGTAATTTACCGTCAAAAGCCAAAGTGAGCAAAGAATTTCGGAATCAAAGCTCCCCAGTCTGATTGGCAACTTCATAGATTAGTCAGTGGCTGCCCTGCAGGCCAGCCCTTCTCCTGCCACCGCCCAGGACATCTACCGGACAGAGGAGTGGCCCTGTCCCGGGCACTCTGGGCCAAGCCTCCTTCGCAAACGGCTAGAGAGGAGACGGTTAAACAAGAGAAGCACCATCACTCTGAATCATCCAACGGGGTCCTGCTGCCCGCGGCAAACCAAAGATGAGAAATGATTCGATCGGCTGCGGCACGGTTAAAACACTACAATAAGACGCCGATGCTGTCAGCACGCTAAGGGAAAGCGGCTAAACGGGCCGTCTACTCGCCAGCCTACTGGACCAGTCCCCGTAAAGAGAAGCTTCCTCGGGTATTTTATAAACAATGATGTCAGTCCATCTGCTAGAACACTGCTCTCGGGCGGGCAGATAGGTTACCAAGGAGGCTTGCTCCAGTGGAATGGGTTTTCAATGGTGTATTTCCATTTTAATGCACTTCTTGATTCACAGTGTATCCATTTCATCGCTGGGCCGAGAACTGTTTCTGTCGCTGTCTCGGAGAGCTCTCGTGAGTCTGGTCTGTGTGCAGGAAGTTTGTGCGTGCGGACTTGACAGGCACCCGTGCAGAGGGCAAGCGGACAGACGCTAGGCTACAGCAAGTGTCTCGGAGCCGCACCCGAACCTTGGGCTACACCGCCCCGTCCTGTCAGCACCTCCGTGCTTGAGCCCGCAGGGATGGACGTGGAACCTGGCCTTGCGGTTTGCACATGAAGCCGGAGAGACGGAGCCACGCCAGCATGGTCTCCGGGCCAGAGGGAAGTGAACACCTGCAGAGTGAGTGTGGGTGCTGGGGACCCCCAGGAGCCTCAACCCACACAGCAGAGCGCGTCCATGGCCCGGAACTGTGGAGCCCTCCTCTCCACACCGCCACGCGGCCTTGGCACCGTGTCTGATCTGAGTTCGTTAATAAGTGCGCAGCCTGCCCTGACAGCCCCTTTCTGCAAGATGCCACCGCACCACTCATCACGTGTTCGCGTCTCCCAAATTCACGCACATGCAGCATCATTCAGGTAAATGTTCAGAGGTTCAAAATAACAATCAGAACTCTGTCCCACTTCAATCAAGAGGTGAGGGTTTCTAAGCACCCACATAGCAGTAACAATATTCAGTGGTAACATCTGTCTGTTATGTCCCAGCTTCACAACATGATCTTCATCCACGCCGTCACGACGATGTCTTGTGATGGAAGACACCAGCTCAGAGAGGCTACATGGGGTCACCAGGTGATAATGGACTGACCCATGACCCTCACCTCCAGGGCAGGTGCTTTTCTGAGGGTGCATTTGGGGCTGATGCTGAGGCACCCACTGGGTGCGCCCGCTGCCTGGCTCTCAGCCTCAGCTCGGACGCCGGCCTGCTGGTTGACCCTGGGAGGTGAACCCCGCCCCCCGCCAGGCTTGGGACGTCACACACAGGACACAGAATAATCGGACTAGAAACCCCCTAAGGTTCTTCCAACGCCATCAGTTAGGAACCTTACAGCAAGTGTGACCCAGGCCCCAATGATCTGCCCGACAGAAACGTACACCAGGCGAGGTTTCGGGGCACATGACGAGCAGACGAAAGGGATTCTGCGCTGACGCGTTTGCAGACGACCCGTGCCCCCGCCCCTCTCGAGCAGCACAGTTCCCTGAGAGCCGACGTCTGCTCGGCTGTCACAGCGCTTCTGCGGCCCTTGTTCATGCAGATGCCACACTTTCGAGACAGGAATATCGAGTGAGAGGGTTCGACCGGCCTCCCTCGGGGCGGGAGCTGGTCATTTGTCTTTCTCCACAAAGATCCAGTCTTCGATGAGTTCGTGTTTTCTCCTTATCACGAGCCGTTGGTGTTGTTATCGTTACAGAATTAGTGTGGCTGTGTCCCCAGCTCTCAATGGACCTCCTGGTATCTGATAAAAAAACGTGTCTACCCTGGCTGGTGTGGCTCAGTCCATTGGAGCATCGTCCCGCCCACCAAAAGGTGGTGAGTTCAATCCCCAGTCGGAGGCAACTGATAGATGTTTCTGTCTCTCTCTCTCTCTCTCTGTTCTTCTTTCTCTAAAAGTAGTGAACACAAATCGTGGGGGGAGGCTTAGAAAATAAATGAGTCTGGTCTTCTTCCTGGGTTCTTGGGAGGAGCTTCTACACGCTGACAGTTCTCCACGTGACAGGAATATCCATGTCACTCGGGAAGGCCCCTTGAATCACGTCTGAGTCTGTGCTAATGAGATGACGAGATGGGCCGGTTGAGCCGGAAGGACCAGCACATGGTCTGCGGGTGAGGCTCGAGGGCGGACCCCTTGGCAGCGAGGTGGGGGTGCTGCAGACAGAGCTCACCCACGTGACCAGGGGCTCAGTCTCCCGGGCACTCTGGCAGAAACTGTGTGCTGCGCTCCATGGGCCCCCATGTTGGTGGGGCCGTCACTGTCCCAGGGGCGCACCATGCCCTGACTCCACGGTGGGGGGTGGGGAGCGCAGCCCACCCTCTGTGCCTCTTCTTCCGCATCTGTCGCTTCTACGACAAAACTGTAATCTCGAGGGCTGCGCCTTCCTGGGTCCTGGGAGCTGCTCTACCACACGTGTGAACCTGGGACGGGGTCGGGAGCACCCCTGAATCTGTAGCCTGTCAGTCCGAGGTGTGGGTGGCCTGAGGACACTGCGTGGGGTGCCAGAGTCTGCACTTTGGGTGTTCTTGCTGGGGACGGTGCCCTTAACCCGGAGTCCAAGTGCACGCTGGGAGGTCCATGTCCACTGGCCTGCGCTCTCGCAGCCCCACCCCCCTTGTGGCTCACGCCCACCTCGGGGGGCCAGCCACCCCCATAACCTGGCCCCTTTTTCCCTGGGATCTCCACAGCTGGTTCCTTCCCCTCCTTCAGGCCCCAGTGTCACCTTCCCACTGAAGTCTTTTCTCCGACAACATCGAGTCCAACCGCACCACTCACTTCCTCCCCCACGCCCTAGCCCATCCCTTCCTCTCGCCCTTCCCCACTTCCCCTTTCTTCAGACACTACCTTCTAACATGCTCGGTCGGCTGCCGATGGCTTCACTCATGAAAACTCCTCCACTCCTAGATTATAAGGTCTGTGGGGCCAAGAACTTTTCTCTGCCCAGTGCTCAGAACAGTGTCTGGCGCTTAGTACAAATTCACTAAATATTAGTTGAAGTAAGTGTATGCATATTCACATGTAAATTACAGGATACGTTGAATTCATGCTCATTGCCCATAAACTCTCTGATGCAGAACACTAAGTCACCCTAATTTTCCTGTTTGGAAACCCCATTGCATAGGGTAACGTTTTCTGTCTCACTCGAGGAGGGAAAACAACAGAACTCATTTTTCCACAGGTCTTTGATATTAACCACAGTGCAGACCCATCTCCTGACCTCTGATGGCATTCTCAACGAAGAAAAAGAACTTTTACAACATGAATTTCACTCAGGCAGCACTACGGTTGAGGGGCAAAGTCACAAAAGAAGAAACTGTGTTTCCTCCAGAGCTGATAAGCTCACAAGCTGTCGAGGCTCTGTTCTCAGTGATGGCAGGGAGCTCTGTGGTCACGTCCGAGAGGTGCCCCAGCTGTCACACGGATGGGAAGCCCACACGTGGACAGAGGGCAGTCCCTGGGTCAGCTGGCCCCAGTGCGCCGGCACAACAGATCGAAACGAAGGGCTCCGTTTCATCTTCGGGCGACAGGATGCCCGGTGCCTGACCCCGGGCTGCCGCACTCAGTCCCTCCTCAGCGCTCACAGGGGCGGAATCGTTGGGTCCCGTGGCGGGTGTGGCTCCACAAAGCTGCTGCTTTTCGGCGGCCGTGTCCCAGTCATTTGGTTGAGAGTCACACACAGGTGGAGAAACTCCTCTTCAGCTTGTGCTCGGTCTGCAGGAAGCACGGGGCTCCTGACTTCACAGTGACTCTGCCCAGCGACACTCAGGGGTAAGTCCCTCGCACAATCGGTTTGTTTTATCCTCCCCCGAGGATGTGCTTATTGACTTTAGAAAGATGAAGGGGAGGACAGAGAGAGAGACAAATGTCGATGTGGGAGAGGAACGCTGATCGGCTGCCTCCTTCACGCACCTTGACCAGGGACTGAACCCACAACCCAGGCATGTGCGCTGACCAGGAATTGAACCAGCGACCCTCTGATTTATGGGACGACATTCCGACCAGCTGAGCCACACTAGCCAGGACACATAATCATTATTATTATTACTTTCTTTTTTTACTAAAAGCTTTATCCATTTGTTTATTTTCCAGTCATTGAGCGAGAAAATCTAGTTTTAGTCAGCCAAGAGTCATATGACATCATCATCTAATTACACCTCCATTATGCAGAACCCTACAATACAAGCCCATAACAACAGCCCATAATACCCAGAAACTTCTCAAACGACTGCCCCGTTTTGAAACTACAGTTTAGAATTGCCTTCACAGGATGTATTTCTCCACAGTGATTTCCACTTCATCTGCTTTCCAGTGAGTAGACATTTAACTTTCTAGACCATCCTTTGCTTAAACCTCAGGAATGCTTGGCACAGAGCGACCCCTAATGCTGCCTCGTGTGGGGGACGGATTGGCGGGTCTCGGACAGGAGCCAGCCTGAAGTGCCCGTGCCCTGTGGGCCCACCCGAAGGGCAGGGTCCCCCCTGCACCCTCCTGTACTTGTGCAGGGGACAAGAGAGACTATGGTCCCCATCTGTGGTCTGTCCCCCAGCTGCTGGAGGACAATGATCCAGCCAAAGGGGGACATTGGGTTGCCCACCCATTGCTGCCCATGAGAAAACATGGGAAGTTTATTGTGGTTTTCCATTTCTTCGTCTTTTTGCCTGAGAGCTTCGCAGGCGGCTCAGCTGCTGGTCTTCGGCTGGACACACCCCCAGGAGCCGAAGTTAGCTGGGAAGAGCCGGGGCCTGGAAACCAGTCAGACCTTATTTACCCGCAGACAGAGTGAATGTGGATGCTTCAGTCTCTTACGTGAGTAGAATCAAGGACACAAATTAATGAGATGCTGTCTGGCATGAACACAATTAAAGTACTGGGTGGAGGTTCAAAGATGCAATTAAAGAAACAGAGTCTGGCCCATCATCCTACCAGAAGGCCCCGGTGCGTTCAGCTGGCCACTGCTACCCATGCGCCCTCGTTGCTCGGAGACCACTGGAAGAAACCACAATCCATCCTAGGCTGCCTTTGAACAAGTTTGACGCTTCTATTAACGAAGTTTATATTCTCTGCGCTGTTGGAAACCCCCGAGGAGAACTGCATGCAGCTCCGAGTTTATTTAAAGAGGATATTGCTGACCATGAGGGATCTGAAGAAATGGGCCTGGGAGAGTGGCGTGGCCTTAAGAGAAACGGTTGCAGGAACTTTGCCCAGGAAGCCTGGAAAAACAACTTCTGGGACATGTCAGGCCTCGGGCATTGGCAGCGTTGACAGGTGGGGCGGATTCTTCCTGCATCCGCCGATCAGCTCCCACCGCGGGGCCCTGGCTGCACTCGGGGCAACGTGGCAGGGGCTGCAAAAGGCAGCCATGAACACTGCACAGGACCAGCCCTGAGCACTTACAACCAGGTCGGATGAAAGCAAGGACTCTGGGAGACGTCTCCACCCAACTCCATCACCCACTGCGAATGTGACCTTGAGCTGCTTCCTAACCTCGCCACACTTGGTGTTCTTTATTTGTCAAGCAACACCGAAGAGTTTTTCTGAGAATTCTGTGAGATAGATATTTGTAAAAAGAAAGAAATCAGTAAGTGGGTGAGACCATTTAGATGGGGGAAGTCGGCACAAAGAAGGCAACTTTGGAATTAAACCTCAGAGGGCACGAGGGACCTGGGTGGGACACTCCGGGTGGATGGGACAGTGTGAGCCAAGGGGGAGATACTGGAAATAAATGTTTTGCGGAGGGTGGGGGGTGGGGGGCAGCAAGCGTTCCTGCAACTAGAGAGTGGAGGAGGAGTAAAACGGTAGGGACAGCAGGACGGTGCCACAGAGCCGACTCACGGCCGCCCTGGATGAGCTCGCCCAGGAGCCCCTGGACGGGGGCGGGGCCGATCAGGCGAATCTGGAAAACTCAACCTCACTGCAGGCCAGGGTGGATAGGTCAAAGCCTGGCCCCAGGAAAGCAGTCAAACAGTCATGGTAAGAGTCTGCACCACAGGTCGTGACCTGAGACCATGGCAGGGGCACTGGACAGAAGGAGGTGGATGTCACTGATGAAGGGTGAAAGTGGAGGGCACGTGCAGGACAACTCGACGTCACGTGGCCTGGGCACCGGGGAGAGCGTACAGCCCGCGAGCTAACACTGGGGGCGGGGAGGGGGACGGAGCAGACCGGGAACAGGAGCGCGGCGGCGGGATGAGCTGCATTTCAGGAGCCGAGGGACTTTCACACGACATGCGTCACCGACGGTTGGGACTGCGGTTCCAGAGCTCGTGAGGAGTCCGGGCCAGAGACAGAGATGTGAGGGGAGCTACATGGGGGCACGGAGTCATGTTGTCAAATGTAAACACACTTGGCTTTGAACTCTGCCTTCCGCATTAACTAGCTGTGTGGCCTTGGACAAATTATTTATCATCAAAGCCTTAATTTCCTTAATTGTAAAATTGGGAAAATTATACATACTTCAAAGGCTCTGCTCATTGCGTACCATCTGGTTGCCATTTGTCACCCTCGCTGTCTACCGTCATTACTGAAACCATTAAGGTAGATGAACTTGGCTAGGAACAGAGTAATTAAGAAGCAAAGAGGGTTGAGGGATGAATCTTAGGGAGCAATTATGAAGGGACATAAGGCCCAAGAACAAACTTGAAAAAATACCAGGAATGGCCAAAGAGGTAGGCAAAAGACCCTGAAGGCCAGATGGGAGACAAGTTCAAGGAGGGCATCACCAAAAACTTCCAGCGCTACAATGAGGCTGAGGTGGAAGAAGAGGGGAAATGCAAATGTTGGATACGGTGATTTAAAGATGACCTTTGTTTAGTGGGAACGTTACATGTGCCATAGGGGCGGGAGGCGGTTGCAAATGTCACAAGATTCCGGGGTGATATTTTTACCCAGACTCTAAGAGGATATGAATCAGACACCAAAGCACATTGTACGATGGATCGCCTTCTACAAATCTGGAAGTAGATGTAGACAATGACACGCCTGAGTCTCCCGTCCCACCTCAAGGGTATAAAAGGCTTGAGTTGTTGCAGAGAAAGGAGACCGGAGAGGTTTTCTTTAAGGAGCGCCGCACCGTGTGCCCCCTCATTCTAGCGGAGGGGCGTTGCTTCTCTTCAGGGCCGTTGGCGCCTTGCTAGGGGGGGGGGTCTGGGGGCCTCGGCTGGTGTGGCCTGTGATTGGAGGGAAGGAGGAGAAGGTGTCTGAGTACTGGGTTCTCCTCCGAGGCCTGTCAGCGGGCGATGAGGCAAGCCACAAAGCAGAGAGGAGACAAAGTCTGGAATGCTATCACTGCCTTCAGGACGGAAGAGACTCTTCTTTCTTGGAAAGGCAAGAAAAAGAGGGGGGAAGATGAGCCACGACACAGGGATGCCTGGTTGCAGGGCCAGAGAAACAGGACAGTGTGCGGCAAATGACGCTGATCACGCTGATGCTGGGGGAAAGCTCCCTTCCAGGAGTGAAGGCAGTGGTGGTGGTCACTGCTCTGGGCGGAAGAGTGAGGACCTGTGTGCCAGTTGGAGAGAGATTGCTCTGGGCTCAGTGTACGGGAGAAACGTGCTAAAAGCCAGCACTTAGTGGCCCTGGCTGGTGTAGCTCAGTGGATTGAATGCCAGCCTCCAAACCAAAGGGTCACCGGTTCAATTCCCAGTTAGGGCACAGGCCTGAGCTGCAGACCAGGTCCCCAGTAGGGGTTGTGCAAAAAGGCAACCACACATTGATGTTTCTCTCCCTCTCTTAAAAAAAAAAAACACTGCACTAGTGGACAGTGAAACTGGTCTTCTCACACAGCTGGAAGCTTCCAGAACAGAGTTGGGGACAGACGAACGGCTGCCACCATGCTGCGGAGAGGACTTGTGTATGGGGAGCGAGGGCGCACTGGTGGTCTCCAAGACCCTTCACGTGCGGGCCTCGTTTCCAAGGTCACGTGGGTAGGGTCCGTCCCTACCGTCGACAACCAGGTGTCCTCCAGACTGAACACAGCACAGAGAAGCCCACTTTCCGGGAACCAGAGAGGCAGTGTGCAGACGAGACTGCATGTGTTATGCAACGTCGTGATCTATTTGTAGCGCAGGAACAGGCTGGTCCCTGAGCTGGAGTCTGTCTCCAAAGTACAATACTCTCTGTGTCTCCATAGCTCGGCGGTGGGTGAAAATGGAAACTACCAGTGTGTTTGGGGAAAGTTTCTGTTTGTGCACGCACTGAAACGGAGCCATGGTGGCCAAGTCTCCGGAACGCCCGTGGTTTTCCCGCTGCTAAGAGGCAGACGGGCCGCTAACAAGACTGAAGCACATTACCCAGTGTGCTCTCTGTCGGAAATGCAAAACCAACAGCCCCCCACCCCCACCGAATCCCTGTCTGCAGAACACCAGGCTGCCTCCTACAAACCAGAGCGGCCGGGACGCATCGCAGCCGCACTCCCGTGCAGCAGGGACGTGTCACAGACACACAGCGACCATCAGGAAGGCAGCGCTGTTCTCTTTCAATGAGAACTGTGCCTTCCTAGAATTCATGTCTGTTGAGACACAAAGTTTCTCAGCATTCGTCACCGCACGTCTGAAAGAACTCTACCCACAGAGTCCGTTTAAACTGGCCATGTGACCCGATTGAAAATCTGAATCTGTAAAGAATCGTCCTTCTGTCAGTGTTTTCCCATGGAGACAACACAGCCAAGGGCAATCAGGCAGCAC
Source organism: Tonatia bakeri (assembly GCA_004024845.1). Taxonomy (NCBI): domain Eukaryota; kingdom Metazoa; phylum Chordata; class Mammalia; order Chiroptera; family Phyllostomidae; genus Tonatia; species Tonatia bakeri. The sequence goes on from PVIA01001207.1 coordinate 151,672, forward strand.
TTTGTATTCTGGGTCAAAGTTCAGTACCTAAGATCCTCTGACATCTTTCTTTGTTTATTTATTTTGGTTTTAACTTTCTAAACAACTGTGGTTTCCCATGACAATTTTCATGCGACCTGTTTTGCATGAGTTTCTGGTGTAGAGACGGCATCATGGGTCGACAGTCACATGCTCCACAGAGCATCCCCCCAATCCTTCCAGTGCCCGCCTGGCGCCACACGCAGTTACGACACTGTGACTGACACGGTCCCTGTGCTGCACTCACACCCCCTCGACTGCTCCGGGACCACCAGCCTGTGCTCCCCACTCTCTTCCCCTTCCTCACCGCGGCCCCCAGCTGTCCTCCCCTCTGCAGCCAGCAGCCTGCTCCCCGTGTCCGTGAGTCTGTCTCTGTGCAGTGTTTCTGCATGGACTTCGTTCACTAGGTCCCCCACGTGAGTGGGATTACAGGGCTGCTGTCCTCCTCTGTCTGACCTACTGCACTCAGTGTCATGCCCTCTGGGTCCGCCCCTGCTGTCCGTCGTCATCGCCCAACATCAGTGACACTAAAAGTCACGTTCGTTGACGGTGCCCCTATCTGCCGTTCTCCACGCCCGGCATGTCAGGGCAGTGAATTGGCTCAGCTTGCTGAGTAAATGAGTGATTGCACTGAGGAATGAACCAAAAACTGCCGTGCGAGGAGGCCTGGTCTTCCCCCAGGCTCTGCACGCCCTCCCCGTGTCCCCAGGGACTGGAGTCCGCAGCCCAGCCCACAGCAGGGGGCTGTCACCCAAATCAACACGGCCGTGGGGGCCGGGACTCCTGAGGGTGCCAGCTGGGGACGGCTGGCTGCTTCTGAGTGTGCTTTGGTTTACTCTCCCAGGGAGTCCTTCTAGAGTGGGCGAGTATCTTCCAGAGTCCCAAATTCCCCTGAACTCCACCCGGGAGTGGGAGTGGGAGTGGGGAGGGGAGGGGGGGGAGCGGCCGGTAACCGCCTCACGTTCCCGTGAGCCCCGGCAGCAGGCCTGCTCACATCTGCCTCCCATTACGCCCGCCGGCGGCCCCCGGCCGGCGCCCAGCTGCAGCCCACGCGGAGGTGCATTTCGGCCGAGGTGTCCCTCACTGACATCAGTCACTTGGTAATGAGGAACACGGTTCTGGACGTGCTTTGACATTTATTATCTCATTTGGGGTCCATTACAACCCAGGGAAAAAAAGGTGTTTTACAGAATAGGAAGCAGGCGTGGGATGGAGAGACCACACAGCATGGAGGGCGAGGGGCAAGGGCCGGACAGGTGGCTCCCACCCTTCACCCCGGGCTGGCCCTGCCGCTGCCACGTCCAGCCCGGCTCCCCTCCCCGCCCCAGGAGCCGGGGAAGCAGCAGCGAGCAGGGCAGGGCAGCTTCCGTGTCCCCTCACTCAGGACAGGAGTCCCTGGAAAGTGGTTGGGATGGGACGTTTCTAGGAACATTTCCCAAGCAGAGCCTGCGACCCCAGCACCGCGGTGTCCGTCACGGAAGCTGGGGGTGTTCCCCCTCTGGAATCTCGTGCCCAGGAAGGGCCGGTGCTCCGATAGGGTCGTGGTGCAGAGAGGAGCCGGACTTGGAGACCGGATGCGGTGCGCACACACGTGGACACACATGCACACACTAACACACACGCCTGCACACGCATACACTCGCACACTCGGACCCCAAAAGTCCCAGTGCAGCCTCAAACATCCGAGACTTCACAAGAAGAAAAATTACAAACCGACAAGAAGCCTCACGGTAGAGTTCAATCATTCAAATCTCTCCTGCACTCCCATACTCCCGGTACCCTCCCTCTGCAGCAGCCGTGTGAGTTCCGGCTGACATCTCTGAGGTTGATGTTGGGTTTCGGCCACTGTTTGCCGTCTTCGGGCGGAGGGCGGGAAGGCCCGATGACAGAGGAGCTGTGACATGGAAGGGTCCGCGCCCCACAGTAAGCCTGCGATGGGCCCAAGTTTATGTTCACGGGGCAACGGTTCACAGGGCGACGGTTCACAGGGCACCGCTGCTCACCAAGTTGCAGCACCGGCTGCTTTTAAAAAAGTAAAAATCTCACAGAGGCATCCCACCTGCGGCCCACCGGCCTTATGTGGCCCAGGGTGGCTAGGAATGTGGGCCAACACAAAATCGTAAATTTACTTAAAAACTTTTTTTTTGTTTTGCTCATCGGTTTTTGTTAGTGTTTGTGTATTTAACACGTGGCCCAAGACAACTCTTCTTCTTCCAGGGCGGCCCAGAGACGCCGAAAGGTCGGACACTGTGCTGAGTGAGAGCGTTACTTGTTTGTACCAATTCCACTTTGTCTCCGTAGAAACGACCTGTCCTGTTGAAAGTCCCTTGGCTCTCGTCCTGTCTGCCACCGCACCAGCCTCTCCCGCAGGCGCCTTCGTCCACACACCATCAGCTTCGAGAGGGGACACCGCTGACCCTGCTGAACCACACAGACCCCGGGCCGAGCTCCGTGCGGAGATGCTTGCGGAACGCAGTGCCTCCCGTCAGCGACATCGTGGGCAGTGCTAACAGCGACTCCTCCAGCCCTCCGGACTCCGGCCCGTGAAGTCAGAGCCTCTTGGGCAAGGCAGCTCGATTAGAAATACAACCACCTCGAGCACTGGGACCATTTCCCTCTTGGCTCTGTCCAGTGCGTCGCTGACAAGCGCTGGCTGGCCCCCACGTCCATTCCTCTGACCCACCAGGCATCCCTCCCTCCGAAAAGCCCGGCGAGGGGCAGCCGGTCACAGCTCTGTGGTTTGTGTTCTCCGCCAATGAACGTAAAGCGACAGGTGTGCAAACCCGCAGACAGGTCGGAACAAGCCAACAGAAATGAGTTCACTTGTCTCTCAAGTCCAAATAGACGCTGCACAAGTTCAAACAACATCTGTGGTGGAATGAATTGTGTCTCCCCCCCCCACCCCCCGCTAAAAGAGATGTGTATATGCAGAGGCCTGTGAATGCGGCCTTCCTTGGAAACAGGGTCCTTGCAGGTGGAACCGAGTTCGGACACGGTGCGACTGGAGAGAGGTGGGCCCTGACTCACTAACCGGGGTCCTTAGGAGAAGAGGCAAATTTGGGCACACAGAGAAAGCCGTGTGGATGTTGGGGCAGAGATCAGGGGGACGCTGGGACAAGCCCGGGGACACCAAGATCGCCAGCAGCCCCCAGAAGCCAGAAGGGCGGACGGAGGGATTCTTCCTAGAGCCTTCGTGGGAGCAAGGCGCTCCCGGGCCTCGACCTGGGACTTCTGCCTCCAGAACTGTTAGAGAACCGGTCTCTGCTGTTCTGGCCCCCGGTGTGTGGGACTTGGTCACAGCAGCCCTAGGAAACGAGCACCTCTAAGTGGAAACAGTAAGTTTCATCAGAATGAGGAACACGCAGGAACCAGTGGGAACAAAGAAACAAACACACAGGCACACAAAAAGAGGACGACAGACACTTAGACTCCTGAGCAGGGACAGGCCCGGCCGCAGGGAGGTGAGGGGGTGAAGAAACTGGCCGAGCTCGTTTGGGGGTGTTGGTGTGGCGGCTGGGGCCGGGCAGTGGGGGGCCCAGGGGGGACATTAGTGACAGACTCACCACCAAGTAGGTAACTGTCCCTCCCAGATCCGAGGTACGCATTTCTCAACAAAATCTTGCCACATTTTAATGGCAACAAATTGCAAATGTGCCCACTTAACACCAATACAGCAGCAAAACCGTGCGGAGTTTCCGGTCTGCAATTTGGCATTTTCCTAGCGGGTGTTTCAGCCTCCTAAATTAGCGGCCCTGCCGGGGGCGGAGCTGCTGGCCTGCAGCCTCTGTCTATAATTGTGCGGTAGCCGCCACCTCAGAAGGTGTTGGAACGCCACTCGTTGATGACAATGTCACTAAAACAGTTCCGTTTTGAGCTGGGAACAGGAAGGTGTTCCCACCCCCCCACCCCCTGAAAACTGCGGGGAGGAAGGAGGCTCCCCACCATTTCTCATATCGATCTGGCCCCCCCAGGGCGCCGCGGGAGTCAGGTGACCCTGACAGACAGCTCATCACTGGAGAGCCCTCCCCGCCCCAGCAGTAATCAGGGGGGCGCATTACTGCTGGTCCCAGCTGGGGGCTGGGTCCCTCTGAAAGGCTGAAAGGACACCCGGCCACCGCGTGGGGCCCTGAACTCCAGCGCGGCTGGTGGGCGTATTGGTTCTGCAGATGCCTGCGCCCCCTGCCCACACACGCCCTGCCCACGTGCCCCTGCCCACGCGCCCATGAGGAAGCCGCTCCGGATCAAGCCAAGGCAGCCTCCACGTGCAAACACCATTTAGCCAGGACCGATAAGCGGCGGGGCATCACGCTCAGACTGCTTTTACAAGGAGTCCGGCTCGAATGCATTAGCACGGGACATGCCGCACACGTGACCGGAAACCGCAGCCGTCCCCGTGGGAATCTGGTCTCCGGGTTGAGTTCACCCGAGGAAAGAAAATCTCTATTTAGATTCTACCCCCGCACCCCCGCCTCCACTCCTCCCAATCCACGTGTCTGTTTTAGGAACAGGGAGGGTACTGTCACTCAGCAAACGCCTTTCACATGAAGACACGGTGAGGATGCATCGCTTAACGTGGAACCGCTTGACGTGGGCCAGGTGCCCTAACACGCGTGTGCCTGACACGCGTGTGCCTGACACGTGTGTGCACTGCTGGGCCGACAGACAGGCGGAGAGGCAGATACAGAGAGAGAGGGATCGTGCACGTTCTATTCAATGGGAAAGTATTCAAACAGGAAATCGTACGGGCCTTCCTGGTATTTTTCTGTTGCGTTTTCAGAAAGCCTGCCCCGCCCATCCTTCCGCGCAGGTGAGGAGCGGCAGGCTGCAGGATCCCACTGTCAGGAGGCGAAGCCCAGCCCCCTAGGCCTCCCCAGCCCCATGTCTCCCTGGGGCAGGACCCAGATCCGGGGCTTGGGAGCGCAGGCCGACCCCGCTGGTGGGAACCGAGCCACACTCCAGCCGCAGGCGAATGGCCGGTTTTTTGTACCAAAGCTGCAAACGTGGCTTTCGTTTCAGAATGCATCTGGTCTCCCAGGCCATTCTGTCAGAAGCGGCAACTTTCTGTAAATGGAGAGTCCAGGCCGTCTGTGTATTTCAAAACTGTGCCGTCCTCTGGTCCACCTGACCCCAGCAGCCCCTGGTCCGGGCCCTGGCCCTGGCCCAGCCGCCTGACCCTGAAGGAGGGGTGGGCGGGGACTTGATCTGTGTGACGTGTCTGACACGTCTGCACAAACCTTTGGCCTCTAAGGGCATGCGTATTAGAATAAAGACAGAACACATTTAGAAAAAACTTATTTAGAAGGGAAGGGGTACCAAAGCCACTCTTCCTGCCAAAAAATTTAACCAAAATAACTTCGATCTTCCAAATGACACCTCTCTCTAGACTTCTGTGGGGCTTTTGATGTTTTCACAGTTGAGGGATAATCTTTCTTATTCTTATCCCCCCTACACTCTCTGAGTCTCTGATAAGTGATGAAATAATTGGAGTAGGCATGCATCAATGCATGTAACTGATGTGTACATATGCATGTGATCTCGGCACGCCGCCTGGATGGTAATCAGCGGCGTTCACTGCGCCGCTGCCCTGATTACGTCAAGTACGAGGTTTCCTGTCCCCGTGGCCAGAGGCTCGGTAACACGCCTCGTTTGCATTTATCTAGGCCAAAGCTCATCATCACTTCGAAAACCCTTTCCAACGATCTAGAACTTGAATTATTCACAATTATGGGATATCCCTGCCATTAAATTAGAAGTAAGGTTTTCACGAAAAGGCCTCTGCAAAAACCTTTTCTGTGACACTGCTCAAGATGCTGGGACAATTTACAGGATCAGAAAGGTGACTCCCGAGTCACCACCTCTGCTACTCGTCGCCTGAGACGCCTCTCTCCCTGTTCATCGACTGTCCCCCTCCTGCCTTTCAGCTCTGCTAGCAGGAAGCTACGCTGCTCCGCCGGGTCCCTCCTGGGGGGCAGTGACATCAAATTCTGAAGTATTTAAAAGAAAAGGCCACAAAAGGAGGCCACCTGGAAACAGGGCCGAGAAACACACCCAGTAATTGTATGATTGCATACCTCTCAAGTACAAATGTCAAGGAAAATGCGCAATTAAAATAGTAGGAATCCACACCATGGTGTTCTAGGGAACATCGATTTAGTTATGAAATGGTTATAAATTAGCCATTGGTAATTTACCCTTCTAAGAGATTTAACCTTCCCCATTATCATTTCATCTGTTTTCTATAAGAAAAAAAAATCAAAGAAATCCGAGCCACGGGAAGGCCGCACTGGGCCGGGGTCTGAAACTGATTTGGTAACTTGGAGCTGACATCAGCTTGGCCTGGCACGGCTCGTTTCGGAAAGCTGCCTCAAATTTCCCTTGGTTTTGAACTTTTTTTTTTCCTTACCACTTTCATCTAGCAAGAAATCATCCTGGTAACGGAACTTCTCTGGTCCACATGCAATAAAAATGTCATCGTCACCAAAAAAGTCCTGAAGGCACATCACCTACAAGAGAAAAGCATGGCAGTCAGCACGGGGTCAGCCCACGGCAGTCGAACCAACGCAGCGGCCGGCCCACGGCCACCTGGCCGCTTCCCGTCCCGTCCCATCCCGTCCCCGGCCGGGCCGGCCCACCCGCCTCTCCCGAGGGCCTTTGCAGCCAGGGCTCCGCTGTTCCCAGTAAGACCCGTGTCCCAATGCTCTGGTGCGGGAGAGTGGCATCGGGACAGCAGACCCTCGAACTGGCACATTTTACTGCTCGGTAGGTCGACAGGCTCAGAGAGAAGAGCCCTTCCCCTTCATAGCAGAGGGAGCGTGGCCACACAGGGGACAGCAGTGCCCCTTTACTCCCCTGAACGCAAGAGGCCCCCAGAGCACTAAAAGTCAGCACATGGTTTTTAGCCACAAAGACGTTCTTGAGCAGCTGGTGCCATCCTGCGTGCCTGGTGACGGCCATGCGGGCGACCTCAGAAGGGAAAGAATGGTGTCCTGATGTGAGTGCAGTGATACCCCGTGAACCCTTCCCCTCGAGTGGAGACATGGACGGAGCCTTCCCCGGGAGGACTGACGGATGAAGTCCACTCTCGCTGAGATCCAGGCGTGCCGGCCGCAACTGCAGCGCGCCCGCCGCCACACCAGCAATGCTCGGCGTAAGTGACTCACGCTGCCCGACCTCCCACAGTCACGGGAAGGGACAGGTCTGAAGCCACCTTCTGATACGTGTTCAGCTTCCTGGGCTCCACTGAGAACTTGGAGAGCTAAATGCCCTTTTCCCACTAAGTGTGGTCACCAGGGATAATTCCAGGCATCCTGCTCTCTGTCCTTGGCTACGTGATGTGACGTTTTGTTTACCGTGTGTCCTGCCAACACGAGGCCCCAGGGACACTGCTAATTCTGACCTCGTTTTAATGTCTGATGATCCCTTGGAGCAAATGCCCAGGTGGCCAGGAGGAAACAGACTTTCTGACAGCGCTTCCCTTGGCTGTCTGAGGACCAGAGTTGAACCTTCCCGGGGCGTCCGATCCTCCTGCCCCCGTTTGCCACGGGCCCCCCCAATCTGTCTGTGACTTCGTGTGCAGGTCTCTCTGGGGTTCACCCTTTGTCAGGTCCTGGTGATGCTTCCCTGGCACACCGGGGTGCTGTAGGACCTTCCTTAAAGGCCCCCCTGCAATGGCGTGGGGGTGTCGGGAAGTCCTCCAGTTAACCTCCTATTCCCACATAGTCTCTTGGCTGAAGTTTGGAGAATGAAATTTCTAGAACAGTTCGATAGTGAACATTAAGTGAGGTCCCACCGTGGTCCTCAGTACTTACTCTGTCTGCGAAAGCCTGGTGACAGAGGGGACTTAAGAGGGACGTTGTGATTATCGAGGAAGAAGGGCCGGGTCTCCAAGAGCAGTGTCGGGAGCTACGATCTCATGCTTGGGTTAGACACTGGCCCCGTGCATTCAGAACCTACAGTCCGTTTTACCCCTCCCTTTCGGCGTGATTCCAACTGCGACGCCGTCCACCATTACATCCGCGTCACTGCTGCCCCACTCAGCTGCCCTGGCCCGTTTCGGTGTGGCCTTACCCAGCCCCCGGCAGGGCATTTTCATTTTACCTGCCTGGGTGTGCATTGTGTCTGCGTGTGCCAGTTAGCACACAGCATGTACACGCACAAAGAAAGGAGGAAGACTAGGTCTCTCCTTCGGGTGAAAATGTGGACACTTAACCCTAAAGAGCACTAGCTCCTCAAGTCCAAGTGTGCGTGGCTAACAGGCTTGTGCAAATCAACTTGGAAAATACTGAGTGTCCCCGATATCGACAGGTTTCTTTATAGCTGGTCTCCTTGAAATGCTCGCCGAGCTGATGTCCGATACATCAGAACTCCGAAACGGAGTGGCGGACCCGTCTGATTCCGGACACTTCCCTCGCACAGCACTGGGCGGCAAGGGCTCCGGCAGCACCCAGAGGCGATAACCCTCACCCCCTCTCCTCCACAGCAGCCGCCTTTCTCCAGCTATTTGCTATCTTGTTTTTCCTTTTGCTCCTGCAAACATTTAGGACGAGCCTACTCTGTGCCAGGTGCTGTGCAAGCAGTCAGTAACAGATCACCGGTGGGTGAGAAATACTGTTTTCCAAAGGAAACTCTCCTTTCTTCCCAGGTCTCTCACCCTTCACATCTCAGAACAGCGGACCGCAGACCACACCACCTATGAGCAAGTTCTAAGTTACTGCTAAGTGGACAGGTAACAACCCCAGGGCAGGGCACATGGAGGTTTGCAGTGGCGAGTGCGCGAAATGGAGTTGTTATTATTATTTATTAATCGTGGTATTGTTTCCAGATGAACAAATGTCTGCCTACATCGGCCCCACCCTGTATCATCAAAACTGGATACACGGGAAGGAGAGGGGTGGTGGCCCAGCCCAGCCTGGACCGAGGACCCTCCTCCATGCCCGAGATGCGAGGAACAGACAACCACCCCCGGGACAGTTGGGGGACGATCCTGTCGGGAAGCGGGCAATGAAACACGATGAGTGTTTGATGTTGCTTCCAAAGCCGGGATTCCGAGAACATGAAAGGCCTGGGGAGATTGTTAGGGGGCAGCAACTGTCATCACCCGGCACAAAAAGACGCGGAAAAGCCATTCCGGTCTCAAGCAACGTGCATCCACTTAGCCCTCAGGCTGCGGGACGCAAAGCCAAGAATGTGTCCAACTGTCGGAAACGTCGAGGCTTCCTGGACCCTCTGCTCGGGGACCCTTTACCCCTTCCCGGCGCACAGACCCCTACCAGGGAAGGGGGGCAGCCCATGGGGAAGATTCAGATTTATGAAACCGCCCCTTGTTAGAAGGCCTGGGGAAAGATCCACCAGCGGGGGAGCCTTCAACACCAGGTCACTATCAAGACGGATTTAGCCTGGTCTGTGCCCGCCTCCCACACTCTCTCCTGGGTCTAGCAGTAGCCACGGTGCAGGCCGGCTGGCAGAACGAGTCACAGAAAAACGCTGGGACCCCTTCACTGGGCCAGTGACTGTCGGCCCGTGTGCCGCCAGCATTCATAAAACGTGCAGCACCTGACCATGTCGTCAGGGGCGCAGCCCTCTTGTCCCTGGGACTGTTCGATAAAGAAATGACACCAGCCCACACAACAGGAGCCATCCGGTATGACTGAATCAAAGTCATACCTATTTTGGGGGGTCAGATTGGCAAAAAAGTATATTTTTTGGGTGTGGCACAGAATTTTAGTAATTAGTTCATATGCCATGAGGGAAAAAGGTTGAACATCACCGCTCAGTGCGGATACTTTGAGAACTTTCCTTTCGGCGTTCCTGGACTTCATCAACGGATTAGAAAAGGGGCAGGAATGCAAAACCCGTTTGCGTGCTGATCCGATTCTGTGCGTCCATGCAGCGCTGTCCCTTTGTAAATCTGAGGTTCTCAGAATTCAGTGTGATAACCAGCTTGAAAAGATAAGTTCCGTTTACGGATTAAAAAAACAAAAAACGTGCTCCTTGTGACCATGGGACAGTGACAGTTTTGACCTGTCTTTCAGGGAACCCCTGCTCGGTGGTCGCCAGGTACTGGAAGCACCCGCCGAGGTCGGACGCAGGGGAAGCCCACAGGCACGGACACCGAGTCTGGGGGAGAGAGAGCTCCCATTCGGGGGAAGCGGCAGTTCCCTCCCCAAGCTCTCCTGCCCCACCGCCACTCCTGCCCACGGAAGAGTCAGCGCTGTGTCCGTGGTCTCTGGTGGCTACGGGTTCTGCCTCTGCGACGTCTTTCAGACCCAGGCCTTGCCCCGCCCCCTTCCCTTCTCCCCTGTCACCACACCCGTCCAGGTCCCAGCCTCCTGCGGTGCGCCTTGGCCTCCCTCTCTCAGGAACTTTCTCGCCTGGCCTCTTTCTCTCCGACCCGTCCTGTTTCATCCTATCAATCTGCTCTTTCTCAGTTAACTTTCAGAATCTCTCTCCACAGCTCAGAAAAACATCACTGTTAAAATTCGGTTTCTGAGTGGGGCATTCTGGACTCCTCAAAATCTGGTGCCAACCTACCTTTCATGTCCACAGTCATTTTAGCCGTGACACGGCATCTGATACTGAATAAGCATTTGATGGATGGATGGATGGATGGATGGATGGAAGGAAGGAAGGAAGGGAGGAAGGAAGGAGGGAAGGAAGGAAGGGAGGAAGGAAGGAAGGGAGGGAGGGAGGGAGGATGGATGGATGGAAGGAAGGAAGGAAGGAAGGAAGGAGGGGAGGACGGACTATGTTCTAACCTGAAGCACTCTCCAACTGACCCTCTTTTCTTACTCTTTTCAGCCAAGGGACTTTTCTTTCCTACTTGTGTGGTTTCCGCTGTCTCCCCATCAGGTATCTCCTACCCACCTGTGCCTAATTGTCTCTCTGCTCCAGTCCCCCGCTGTGAACACTGAGTCCCCGTTCAGTAAATGCTCATTGGCCATGTTATTTGCCAGCCACTGTGCCAGGCCTCGAAAATACAACCGCCCTCATGCGTCCCTTCTTTTCCAGAACACGTGTCCCTGGGAGTCCTGTGCAGATGCACACCCCCAGGGACTCCTGGCGCCCGTTGTGAAGGAGCGACTCAGCAGGGGGCCATGGGTGTCAGCTCCCTGTGGTTTTGTCTTGAGCCCAGAGGCCAGGTGCTGAGCTGCAGCCCCATGCTCTGCTCCACCACCGACGCGGCCGGCCAGGAAGCCCCAGCCAGCCATCTTGAAACGGGCCCTATTTCCAAAGGATCCTGCCCTCAGTAAAGGCAGAGGCTACGTCTCCTGCCAGGTGCGGGGCTGACACCTCAGAGACGTCACTCCAGGATGGCTGCCACAGAGCCCAACCCGGCGGGCCGAGCCCCAGTTCCGGGTTAAACTACCAAGATGTCAATCTCTCTGGGCCTCGGTGTGTCGGAACCACTGTTTCCAAGATTAGATGAGTTAAGACCAGGAGCTGGAAGAAGGTAAGTCCTCAGCAAATTTCAGCTATCAGTCTGAATTGAAGCATCCACAGAACAGGCACACCGCAGACACGTGGGGGTCTGGTTCCAGGCTGCCACAGTAAAGCCCGTTGTCCCCTGTTTGCTGGTAGAGGGTCTGGCCTCCTATTTGTTTTTTAAAAATGTGGAGTGCAGTAAAGGCACAATGAAATGAGGTATGCCTACATAAACAAAATTAAAACAAAATAACAGAATATGTAGTCCCTAGGCACCGTTGCAACAGGCTTCTTCCCTAAGCAGATTTGGAGAGAACGCAGTGTGGGGGTGCCCCTTGGGAAGAGGGATTTCTCGCCTTGGGAAGAGGGATTTTATTAGCATAATTATTTTTGGGAAAAGCATACTTGGCATTAGCCCCAGGGAATTGGTGCAAGGCTGGCGGGCGCTGCGACGTGAAGCTGGTACACAGTCCCGGCTCTGCTTCCCACCGGAAGGGGGCGCTGTGCAAGGCATTTCCCAATGGGCTCCCGCTCCCACAGGCGCGCAGAGCTCCGTGACCCGCCGTCCTATCTCAGAGCCTCTCGGGACTGGTCACCCGCTTTTAGTTTTGTGGGAGCGGGAGATTTGCATTCCCCTGAGAGGGCTGTCCTCCGTCGGAACGTCCCTACATCGGAAAAGAAACCGTGTGCGCACTGGACGTGATTAAAAAAGCAGGTTATGGACCCGTGGCACGCGGTGCAGACCAGCCTACCGATGTACAGCTCTGACCTCCAGTTGGCGTATGACCCAACCCCGCGTAACACCACTCCCCTCCTTGCCCCCAAGTTTCTCTCTGGTGGCGCTGAGCGGAAGGCCACGCCCCCGCGGAAGGCCACGCCCCCGCGGAAGGCCACGTGCCCGGGGCTCAGAAAACACGTGCGATTTTAAGTGCCGGGTGTGATGGGAAAGCCTGCAAGGGGGTCGGGCTGCCTGGGTTCCGGGCCCAGAGTTACCATCGTCATTGTACAGACTTGGGCCGGTCACTCAGTTCCTCTCACTTCCCGGTGTCTCTGTTGGTTCTGATATGTTTTTGCCACAGTAACTATGTGATGAAGACACAAGGGGAAGGTGAAAATTCTTCCAGTGCGATGTAGCAGCACAAGCAGCTCTGTCCACATCACTACACTGAATGCTCAACATACGTTATTACGAGACACACTCTCCTTGGCAACAGCTGTTATTACTACCCCATTTTACAGGTGAAAAAATTTAGCCAGATTAAACAGAAGATAAGCGGCAACCAGAAGCGAGGCCAGTTAGAACGCAAAGGCAGGCGCTTAGCTCCAGAGCTGCGGGAAAACGATCTATTCGAGCACACAGAGACATGTGCCCTTCCGTCTGTGGTTTCACACATTTCAGTTATAAAGCCATTGTAATAGTCATCACATATATTCTACACTCAGAGTTTATACAAAAAATTGTCTAATAAATTTTTAAAGAAAGTTTAATTCGTTCTTTGACTCAAAAAAACCCATAGTCAGTATTCTGACTCTCTTAATGTCAAACCTGAATTCACAGCTTCCCACTAACTTCTCATTACACCCAGTCCTCCTAGGGGACTGCGCTGTTCACAGGGTTTTGTATTTTTTTAAAAAGCAAGACAAATATGGACTTCCTCTGCTCAGAGCTTCTGGTCTGCGTCCTCCGCGAGGGCAGCAGTTGAAACAAAGGCAATAAAAGCGACTGCTATTTACACAATCCCAAAGCAGGACCCTGTGGTCCATCCCCCGCTGTGCAGAGAGGTCTCCATGGTGACGCTGACGTCACCAAGCCGGCGAGATTCTGGGCGGTGCCTACGGGACGGCATTTCCTTTACAAGAGCGCCCTCTAGCCCCGAGATGCGGGATAGCTCTGCAGCCAGAGCCTAATTTATTGGAAGCCAGTCATTTCCAGGCGTTAAATGATCCAATATTTTATCGTCACCTTTCTAAGGTATTTCAAGTGAGATCACAAACAAACTGCAAAAATAAAAACCAAGACATTCAGTCCACTTGTTGGAATCCTTGGGCATGACATATCCTTTCAATTTTAATTTTCTTTTAAAAATGCTTATGGATAATTTCTCATTCTTGTTGACACAAGAGAGGACAAACTTAAATGTTCGGTTGTCCACACTTTAACAAGATGCTTTTCACCAAAAAGGAATGCTTGTTCCTTTGTTTAAAAAAATTCAATCCCCTGTGTGTCTGGGGCACCAGAATCAACAACTCCTTTCTCCATAATTGGTGAATGACCATAATCAGCTTTCACTTAAGACCTGGCGCACGGGTCCCCTCCTCCGGCCAATACTTCATTCTGAGGACGTTTCTCTTCCAATGTCCCTCCACACGTGGTTTCTTTTCTCCGCTCTCGGCTCTGCGCGTTGTTACGCCCCGTGCCAACGTAAGTCGGTCACCACGAACGTGTCTGCAGTGTGGCCACACAGCTCGACGCATGCCTGACTCTAAAATATGTCAACGATTTGTTTCAGCCAGATATTAGGGATGCGTTATATTGTTGTCACAAAAATACACTCTCCGTTGTTCCTTTCCTACCTTGCATTTCTCTGATGACAAACTTATACAAATGATCATTGGCTTTACAACTTTTCTCCCAGCTAGAAGTTTCTGATAAAAAGTCATTTGGAGAAACTCTGGTTCTTGCCCAGAGAAAGGTATAGCCATTAAGAAATAAATTGTTATAATAATAATAATAATGATAATAATAATAGAGAAAGGAAAAGAAAGATCTTTAAACTATGTTTTTACAAATTTGAAGCTCTAAGATACATTATTTGCAAAAGTGGATAATGCCACTGAAGTTCAGAATTAACTGTTAGCTAACATTGGAATAAGATGCAGGTGCTTAAAGAAATTGAAAAAAGAAAATATTCTTTTTGAAATGCAACTTGGTTTGTTGGGTCAGTCAGAAGAAGAAAAGCCTCAACGGTCACAGAACGGAAACAGCACCTATTCCCTGGGCGTGTTCCCGCCCATCAGCCTGCGTGGACATGAACCAGCTGGGGCTGCTTGTGGTGGGGACAGCCTCAGTTGTCACCTGCGGCTCAGGCAGGCCTAAGTGGGCAGCAGTCTATTTTAAATCACCGGCCTTTCATCACGTATCCTGCTTTTTAAAAATTCTAATAATAATAATTCTTCTTCTCCCTCTTCTCCTTCTTTCCCTTCTCCTCCTGTCCTCCCTCCTCCTTCAGGTGCAAAGCCAACCTCCAGTACCAAGACTGGCTGGCGACCTTGGCTTTGCCACCTAATGGGCGTGTGACCTCGGGCAGCCATATGGCATCTTCCAGCCTCAGTTTCCTCCTGTGCTCAAGTGTATGGACTTCCCCGAGGGTTCAATGGGTCAGCAGAGAGCACTCGCCACACCTGCCCACAGGCGGCACGTGAAGGGCCAGGGGCTGCCCAGCGGAGCCGGCACTGGTGAGGCCCGGCACTGGTGAGGCCCGGCATGTCTCGGTGTCAGGCAGTGTCTGAGCATTTGGGGCCCTGACTCATGAGCAGAACAGAACGGAAGACCTTGAGCCATCTAGGGGAGGACAGAGTTTGCTTGAGAGGCCTCCAATAAGTCTGGGCTCTTGCCAAGTTCACACAACCTCAGGCTCATCACTGCACTTGGCTTCGCCTAGTAAAACATGGCTACCTCTTTCGGATAATTTACTCTCCTCACCTAAGGCATTACATCACAGGCCGAGAAAGTGGAGGCGGTCCCACAGCTATCTCTCTGGGGAGTGTACAAATAATCTCCGGCCTGGGCTCAGACGCAAACCCGTATCAGTTCCCTCAAGGTGGGGGCTGCGATCCGAATGGCTGAGTCCCCCAAGTTTCTGGTTGGAACCCTAACCCCCCCATGCAACAGGATCGGGAGGCGGGGCCTCTGGGAGGTGATGAGATCTTGGGATTGGGGTCCTTACAGTATAGGAAGCCTGAGAAAGTTCCTCTGCCCTTTGCTACCTGAGTTTGCTGCAAAAAGATGACCATCTAGGAAGCAGGCTGACACTGGCAGTGAACCTGCAGGTGCCTTGACCTTGGACTTCCAGCCTCAGAACTGGGAGAAATAAACTTCTGTTGTTTACGATCCACCCAGTCTGCATCACTTTGTCAGAGCAACCCTAATGGAGTAAGAGACAGCATGGGTGCTCAAGGTTAAGGTTGGCCAAGCCCGAAACTGGCTTACTGGACTAGTCTGATTCGAGTCACTATTTCCGTGTGAGAAAGAGCCAAACTTTTGTGCCACAGCTGAAGGCTCTTCTAGAAGGTCCATGCAGACAGGTAGCAGAGACGGTGGCCTGGTTTCTAATTAGGCAGAAGCTTTTAATTAGCCTGCGATCGTTGGACAAAGAAGAAGTACATCTATTTCGAGATCTCTCAAGCCGCCCACTACAGAGCCTTTCAGAGCAGACGAGGAAGGGAACTCCCCAGCCGGAAAATGAGGCGCCGAAAGTTAACACTTCACTGTCCACTTAACGCCGGAGCAGCGATATTGGGCACGATACTGCCTCCATGCGACTCGGAGAAATGTTTCAAGCTCTCACAAGCAGTGCCGAGGTCCTGGCTGTCCGTGGCGGGCACCACCGCGCAGAACCAGCCAGGGCTGTGCAGAAACACAGCCGGGCACATGACCTGGGCAGTGACCCCGGTGAATGGGGACATAACAGCTGTGTCTAAGTGAGCAGCACCAGGCACAGAGCTCCCGGGGCTGTTTCATGATAGTTGTTTCACAGCAAGACTTCCTGTCAAATCCAACATCCCCTAATTAAAAAAAATATGCTCACCGCCGTGTGCTTAGCGTCAGTTTCACTGCATTTCCAGCACGAAGAGAGAGGCGGGGGGTGGGGGAGACCAGAGGAGGGTACAGGTAGGGTCCTCACCCTGGGCAGGTGTTCTGGAGGACACAGCTTTTGAGGGGCCTATGGGAAAGTCTTGTGTGGACAGGAAACAAGGGGCAGACCATTATGTTTGGTGTGAGGTGATGAACCTATTGCTTACGAAACACCCACGTAAAGTTCCTTGAGGATGACACCTTCAGAAAAGATTTCCAAAGGTTATTCGTTCGTAAACGTCTATTCCATGGTCTTGCGTCGGGCCCATCGGGACAAGGAATCGAGGCTCTGAGAGGCTCCACAGCACAGGTGGGGTGGGTCTGGGTCACGCTGAACTTAGAGCAGGGCAGAAGAGTCACGAAGGGGCCCACGCACAGCCCGCAGCCGGCGTCCTGGCTTGTGGGGCAAGTCAGGAGCTGTGCGTGCCCAAGGCTGGGCTTCAAACCAGGGAGCCGAACCCAGCCCGCAGAGTCCTGCAAGGGGACATCGCAGACGCAGCTGCTCCGGGCCAAGGGTTACAAAGGTTTTTAAAGCCACCGGCCACCATCACTCGATTTTGTTAACGCTCACTCAACATGCACAGCACATGCTGTGAGTCTCCTGCCTGACGTTTCAAAGAGCCCAGGGGCAGGGCTAAGGCCAACCACGTGGTAAGCCACCAGAAACCCTTCATCCCACTGACCCCTCCTGGGGACCCCTTGGTAAGCCCCATTTTTAAGAAGTTCTGCAAGAAAACCATAATCCAAGGAAGTGGCATCTATTTAAGAGAGAAAACCATACAGACAATCACTTTGCCTCTCATGCTCTGATGCACCAGCTTGTCACCCGAGGGCACAGGTAAGATCGTGCCGTCCCCAAAGCTGGGACCTGTGCTTCTGCGGGGACTGTCTGTACATGGGACCTGACGTTCAAGCATGGAGCTGGTTACTTTAGATACTTCTATTTCTAATCTACTTGTCGAAATTTATAGCTTGACATTAAAAGGGATATTTTTATGCATTCAAATTTGTCTTCTCAAGTAAATGATGTTTTTCAAATAATGACAATTCCATAAAGCTATCCCCAAAGGGATTGTTACCACTATGACCACCACCACCCTGTCACCCTCCTCATCACCTTCCTCACCACCACCATCACCCCCCACCACCACCATGGGACCCCCTCATAAAACACTGAAGTTTTCAGGAACGAGTGGAGGACAGAGCCTTGTCCCTCGGGTGCTCCGTGCAGCCTGCGGGGCGGAGTCCTGCTCTCTGGACGCTCAGCCTCTGGTCACCGAGAACAACCATCCCGGCCGTGGTCAGTCCAAACACAACTCGGAGTTACATCCTAAAACTGTAACGTGGAAAAGGCACCTTTACCCCAATTCAAATACAGCTAACGAAAACATTCATTATATAACGTCAAAAACAGTACTGGGGAAAATCATTATTCCAAAAATACATTTAAGAGCAAGTCAGCCTTTCCAGTTGCTAACAAATATTCTCTACAATCGTGTGACCAACCATACTGTGTTTGCGTAACCGTATTCAGACCTAAACACCGCTGGCAAAGGACTGAGAGAGAGAAATGGCAACAGTGAGATAAAAAACTGTCCAGTCCGACACAAAGGCTCGGTTTCCAAACATCACGTCTACCCATTAACGCTGATGGGGGAACACAACTACGAACGCACACTTGGTGGCGTCCCTGCTCCACAGCCTTTTAGAAGATTATGCACAGTGAACAAAACATGCTAGGCCAATACCTTTCCTCTGTCTTTACCCTAAACTACATAAACGGGAGCCCCTCTAATTCTTTTTTGTATTGGAGGGAAGAGCGAACTGCTCGGCCAGCGGCCACGCCCCCATAAAGCTCAGCCGGCTCGGTAAATAGATCCAGCTTCAGACGACAGCAAAGTGAGTGGGGAGAGGTCAAGGCTTTTCACCTGGACTTCCTAGTGGTGGGGCTTCTATAAGGGTTTCTCGCAGGTCGGGAGTGACTGGGCCAGGTGCCCCTTTGTTTTCACAGGCGTGCCGCATACTACTGATGGCTTTCTCCCACAGTACCTCAATTAGCCCTGACTGTCCCGAAGGGCTTAGAAAGGGGACCCTGACAGACCCAGCACGGCCACGTGGACACGTTTTTATGTCCCCGTTCCCAGTTCGAAGTGCGCCCGCACAGAATGGCAGCTTTGAACGGGCAGAGAGCTCTGGAGAGCTTTGACGAGAAAAAGCAGGGAAAACTCCGGTCGAAAACTCAATTCCATTCGTTGCTAGTGGGGTGACATGAGCCAGTTCCTCCACAGTCAGAAATCTCCCTGTTTTCCTTTTTCCATGGGGAGCACAAGGATAGCACTGTATGCACCTCCCCCCGGGATGGCAGAAAGATTCCATGCTGTCAGGCACAGCCGCCGTCGGACCCAGAGCAAGGGCTCGGCGAGAAACCAGTGCGCAGGCCTTGAGTTAATGTCCATTGGGCGTCCACCTCCCAGATCACTCTCGGAAAAGTCAACGACCGTGGGACAGACGGCAAAAATAAATCAGCAATTTCCTGTTTGTCCTTTCCTTGCGCTGTTTCTAAACTGAAAATGACCGCCTCTGACGGCTGTCGGATGAGAGGGCCACAAGGCATTAGCACGGCCACCAGCACCACCCAGGGCACATGAACACGGCACTGGGTTTCCCTCCAAGTAGCATCCCCTCCGTCACGCGTGAAGGATGCCACACGCTACCTCCCACATCCCCCGAAAGGCACGGTCTTCTCCAACGTCGTAACAGGCCAACCACCGAGCAGCCCTTCCTCGCTGAAGCGTTTGTCCACGCCAGTCACGGCTTCCTGACGCGGAAGGAAAGGAGACCTGAGCCCACGCTGCCCCGACCAGCAGCCATTCGGAGCTTTAAAACCACCACGAAAAGGAACAACTCTTCGACGAAGGTCTCGACACAGAGTTCTCTCCCTGTGAGTCATTCAGACAACTTCAAGTTCTAAGACTGCCTCTCATGTCAGGCGGATATAAGTAAGCTTAAAATTCCATGCACAAGAGCTATGCTTACAAGATGCACTTAAAGAAAATAATAAGAATTCCCTTTCGGGGGGCAGAAAAGGGAGGTATGTGGGGAGGGATGGGGGGGATGGGCTGGAATGGGAATAAAAGGCAGAAAACTGTACTTGAACAATGACTAAAATAAAATTTTTTTAAAAAAGAATTCCCTTTCTAAACAAATTGAGCTATAAACCTCTTTTCTGCACCAATTTGTAGTGCCGTACTGACCTTCAGTGTCTCCACGCAGAAGCGGTTAATATTTTTTGAGTTCCAAGAATGTCTTTATATGAACCTTCACATTCACAGAATAGTTGTTTTTTGCAATATCTCAATGAGGGGTGTTGCTGTGGTTTGAACTGTGCTCACCACCACCCCCACCCAGGTCATACACTGAAACCCTAATCCGCAGCACCGCAGACAGAGAGCTTATTCGGAAACAGGGCCACAGCAGGTGTGATGGGCCAAGGTGAGGTCATGCGGGTGTCCAGTGGGCCCCTGACCCAATATGGCTGTTCGCCTTGTAAGATGAGAAAATATGGACACACAGACATGCACAGAGGAAGAAGGCCACGAGACAAGGAAGGCAGAGATCAGGGAGGGCCTTCTAGAAGTCGAGGAGAGGCCAAGGTGGCCGGCGGGAAGCTAGGAGAGAGGCCTGCCAGAGAGTCCCCCTCACACCTGCAGAGAGAACCAGCCCTGCCCACACCCTGATCTTGGACTTCCAACCTGCAGAACTGGGAGGCAACGGACATCTGTGGTTTAAGCCAACTCGTCCACGGTACTCCATGTTGGCAGCCCCAGCAAATTAACACACACAAAAATGTTGAATGAACCCTGGCTGGTGTGGCTCAGTGGTTGAGTGCCAGCCTGCAAATCAAAGGGTCGCCGGTTCGATTCCCAGTCCGGGCTCATGCCTGGGTTGCGGGCCAGGTCCCCAGTAGGGGGCATGCAAGAAGCACCCACATACTGATGTTTCTCTACCTTTCTCCCTCTCTTCCCCTCTAAAAATAAATAAAATCTTTAAAAATATATAGAACAACATAAACATTGCTCACGGAACACATCTTCCTACTTTGACTTGGAGGCTGAGAGGCAGGCTCGAAACATAACAGACTAGTGGTAACACTTTTCCAGCAGCCTCAGCTCCTCGGGGCTGCATCTGCCCATCGGCCCCGGTGAAGTGGAGGGGACTTTAGGGACAACTCCAAGTCCTAGGGTGTTCTATTAAAACACCAGAGGTGTTGTGCGGACCTGAAAGAAAGGCAAACACGTGGTTTTTACCTCTTTCTCTGTCGCGTGAGTTATCCCTAATATTGCAAGGACCAATTCCAGGTTGTGCGTGAGTTGTTTGCACAGACCCTGCACTAGCCAGACTCTCTTATTTTCTCCTCTATCTACTCGGCTTTGTTCATGATCAGCTAGTTGTTTTGCGTTACATATGCAGGACAGAGCATTAACAACAGCATCTCATAAATTTATTAAAAATAATTCAATAAATAATTTTTTTTTTAAAAGAACAAGCATCGCCTTTAGAGGACACCTCCTTGCCTTCTAAGGTGGAAACAGAGAGAACCAGCCACAACATCGCCCCCTGGCGCCGTCGTGCGGTAAAGCAGGGTTTTGTAACCTTGACTGGAACTTGCTCTGTGAGATAGATGCTCGGACTCTGAATCCGAGGTCCGTCTGCTCTCACGGGGGATTATGCCAAAGGAGCAGTGGAAACGATTCTGCTAGCTCTCGGCTCTCAGGATTTACGAAGGAACAGTGGGACCCACAAGCCGGGGGGGCAAAAGCTTCCCGCAGCCGACAGAGCTGAGGCCCTGGGAGCAGAGGCATCCTTATCGCCGAGTCGGAGCGCCGCCTCGTGGGGAGAGCAGGACGCTGTGCGGGTGTGAGCGGCTCCACGAGGCATCGGGTGCTCTTCCAGATGGTCGTGCTCACACCAGCAGGAGGCTTTGTTTTCTTGTTTTTGTTTTTATTTCAATCCTCACCTGGGGACATGCTTATTGATTTTAGGGAGGGGTGGGGGATGGGGGAGAAACATCGATCAGTTGCCTCCTGTTCCAGCCCCAACCAGGGAACCAAAGCCGCAACCCAGTCATGTGCCCTGACCAGGAATCGAACCCATCACCTTTTGTTTTACCAGACAACGCTCCAACCAACGGAACCACACCAGCCCGGGCAGGAGCTTTGTTTTTTTGTTTCTTTTTTCTGTGTGTGTGTGTGTGTGTGTGTGTGTGTGTGTGTCATTTTTTGTATTAAGACTAGGATTGTCAAGAATTCATTTTACTTTGAGAGACTAAAGGTTATTATTAAACTTTTGGCATATCATCCATCGACTTTTTGTCGATGATAACTAAAACTTCAATGTTTTAGGTGTTTCTAGGACCACGAAACAGTTAAACCAGTACTGCAGCATTCTGACAACGTGGGGAAAGTCATTTATTTTTGGATAAAAAAATATTTCTAGAACCAGGACTTAGTGCTTCAAGTATTAGCACTGTATTATAAAGTTCAACTTGGAGAAAACAGCCTTTTTTAATATTAAAAGTACTTTCTAAAAGGCAGTAAAGTCCCCTATGAAATTGCAGGAAGAAACTTGAGACTCATCAAGAAATTGTACGGCTCCTTGTCTGTGCAGAACTTCTGGAACGAATTAAATGTGGAGGACGGGGGTGGACAGAGCTGCAGAATTAAAGACATTCCGAGGGACTGCGCTGTGAAGACCCCGGTTCTGGGGATGTGTGATATAGTGTTCTGAGGGGGGAAATAAAGCAGAAACGGTTTTCGCTGACAATGAAACGATGAGAATTCCAGGGACGAACACTCAGTGGAGGAAATGAACACACACACTGCGTGAACGTGTGACTCGGACGGAATTCAGTGACGTGCCAGAGCTGCCGGACCCGCCAGGGCCCTCTCTCATGGGGCAGACTCACCTCACCACCTAAACCTCTCCCTTTGCGACGCTGTTAAGGGCAGCAAACCAAATTACACCAGGGCCTGTGGCCGGGAATATTTATTTCCATCTCACAAATGAAATATTCCTAAATGACTTGCTCGAACAGACTTTTAATCTGAGTGCCTCCCAGTTTTTCTACACACACGAAAAGCTCAGCATCAAAAATAAACATTCTTGGGAGCTTCAACTTCCACCGATGCTTGCACACTGAGACTCACGGGCCAGATCTGGCCCCGCTGTCTGATTGTGTCCAGCCCATGAGCTAAAAAACATTTTTTGCATTTTAAAATGATTGAGGAAATAAAAAGAAGAAGAGGATTTTGTGTCAGAGGAAGCTGATGTGAAATTCAAATGCGGTGTCCCTGAATAAAGTTTTATTGCACAGGCGGCAAACACAAGGCCCACCGGCCGAATCTGGCCCCCGACCTTGTTGTGTCTGGCCCGGCACCTGGTTTCTACCCGGCGGCAGCAAAGCCAAGCTCTCACTTAACTGTTAAAGAGTAGTTACATTTACACAGTCCTAAATTACATTTGGCCCTTCGAAGGTGACCACGAGGCTGATGTGGCCCCTGGTGAACATGAACCCCTGCTTTACTGGAACCTCAGAGCCACACACCAGCTCTGATTAAGGAACCACGTCATTCTCTCTTCTTTCCTGAACGACTGACCAAGAACCACGGAGCGTCGGCCCTCACCCACTCCTCCCTTTTCCAGCCCTGGCCACTCACAGTGTCGGGGCAAGGAGGAGGCCAGTGGCTTTCTTTTTCTGTTATTCCTCTTTCTTTCTCTCTTTTGACACCTATTTTCTCTGTGCTGTGGCTGGCTCTAGAAATACTGTTCCGGGCCAGATAGAAATAAGAATGACCCGCGGCCTCTGCTGATGGCAACTGTGACGAAAACAGGGGCTGCACCTCCTAAGTACCTATGAACTCAAGGCTCGTGAGTGTCCCGAATACGTCAGTCTGTGCGTGTGTCGGCGGCTGGACGTGAAGCCACGCTCCTCACAAAGGATGGTTGGCTTTGGCCTCCACAAGGGTCTGAACAGATGGGCCGTCTCCCCCCACTGCAGTCCTGCAGGGGCCTGGGGAGTGTGCGAGCCACGCAGGTGACCCGAGTGAGGGATCTGAGATCGAGCGGAGTTCTGGGGGGCTCACGGGCTCCTTGCTGGTGAGCGACACCTGGTGGGATGAGGGTCGTGAAGTGCCCGGAGCATAGGGCTCTAAACCGCCCCCATTCGGTCGGGCTGACTAAATACGGACGTGCACTTCACACCAGACACAGCTGAGTCTGCCTCCGTCTCTCGTCCCCGACACCCTGAGCGATGACCGTGAGGAAACGCCCCTGAGGTTGGCGCAGCCGAACCGGGGTTGGTGGAGACAAGGGGAGGGGCTGACCGGGACACTCTGTCGGCTCTGGAAAGCCCCCACCTGCCTGCATGGTTGTGCCCTCCTCCCCGGTGACGAAGTTGTCCACATGCCTCTGAGTGCAGTCCCGGGTTCGAGGAGTGACCCCAGCGCCACAGCCCGTGGTGAAGAGGCGCTTCTTTCCTTCCCAGGAGGAAAGTCAAGGTGGGCTGAACGAGTGCGGAAAACTCTGGGCACAGGACTGCGCCTCTGTCCATGGTGGGCCGGCCACATGGGCGAGAGAGAGTTCAAGCGCCAGCCCCAGAGCACACAGCGGTGGGAGGTGACAAAGTAGAATGACACTGGCCCGGAAGGAAATCTCAGTGGCCGGTTACCAGTGGAGCCTGACACATTGGGGTCACTTTCAAATGCGTCTCCGTATTGACACAGCGCAAAGAACTCATGAAGGAGACACATGCCCATTTGAAAAGAACTGATGGTCTGTTTTGTCCACTGTGACGGCCCTTCCTCTGTTCAGCACATCTACACGCCCTGCTTCTACAATCGCTCTTTGAGACGGCTCTGCAGGGAAGGGTGGGGGGACTCAGAAATGCCACACGGCAGGAACACTTGCCAGGCTAACAAGTAACAGGACTGGAAACCTCTGAAACAGCCAGCATGCAGTAACACGTTTTTCCACATGGTGTCACTAGAACTCCGGGAAAGCCCAACTGTCGGGGCCTGCGAGATGACATCACATTTCTACACCGGGTTTTTTTTTTTTCTTTCTTTAAATGCCCCCATGTCGTGCAAAAATGTTACAAAATGAGAATGCCGTGAATTACCAGCATAATTATCGCATATAACCCTTCTAAAAAGGTTATACACTCAGGCTCACTCCCAACACCGCACACGGCTATGACATACGATGCTGGTAACATAATAACCACCGGGCAGTGAGTCCAGAGCACACACGAAATGTTTCCCATGCACTGTCTCATCCGAGCCTTAGAACACGGTCTGCCCTGAACGGTGGTTATACCTGTTTGCTTCTACACGAGGACTCTGACCACTCCAGAGTTTGACCACTCAGCCAGCGGTCCCAGTGCCCACTCTTGGCTAAGCAAGGATCCCACAGAAAGGGGAGGCCCCGTCCCTGACCGGCAGGACTGCAGTCCAGCGGGGGACAGACTCCCCCACCAACAGGCAGCAGTTGGAGGCAAGAGCCAAGCGCGGCCCAGGGACTGGTAAAGGCCAGATCCCACTGCCCGAGCCGCCTGGGCCCTGGAAGACAGGGGACAGCTGGGGATTCGGAACCAAGACAACCACAGAGAGAACAGTGAGCAGTGGGCAGGGGCAGATAGCTCGGGACTGGCCGCTGCCATCTCCAGACAGATGCCAACAGCTGACCGGTCAGCGATTTTGTCCCCAGGCCTCTCCCACCTCCTCAGACCCCTCCAGACCCACCCACTTCTCGCTGCTTTCCCTCCCACAGCCAAGGGGCTGACTCACAGCATTGGGGCTAGAAGGGGAGGGGCTGGGTTTTCTTTTTCTTTTTCTTCTCAAAGATGCTGAGTTGGCTCTTCAGTCAGATGGTAATGATTCACTGGGAACCGATCCCGGGGTGAGAGGCCGGCCGCGGCCACTTACTGACTCACATCCTGACAGCTGGAGAGCAGGGAACCCTTGCAATGTGCTGCCCTGCAGTGTGGCCGACAGCGGCCTCGGTCCCGGCACAGGCAGCCCCACGCCGCGGCCAGGCCCTCCTGCAGGGGCCCTGGGTCGGCTGGGTCTCTGCCATGCTGGGTCAACCGTATCCCGACCTGGAGTTTGCTCCTGGAAAGATTTACAATGAAATCTGACCTACTTGGGACCACCGGGAGCAACCCCTTCGTGCAGTTTTAACTTCTGGTAAAACACATGTGCCGTTGCCACCTTCTTCAAGCGGACGGACGGTTCTGTGGGGTTAAACGCACGCACTCACGCTGCTGCATGCCCAATGTCACCGCCCAGAGCGGCTCTTCCTCCAGCAAAACAGAAACCTTGTCCCTGCTGAACAGTTTCTCCCTGTTCTCCCCTCCGGACGGACCCTGGCCACCACCCTTCCCCTGCCTGGCTCTAGAAGCCTGATTACTCTACTTAGGAGCGGAAAACCAGCATTTGTCTTTCTGTAAGAAACTCACTTCACTCCGAATATCGTCCTCAAGGCTCCCTGGGGCGGCTGACGGCAGACTTCCCTCTCTCCCGCAGGCCAAGTGATGTTCCACCCTTGGCCTCTCCGCCCTTGCCTCTGTCCATCCGGTCGTGGACGGGCACTTGGGGTACCTCCGCCTCTTATACTGCTTCTGTGAACACGGGGTGCCACTGTCCCTTTGAGGTCCTGCTTTCATTTTTGGGGGGAGACAGGGGCAGAATATTCCACCCTGAAGTGGAATGACCCCATCAAACGGTAAACCTATCTTCAATTGTTTGAGCATTGCTGTGATGTTCACGGCGGCTGCACCGTTTCCCCTCCCCAGTGACTGTGCAGAGGGCTCCAACTTCTTCATATTCTCACCATTGTGTGTAATTTGTCGGGTTGTTTTTTTTTTGTTTGTTTGTTTTTTAGAGCAGCCATCCTCATGGGTGTAAGGTGGACCCCTGTGCATTTTTTTAAAGCTCGCGCGGAGGCCGAAATTCTGGGAACAGGCCCTCATTATAAAACACTGCGGTACTCACTACGGACCCGCCTCACACATTTAAGATTCAGTCATCTGGTGCCTCCGGGCCCCACCCCAGGGCTGGGCAGGGTGCCAGGCCATAACGGAGGAGCCTCGGGGTGGGCTCCCGGCACCCTGCACGCTGTGCACAGGAGACGAGGAGGAACCAGGACTCGGACCGACCAGCTGTGTGCGGGCAGCCGACGCAGGTGAGCTCCAACGCGGCACGTCGGAGTTCACAAGGTCCCCCTAACCTGTGAGCCCTCACGGGCCGGCGGCAAGAGCACAACAGGAACGAAACAAAACAGAAACTGCGGGCTTTTCCGTCCACGTTCAGATCAACGGTGTGATTTCATAAAAATCTAACGCCGGGTCCTCACTCCCCTGCCTGGGGGAGACGCGTGCATGAGGTGGGAAAGCTGGGGTGCACGAACCTGCCCCTTAGGGGGTGGTTTTCGTCCGCTGTATGTACCAAGCTTCCTCTCTAGGGCTGGCTGAGCGTCAGCCTCTGGAAAGTATCCTCCAAGGAGCCCAGCACGGCCGGTGCAAGCTGGGCCTGGTCCCCCAGCGCAGCCACGCCACCCCCGCTCCCCCACGCTCACAGCCTGGTCATTGGAGAGTTGAGGCCTGAGCCTGCCCAGCAGGAAGGTGAGAGTCCACAGGTAACAGGCACAGCAAATGCAGCAAGCGGTCTGGGTTGGTCTCCCTCCTGAACTGTGGGTGAGCCGCTCCCCGTCTTCGAGCCTCCCATTCTCAGCTGGAAGACAGGGCAGGTACCCCTTAGTGCAAGGAGTGCTGATGAGCATGTGAAAACTGTCAGCACACAGTAGGTGGCCAACAGTGCCCCTGAATCACTGATTCTGAGAACCAGACCCTCACAGAACCACCGCAGTGAGCTCCCTTTTGGTCGCTGGGTGTCTTCCGGACGCCTCCCCAGCGTGGAGGGGTGGCCCTGCAGTGGGTGGCCCTGTGAGGCAGAGGGAGCCAGCCCCTGCTCCTGTCACTCCCAGCAGGTGAGACAGCACTGGGGGCCACCCCTCCCTCAGTGTTGCATGGGGAGGAGGGGCTGGCTTCCTGTGCCCCCAATCCCTGCCCCAGGGGCCGGCTCTTCTCCTTTCCCTGACGCGCAGCGGGCCCAGCGCAGGGAGCCCGCCGCTCTACGCGAACACGGACTCACACCCCTGCCGGCCGCCTGGCTACCTGACCGCCTGAGCTCCGTTCATCTTCAGGGGGCGCTTCTGCCCCCCCAGACCTGGCAGGGGGGGCAGTGCTCTGCAGGGGAGAAATGCGGCTCTGGCCTTGTGCCTTCTCCCATTCCAGTCGCTTCCTTCTGCGGTTTTCTGAAAATCTGAGCCAGTATCACCTTTCTTCATTGCCTGGGGCTTCACTACCAAGTAGGGCATCCACCTGCCTCTCCTGCTGCCCAGCACCTTCCCCCCACAGCACTCCACAGCCCCCAGGCACACACATGTGCACACCCATGCACACGCATGGCACACAAGTGTGCATGCACGTGCACACTCATGCACACGCACACACACGAGAAGCCTCCCTGCGTGGCCGCACCCCGAGCCCAGCAGCCCTGGCACCTGTTCCTGCAGGGCCCCCCATCACCATGGAAACGGGCCTCCGCAGCAATGCTCCAGACAGACCCAGCCAGGGCTGGGGCCAGCGCCTGTCAGCCTGCCTGTGCGCCCATGTGCTTAAAATAGAAGCTCCATGGATGAAAACCGCTGGTGAAATCTGGAAATCTTTCCAAACATGGATTCGGAAAGATCCTGAGGCTGGTCACCCCCCCTCCCCCCCGCCACACAGTCCCTCTCCACCGAGGCCCCAGTGGAGGTGTGGACCAGCAGTGAGCCGTCGCCCTGGAAACCAGCCTCTGCAAAGGGGATGAGGTTCCTCTGGGGATCAGGGCCTGAGGATTCACAATGGCAGGGGTGGCACCAGCAGTCCCTTTAGAAAGCCGGTCACAGACCCCTGCACTCTGCTAAAAAAGAAAAAGAAAACCCACCTGAAATACATACACACTAGGTGAGCACACAGTACTCAGGCAATAAAATCTACAATGGGATTCAGAAGATGCTGACTCGGAAACACACGCAAGTGTGGGAGGCTGAGGAAGAAAGCAGGCCTGGGGGCTGTTTACACTGACCCCAGCAAGGCGGGGGAGCGGCTCCAAGGTCGCTGCCTCCAAGGTCGCTGCCTCCAAGGTTGCTACTGCGTCTGCAGCACCAGCGCCAGCCCAGGTGAGTGCTTCCTCATGGTTCCTTCTTTTGCTACTGCTGGAGCGGGTGTGGGGGCAGCTTTGGGGCCCAGGGAGAGGCTGTGACGGGCCTCCCAGTCCATGGTGCCTCTCTAGGGCCTCTGCTCTTCCTTTCCAGAACCTTCCTCCCCTCTGGCCAGGTGGCAAAGATAACTCGACAACGATTAAGACGTTTATTTCAATGGAAGAAATAGATGTTTGGTCAGGAATAAACGCACACCCTCAGCAGAGAAGCGTCCCTCCTCCGGCCCGCCCTCAGGTTTAAGGAGAAGTGGAACGTCGGGATACTCAAACGACAGAGCTGGGGAAGATGAGCAAGAAGCCCTCCGGTCCCGCCACGCTCGGAAACGGACGGAGCCCGGTGTGGCTGGTGAACCAGAGGCAGCGAGGGCCGGGGAGGTGAGACTCAGTCCTGAACGCAGCCCGGCGAGCCCGGCGAGCTTCTGCTGCCACCGTGGGTTTGTGTCGGCGCCTTCCGTCAGATCCGCGCGGCCGGCTGACACCGCAGGCACACACAGAGGATGCGGAAATGACCGCCTCTTTCACAAAACAGCAGTTTTTGCAGTTCGGCTGAGACCAGCTTCTCGGAGTGGCTCCTCGTGGAGATCCCTGGCCGCTTCACGCACCCACCCTCCTCTCAGCCAACGGCTGGTCAGGGTGGACGAACACAGACCCCGAGGTGACCCCGAGGTGACCCCGTGGTGTGAACAAGCTGAGCGCCCCACGAGCCTCCCCCGAGTGGCAGGCTGCATGGGTCGGCAGGCCCCCGCCCCGGTTTGTCAGGGTGCAGACGAGCCGGGTTTGGTGTGCCCAGCACCCAGGATGCGCGATCAGGGAGCCCCAGTCAGGAGGGACACAGAAGGGAGTTAGATTCTGTTACCCCCACGACGTCTGGAGAGTAACTTTTAAAAAGCCATTCACACATGCACTGAGAAGGTTTAACGTTTCCGTGAAAGCTACCGATAACTCGGCAGGGATGGACAGTGGGCGTGCGCCAGGGTGGAGTGGGGGACCTGCTAGGTGCCAAGGCGGTGCTGACTCCTCCGCTGAGCAGTGACCTGCACGCAGCTGCCAACCAGCCATCGCTCACACCCCACACCAGACACCAGGCGCCCCAGAAGGACCGGTGAGTCCCGGAAAACCAGGCCAGCCTCCGAGCAGGCTGCCCCAGGGCCGGTGAGCCCCGGCCAGGACGCTGAACTCCCGCAGCGACCCAACCTGACCCTGACGTCTGGTCCAGCCTGCCCCTTTCTGCAGAGTGCTGGCCAGAGAAATGCTTTTGCTCCCGATGCCCAGCAGCCAGGTGCTTAAATCCTTGGGCACACGCAGTCTCCTGGCAGATTTACAGTTCCGTTCCTGAGGAGGACAGAGGCCCAGACCTGGCACAGGGGCTGTGAGCAGGCCCTTCCCTGGCCCGGGGGGGCGGGTGCTGAGGCCACCCCTGGGCAGCTCAGGTGGAACCCACATTGTTCCAGTTCCCCCCGATTTTAGGCAACTCAATAATACTATATATGCTTCAAAGGCCACAAGCTTACCGTGTGAAGTTACTTTTCTGGAGCATTTCTTGCTTGGTCTCCCCACTGTGCCCCACTGCTTTCCCACTGGGGCCAGGCGGCCCCCATCCTGGGGGGGTTACCTCCCAGCTCCGCCCACCTCCGCATTTGCTCCCTCCATCTATCAAGGCCTGGGAAGCCCCGTCCCTGTCTCAGCAGTCTACACGCAGCCCCCACTGGAAGGCTGCACGCTGCCACCAGCACCTGCAGCGGGGACAACTCGCCCCGGCTGTCAGGAACTCGTGTCACTCGGGTAGGAGGCCGGGGCCGCTAGTACCAGCCCTGTGCAGCCAGCTGCTCTCAGCATCCCACGGGCATCGCCGGCACCACCCCCTCCCACCCCTGCACCCCAGGAAAGCCACCTGGAAGATGGCGGAGCCCTCCCGAGCCAAGTGGCCCGCCCAAACGCAAGTCCTACTTTTTTGGGGGAGGGGTGGGGGGCAAAGAGTTTTAACTCCTCTTTTGATTCACATCTTACAGCTTCACATTTATTTCACTGTTTGTGAAGATTCGAAAGGATGGCCCACCGAGCTTCCCCACTGCAGGCAGATGGCTTCCTTCCTGCTCACTCTGCCTCCATCTGTGCTCCGGGAGCCTGGGTTTCAGCAGCGGGCCCCGAAGTCACAGAAACCGGTTGCTCCTGGCTGTCCTCTGAAGCACCAGTGTCCCCTGATAAGTAGCAGTGTCCATGGAGATGACGAAGGAGCGTTGCCCAGGTTTCAGGGAGCTGCTGATCTCACCTGGAACCGTTAGCTTCCGCCCACCACTCACTCATCATTCATCTGCAGGGAGGACGGGCCGCTGCCCAGCAGGCCCCCACGCCCCGCCCCGAAGGACCCCCCCCCCGCAGGTCTGTGCCCCGCCCCACAGCCTGCAGCACCTGCACTGCAGAAGCTTCAGTGACTTCAATTTCTCTAAAACATACACACTCACTGGAGTTTCAAAACGTAACCTTTCCAACGACTTTTTCACAGCTGTCACCTCTGGAGACAATCTTTCGTCGTGACAAATAACGGGTAAGTGCCAGGTAGAATCACTGCACGAGCAAAAGGGCAAGTCTCCGTCACAGATTAGCTTTTTCTTCCTTAAAGGAAGCACCACTCTGGTGGTGGCCAGTCTTCAGTACGTCCTTCTGCACACGGCTAGTGCAGACACGAACATCGTATCCTAAGGCCGGACACTTGAGACTGTGTGAAGCACAGGAAACATGTTTCTGGTCCTGGGTCCTCGCCATGACTCCCTTCAAAACCACGTGCATGTGGTCCCCACAGGAAATAAAACTCGGTTCAGCATCAGAGCATGTAAGGTCTGCGCGAGCACCCCGGTTCCACCCCCGATCGGGGCGCACACGAGAGGCTTGATTGACGTTTTTCTCTCTCCCGAGTCCTCTCCCTCTAAAAAAGTCAACAAGCATGTCCTCGGGTGAGTATTAAAACACAAGCAAGACTTGGCATCGACCTTGACCAGTACAATCACATGCCCGGTCCGCCTGGGATGGTCCCAGTTTGCCTCTGTTTTCTCGGCCTCCTGCTGAGTTCGACATTTTCCGGGACAGCCCCAGGTTGGGCGAGAAACCACGTGGTCACTGTTTGCGCCTCCCACCCCAAATCCTGTCAACTGCCTCCTTCGAGGTCCTTGGTCACCCCCTGCATCGCTTCGACCCCGCTCTTTAGGAACGGCACGGACACAGATAACATCCCCCACCCGTGTCCCTAATCTCTACTCAGTTGTACCCACGCATCTGCCGCTTCAACAGCCTTAATATCCTCTTCTTGCCTCGTGGGTTAAGCGCAAATCTGGGCCTTCCAGGCCTTCCACATCCCGGCCCTCCCGCCGTTTCTCGGCCCTGCTCCCGGTGGCTCCCCTCCCCTTCCGGACTAGGGAGGCCAACGGGGCACCTGAGCACCAGCTTGGGGCGGGGCGGGGCGGGGAGGGGGGTTCCTCTGCTCAGGCCACGTCTGCCATTTATTATGCAAAACCTGACCAACTCCAGCCGCACCTCCTCCCTAAAGCTGCCCCACCCCGTCCCCCGCCTTTGGTCCCCTCACTGACAGTACCTTCCTGCCACGGGCTCCCGGGCACTCACTCACTCAGCACAAAGCACAGCCCCCCGAACGTGCTCTCCATCTCCTCACGTCTCTGTTCTGCTGCTGCACTCAGGCCCGAGGCTCCCCAAGGTCAAGAACCATATCTCTCACGCTCCTCTCTCCTCCGAGTTGCAGACAACACCACAGGTGAGGGCGGAGGCACCTGAGACACAGCAACAGCCCAGGTCCGAGCCCGGCGGGCTTTCGGTCTGTGGCCCACTGTGAGATCAGAGAGGCAGCTTCACCTCCTGGCCTCGGTTTCCCTGTCTGCATCCTGGGGATGAGGATGAGGATGGTGGGGACACCCACCTGGCCTTCATCATCAGGTGATGTTAACAGCCAGTAAAGTGGGTCCGTTGTGAGTGACAACGTCTGACACGAGAAATCAGTCGCCATTTTTTGATCATGGTGATGATCAGAACGCACATGCCATGAGGCTTCCGAGACCGGTCACCAGAGCCCCCTGCCTCCTGGACAGGTGTCACGGGTCTGGGATACAACCGTGCTCTCTGCACGCCCGTGAAGGAGGCACCAGGGGACGTGGGTTCTCAGAGTTACCGCCCCTCACCGCCCTTTTCAGGACTGACGCCCTTCATGAGCCGACTGTGGGACGTGAAAAGCAGAGAGAAGGAGGGAGAGGGACTGGCTCAGGGGTCTGGGTCTTCTCACATTTCACAGGACTGTCAAGTCATTTTCTCTCATCTGCAGCACATCCTTCCGAGGTGTTGGAACTAGCGCTAGGAACCCTCTGGAAAGAAGGCGCCGAATTAGCCTGCAGCCTCCACAAACCACCCCCACGAAACGCTCTGCGCCATTTCGTGGGGGTGGACTGAGGACAGCGGGCCACACTCCACAATTGCGCGCAGGCCCAATAGAGGCAGTCAGGCCCCCACAGCCCTCCCGGAACTCTTCACGTGGCAGCAGTCTGCGCGCTGGCAGATGTTCGTGGTGGGCTGCGGGAGACTTAGCCAGATAAAAGGCGAGCTCGAAAGCAGGGGGTGGTTCTTCTGAAGCTGCTCTCTTTCTGGAAGCTTCCCACTCCACAGAATCACAGCTCACATGACAGCCCACAAGAAAAGTCTTGAAAGAATGATGCTCAGCTGACCTCAAGCCACACATTCTGAACTAATAAAACATCCTTACATCCGTTCCCCAGGAGACAGGCTCTAAGCTCATATTTAAGACACCAATTTCACAAGACAGTTCATTTGCTCCTGGTGATTATCCTAAAAATAGACAAAGGCAGCCAACTGGTGAAGCTCTCTGTCCTTTAGAAAAGATATTTCATGTGCCTTCCAGCTTCGTTATCAATGGCTGGCTGGGGAAAACGAGAGGCTTCCAGCAGCTTTTGGCCAAGACCAGGCTCCACAAATGTGGCGTTCTTTTGGCAGACACAAGGCTCTGAGCCAGCCCTCAGATGTCTGGCACCGTACGTGAACTTCTGAACCTGACCTAGAGCACTTGTGGGCTTTAACATTTTCAAGCAATTGAATCATGAAACAACCGCAAGTGATGGCATTACCATCTGATCCAGCGGCCAAAGACCACACTGCACAGAAGGGCAGCTGACGAGCATCCGCGTGGCGGGCACAGCGTGGCAGGAAGGCAGGGCTCCCCCGAGGGGGACCCTTTCAAAAGTACAGGGGTTGTGACTGTGGCGTGCTCGATGTGGAAGAACACAGGTATGCCACAGATTTGGGAAGCTTTAAGAGCAATTTGTGAATTTTCATCAAGCAGTCTAGGCTCCGAGCCCTTTGTTCCCAAGTGTTCTTATTGAAAGATTTTATTTGTTTGTTTTTAGAGAGAGGGGAAGGGAGGGAGAAAGAAAGGGAGAGAAATATCCGTGTGTGGTTGCCTCTCTCATGCCCCACCGGGGACCTGGCCTGCAACCCAGGGCTGTGTGTGCCCTGACTGGGAATCGAACCAGTGACCCCTCGGTCCGCAGGCCGGCGCTCAGTCCACAGAGCCACGCCAGCCAGCGCCCAAGTGTTTTTCAAAGGTAACTTGTTAGTTACAGGGTTTCTTCCTTTTCTTTTTAAACTTCTGCTTCCATAGAATAAGATCGAGAAAATAGACAAAGTGACATTCAGTTATGAGGGGTTTTTTTACATCAAATGGTCAACGTTCCCATTTTTTCCAATATCATATATTGGAAAGATACAATCTAAGTGCGTGTGTCTAAAAAATATTCAGTGGGAAATCTGTTTAACGTTTGAATGAAATACACTTACGTCATTGCTAAATCTAATGTCATACATTTTCAGTGTCCTGGTTGATTTGGGACAATCTTCTTCAGGAGACGCCCACCAAAATGTAACAAAAGAGATGAAATGAATCAGGGACCAAAGAGAAGGAAACCAATTTTGCAACTGTCCTAGCAAAATCAGAGTGAATAGGGACATTCTTACTTTCAGAGAAATGTCCCTTTATCGGAGACCAATTCAAATGTTAAGGAACAATCTTAAGAAGAGGCTCTTCGAGTTCATCACTGATGAACAGGAGATTACCACTCAGAATAAAAACTTCCCCTCTCCCCGAAACATTAGACAGAACACACTGGACTTTCTGACGAAATCCATGGTAAGTAAACAGTAGAAGGTGGCGGCCGCTTCCTCTGGGGCGAGCTGTGACAGATGCCCTGGGGGCTTGGACATGGATGCAAGTGCAGGAGATCCTGTTTCCTAAGTCTGTTTCTTTTCACTGATATTGTAAACAAAAACCTAGCAGAAATGTTTCACACCTGAGCAACCAAATTAAAAGAGTTTGCTTCAGGTGTCTTCTCAAGAAGACATGTCTTAAGGCCAACAGTATTTTTTATCTACTTTAACTTTAAATAAAGTCATTGCTGGCTCTGAGGGTGAGAAACAGGTGAGACCTCTGTTCCTTGGAATTCACACCATGGTGTCTGTGCTGCAAACAGCCCCTTGACGACACCCCTCGTCACTGTTGTAACGGTTAATTCCGGGTGACAACCTGGTTGAGCCCTGGTCCCCAGACACGTGGCCAAACACCATTCCGTAAGTTTCTACGAGAGCGTTTTCAGATGTGGCAACAGTTACATTGAAAACGTTAGGTGAAGCAGATTGCCCTCCACAATGTGGGTGGGCCTCACCCCATCAGGTGAAGGCCTCCAGAGAACAAGAGATCGACTTCCTTCTGAGCACAGAGAACGCTGCCTCTAGACGGCCTTCAGGTTCAAAGGCAGCAGCAGCTCTTGCCTGGGTCTCCAACCCACTGAGCCATCCAAAAGATTCTGAACTTCCCAGCCTTCACAATCAACTGAGACCCTTTTTTAAAAGAAACCTCCTTCCCCATGCTGGTCCACCCCATTGGTTCTGAGTTTCTAGGGGACTTGACCGACATGCCAGTCACCCAAAGGGCTGCCTGCTCTGCGTCACCCTTTGTGCTCACTTCGCTGTCATCTACAGCAGCGACTTCCAACCTTTTCCATCTCTTGGTGCACATAAATTAATCACTAAAATTCTACGGCACTTGGCAGATCTGACAAAAAAAATAGGTGTAATTTTGATTCATTCACATGAATGGCTCCCGCTGTGCGGGCTGGTGTCATTTTCCTGCGTGGCAGTCGAAGGGGAAAGAAGTCAGTGCCCCTGACTGACTGGTCAGTGTACTGCATGTTTCAAGCATTCTCGTGGTGCACTGGTTGAAAAGCCTCTGACCTATGCGAATAGAGTAATGTTATTTTTGCACACTTAGTTATGAGAGTGAGCATTCACTTTCTTGGCCACAAGGTTATACAGCTTCTTACTTAGAGCTTTAAAAAAAAATGCTCTGATTTCCGTGCCACTGGTTTGCACGCAGTCAAGCCCTTTAAAGGGCTTATTGAAGAAGGCAGCCCCTGACGCGCTCCCTGCCTTTGCAGGAGGGGACTCGGCCTTTTCTGAGCCAGGGAGGGAGCGCGCTGCAGCTCGGAGCGACAGGCAGGAAGCTGCACGCGGACCAGTGGCTTCGCTCACTCCCCTGGGGCCATAGCTGGGCTTCGAAACGAACTCCAAGTGGGGCTCATCCACATCCAAGGGCGACGCCAAAGACAGCCCACGTCAGGAGGTCCCCCGCCCCGTGCCGTGGAATGTGAAACACATGGTCTGAATTAGGTTCCTTCTAACGAGAAGGAGAAATGGAAGAGGTTCCTGATGAAGGCAGCCGCCGCCCAAACTGAATCCAGGCAGAGGAGGCATCTGCGGTCTGCAGTCTGATCTGGGGGCAAAGGCCATCCTCACATTCCTGGCTTTCCCCAGTGCGACAGCCACGCTCTGATTTCAAGGGCTGATCTCATTCTAACAAAAAAAAAAAAGTCCCGCAGCCCATCACATGCTTACGTCCATCAGTAGTTTCCAACCCCACAACCAATCACAGGCTTACGTCCATCAGTAGTTTCCAACCCTACAGCCAATCACAGGCTTATATCCAACAGTAGTTTCCAACCCCACAGCCAATCACAGGCTTACGTCTACCAGTAGTTTCCAATCCCAAGGTCAAGAGGCGGTGCTGGCCAGATCAGGTCCTTTGACTGAAAACCACCTTTCTCATCCAGAAGTTTCAGCTAAGTCACGAGGTTTGTGTTGGAATAGAACGGTCTTTAAGTGGGATTTTATCTTTTAAAAAGGCAAAATAAACAAAACGCAGTAAAAACAAAGCACACATCTCGTGGATTAACTACAGTCCGAGGTTTGTTTCAAGGCGCAGAAAATCCTACCAAACCAAACCCACGGGTCCCAGGGGCCCTGGCTAGCTCAGCGCGGTCTCAAGTTCAATGTTTCTGCTTCGAGTTTCATTAATGAAAATGTATCCGAAGTGCAATCTGCCCGTTTTCCTCATAAGTGGGGCTCGCGACCTCTCTTGCTCCAGTCGACGATTCAGACCCTTGCCTTGGAAGTGCCACTGGGCAAAGTCTCCTTCTGACCTGCTGACCTTTCACCTCCCTCAGTGACCTCAGTTACTGATGCTCTTTGGGAGTGCCCTGAGGTTAAAAAAAATAAGTAAAATAAAAAAACAACATTCAAAGTTGCATGAAATAGTACCAGTCTTAGGGGGGAAAATTGACTAAAATGTCCTTAAGATAAAGTAGAAAAATATGCCACAATGTACTCCTACCCTCATAAAGACCCAAACACGTCGATAAGTAAGTAATTCTGCAAGCGGAGTGCCTTTGAACGGACTGATTTTTCACCTCCTGAAGAAGGGGCCTTTCGGGAGAAGCCGGCCTCCTTTCCCCTCCCCACTGCCCAACACCGTGCCTGCGGCTCTTCTGCCCCCTGGCATCTTCTTCTTCCATCCAGTCTCAGCCCCTCCGCACCACCCGGACTCTGAGACCCTCCCCTGCCACAGGGACCTCGTGTCTCCACCGCCCGCCTTCTGCTTCTGCCCACTGGCCCCTCGTCCTCCTCCCCGCCTCTTCTGGCCTCTGTCCGGACCCTGTGACCAGCCACTGGAATCACACTTCCTGCGGCAACCGGAGAATCCCTCGCCCACTTGGCCTTGGGCATAACCTCTAGCTGTAGGTAAATGCCATCGTCTTCCATGTTTGGCTGAAAGTATCCTTTACAGAAAAGCCAACACCGACTCCATGCACCAAACCG
Organism: Tonatia bakeri; assembly: GCA_004024845.1. NCBI lineage: Eukaryota > Metazoa > Chordata > Mammalia > Chiroptera > Phyllostomidae > Tonatia > Tonatia bakeri. The sequence goes on from PVIA01001207.1 coordinate 189,502, forward strand.
CCTCTCCGCAGGGCCCCCGGGGTCCTCGTTTCTGGATGAGGACAGTCGCTCTCCACAGCTGTCCCTTCCCTAGGGCTCCAGCGTGAAGACTCAGCTCGGCCTCCACCAGCTGGCCTGCCTCTTCCTGCAGCTCCCCTGGTATCCAGCCTCTCCTCCTTCCTTCTGAGTTTGGAAAGTGACCTGCCCTCCCCCTCTTAAGGTGACACTGCCCACGTGTGCACAGGAGGGCGTTCCCTCCTCTCTTCCTCGGCCCGTGAACTTCCTCCCATCTCCCTCGCCCCCAAAGGACTCCCCTGCCACCTGTGTTGCCCCTCGGGCCCTCCTCCCTCCCTCCCTCCCACCACCACTGCCCCCATTCTGCTCACCCGCCTTCCTCCCCCAAGCTCTGAAACTCTGGTTTTCTTCGGCACCACTTTTTCTACGCCCTCCGCACCCCGGAGCCCTACCGCCCAGGATCTAGTTGAATTTGCCTGGCCCCAATTCCCCGGCAGGTGGCAGGTGACAGGTGACAAAGGCAAGAGCTCGCTGCTCACAGCTTCCCCCAGCTTCAAGCCCCCCCCCAGCCCTGGGGGCCGGCAGGAGGCTGCCTGTGCTCCTGGGCTGGCTTCTCACCAGGTTTCTCGTGATACTGAGAGAGTTCGAGGAATATTTAGGGGTCAACAAAGGGGCACCCAGTTTTGCTCCCCCCACCCCCTTCCCTCTCTCCTTTCCTGGGCCAGCAAACAATGCTTCCTTCTTTCCCCACCCTTCAGGGCTTCGTTTCTGCCCCACAGAAACTGCTGGGCGCCATGCAGGGCACAGACTTCCAGTGAGTAGCTCGGAACAGAAGTGAACAGAAGTGAGTTTTTATTACGGGACGTATCTTGTGGGGCTTCCTTCCCCCCCCTCACCTGAGGACATTTGTTCATTGCTTTTAGAGAGAGATGAAGAGAGAGAGAAACATCAGTGAGAGAGAGAAACACGGATTGGCTGCCTTCTTGTTAATGCCCTGACCAGGGATCGAACCCGTGACCCTTCCATCCACAGGAAAATGCTCCAACCAACCGAGTCAGGGCTTGTGAAGCTTGCTTTTAAAATCAAATTATGAGCATTAAGAATGACGCTAGAAGAGTGTCAGAGGGTGTGAGAAGTTCCCTACTGCTGAGTGAATGGATCCTACATCGTCAAGGTTGCTTTAGAAGAAAACCTCTCATTAGGTTTTTAAAAACGGCTGATATTTTTTATTCAAGGTGCAGTGCCCAGCTGAAATATTACTGTTGCATTCTTACAGAAGATAGGGGATCGTGGCTTCGCTGTCAAAGAAAAGTCACCTCACCTTTTTAAAGAAACACGGCAGAGACAGTGCAGGCGGAAGGAAAATGTGCAGGGACAGCTGGTGTGAAGGTGGTGGGCCTCACTGAAGGTTTGACTCTGAAAACGTATGGAACTCATACTGGTCTCTAGGTAGTGACTCCAAGATGTGTGGGAACGAGGTAAGTCCTGATTTTAACAGTGATAAAGAATTCTGATTGTTGGGTATGACTTTAAACCCCCCCCCCAATAAATCTCTGCCACCAAAACTACAGGTGGGCCCGGGCACTAACTCTCCCCGAAGGGCAGCCAGGGGCATGGCCCGAGAGGAGCCTGTCCCCAGCGGCTGTCGGATTTGTAAGGACCCTCACTGGCCCAGCCGCTGCAACGGCAGGATGCCACACTTTTACACCTAAAACAAAAACTCATTTCAAAAGATCATGATGTAAATTAGCATGGCACTCCACTTAGACGCCGTCAAAGCGACCTGACGTCAAAGTCTTTAAGAATTCATCTGGAATCCGTTACTGAGGAATTTAGACTTCATCAGTAAGAGGAAGTCACTGAGAGCAACCACATGATGGAAGATATTCGCCATATCTTCTCTCTCTCTCTTTTTTTTTTTGTAGAAAACAAAAAAATCCCTGGATATGTTTTCCCACGTGTGCACGAGGGAGTCCTCTATCACGTGATTGGAAGTTGCCAGCAGACAGCTCGCCTCCGATGCAGGTTAGCTAACTGAATGAGCGAACGTGAATTTTATTCACATAATCCATATTTCCAGTGTGTGTACATGCGCCCTGCACACACACTGCTGCATAAGTGAAGGCATGGGTCACTGATGCCTCTGTGGCAGTGGGAGAACTGCTGGAGGGGGTGCTGAATGGCGAGGGGTGGCGCCGCCTGCGTGAACGGACGGCCATCCTTCCAGCAGCACCAAAGCTGCGGACCGCAGAGGGAGGGGCCAGCTGTTTTGTGAACAAGGACGTCGGGGCCCAGGGTCTCTTGGCTTACGGGGTCTCTCGCAGGTCATGCCCCTTCCCGGGGCCACAGCCTCCTCCTCTGCAAAGCACAGCGCTGGGACCAGGGGGCCTTTCGGCCTTCTCCGAGTCTGAACTTCTAAGACCTTGGGGCCCTGGAAACACAGTCCTGTTCGTGAGAAGACACATGACTGATTCAGGGCTTTCAGTGGGAAGGACGCTTGCAGCCTGGAGCAGGCTGTGAGCCCCACAAAGCTGCAATCAGCAGAGGCCAGCGTTAGGGGACACGGGGCCGCTCTGAGGAAAGATTCCACAAAATCGGGCCCATCGCTCTGGAGAGTCTCTAAACAAAGCTCTCATTCTAGCTTCTTTTCATTTAGTGGGGTAAATTGCTTTTTCTTGGACGAGGACAGGCCAGCACCCACAGTCTGGATCTTTCCGAGTCCCTCTTAATTAACTGGGAAAGAAAGCACATCATTGTGCGTGCAGGTCAAGCTAGCTGGAAGCTTTGCTTGGCGCCTTGTCACCCCAGCCCAAGGAGGCATGGGTGCCCTGCTGGGCTCTGATCAGCCACCTTGTCCCCTTTCAGAAGTACAAGGAGGCTGGAGGGGAAAACCCCCTCGGTAAAGACAATGGCTGACCTCACAAGGTCATCCAATGTTTGTTCTTGGCAATGGCCAACGCAAGACTTGGGTCAGGCAAAACCGAAATATGCCACGGTCGGTTTTTTGGCCTTTTCTAGCTCTGTCCTTTCTTCAGCAAGTGAAGCAAAAAATACTTTTTCCGAAACGAGTACAGTACGGTCAGTCGACATGCTGACAACGTTTAAATCGCTAAAGTAGGTTTTGGTTTCCCTTCATATGGTCCGACTGCAGCCGGAGGGTTTGTTTAGTAAAAGCAGCTGCCAGTGGTCGCCAGAACGGCGCGGGCTAGAGGATCGGACGGGTGGGAATGGCGCTCAGCGACCCGCAAGACGGAGCTGTTCTCGGGCGTCGAGTACCAACGTCCTCTTTTCTCAAGATTTGAAAGGTTAATGAGATGCTAATGTTACATTAAAATCTTGTTTCTCTAACGAAGTCTTTTAAGCAGTAAACAAGTAACGCAAGTTCAAATATAGTTTCACACTGGGGAGCACAGGGAAAATCATACTCGCGGAAGGGTCCAGAATTACAACGTAAGTATTGGGGCCAGAAGAAAAATGCCGTGTCCACACGTGTGTTCTTCCAGGACGGCTGCTTCTGTCAACACGCCACCATCTTGTCCTCCACCATGTTAGTGGCAACTGAGCATGTAATTTCATGATTCATTGTTTTCAATTCTATGGTAAATTAACTGAATAAATGATAAATTCCCAAAGACCCACCGTTCTTAAGAAATCAAAGAACAAATGCCACTCTGAGGAAGCTTCAGCGGTACCCTGGGGTGGGGGGACAGGGCAGAGGAAGCGTCCCCAGGACCGACCTGCCTGGCCCTCCCCGTGCTGGCCCAGGAGCCCAGCGTCCTTGTCCTCGTGGTGGCCCTGGGCCCAGCGTGTCTCTGCAACCCGATGCCCTCTGATATCACAAGGCCTGCTGCAGAAACCACTGAAAGAACATTCTGATGCCAAACTGATTCCAGTCAATCTCGCATGACTCTGGCAACCACGAGGCACATGTTCCAACCTCGGAATATTCCCCGAGCTCGACCTTGGAGACCAGGCAGGGGAACGCGACCTTGAAGACTGCCATTCTGCCACAGACGGCGATGAAGAGAGGTCGCAGGACCTGGAGGGTGGCCGAGGACCACACTTCAGGTCTTCGTGAGTGAATACACCTCTGCCAGGCCCCAGTCGCCAAGGTTCTGGAGAAACAGTCCTGTGCATTGCTGGAATGATGTAATTTTAAGATGGATAACAATGCCCATAAAACCTTATCCTATTTATTAGGAGGAAATATCTGAGGGTACGCATAATACTTGCTACAAATCACAGCACGATTGCTTATAAGGATTTTAAAAAGCTGTAAATAGCTAACAATAGAGTGTTGATGAACTAAGTTAAACTAGATCCATACAGAAAATATAAAGTCTATATAAAACCTGTTAAAGAACATTGACTATTAGCATGAAAAACAGCATAACACATCCATAAGGGAGAAAGTTACAAGACAATACGCAAACTATGATTCCATCGTTTAAAAATATATAAATGGATGCAATGAGAAGTTCGAGATCCTAACATGGGTTTTACATAAGTAGAGATTTTTACAATTTAACTACCTGCATTTTCTAGTTTCTTTTTTTCTAATAATGAGCACATATTTTTGCAATTAAAAATCAAAGGTTTCTTATTAAAAATGAGCAATCAAATTTCATGTTTTTGTTAACTTTACTGTAGAAAGTTTTCTTTGTTCTACAAAAACAAGAGTAGTTCCCACTTATTACTTAATAAAGTTTTAATAATGATACTAATGGCTCTAAGAAGAAGCAGCAAAACCAGGTTTCATTGTGAAAAATCATTCAGATGACAAGAAAATCACCCATTTCCTGCGTGTTCGGCCTTCCCATGAGGCCTCCCCACCCCCACCACCGCAGGGGAACCTGAGCCCCGACCGTCCACAGAGCAAAGTCATCTTCCGAACCGGTTCCCATCACTGAGTGAGCACGCGGCCCCAACCTCGCCCACGGTCTCTGGGCTCCCACACACTGCCCAACCACACAGCACACTCAACAAGTAGTTTTCAAAAATCACAAAGACAGAAGCATCACACATGCTGGTTCTCGAAAGTCGAGTCTACAGAAGCAGGACTTCCGTGGCTCGCTCCGGAAATCTCCCGAGATGGGGCCCAAATCTCGGCAGCGGCTCAGGGGTGGGGGGGCAAGTGTCGGATTAACGAGGGGGTGAGCGTGGGGAGGAGGGCCCATGGGAGGGGAAGAAGGCACACCAAGAAAACCCATACTTCTGATGTTTCCTTAAAGAGAGCACACATTGCTGTCCGAAAGCAACACAATTGTTTTAAAACAGTGACAACAGCTGCCCCTTGCTGCCTGGTTGACTTTTTCTAACGTAAGAACCACCGCAACTCTGTCCGGATTACTGTCTTGACCGACCAAGAAAAGTGTGGCATTGAAAAATGGAAAACCAGCACAAAACTAATAAAAAGAGACCCGAAAGCCCAATGGAACTTAAGTGAAATACCATCGAACGTGATTCAGTGGAAAAACAGAATATACATTTCAAAGCTCCGTTTCCTTAGAGACTCTCGACAAGATGACTTTCATATGTGCCCCAAACCTGAAAGCAAGAAGTTTGGACGCTGGCCGACTTTAGCCGGTTCTAGCATGGACGCGCTGGCCAGGGCTGGGCCTGCGGAGGGGACCGAATACTGGGGAACGCTGACGGAGGAGAGCCGGTCTGAGCCGCCAACACAGATGTGCGTGCAAGCAGCAAAGCAGCCGCAGAAGGCAGCCTCGCACACTCCCCTGCTCCTTCAGAGGCCAGGACCCTGGGAGCCAACGAGGGTTGCAGACGCGGAAAATTCGGTACCTCATCTTGCACCCTCAAAAACACATGCCAAACTGTTATTGACTTCTTTTTAAAGATCAAAGACGAACCAATCATAAAACTCTGCAGAGATGGCCAAGCACTTTTATAAGGATATCTGCTGCCACTCGGCAGACACCCTTTGAAAACTGTATCCAAGCAGGCCAGAAAACACAGCACTCAGAGGCCAGAGCTGTGCCTGTTGCCGGCTGAGTTTCCGCAAACAGCGGGTGCATGGCGGTTGGCTTGTGTGGCGGCAGCAGCAGGAGAGGGGGTGTGGGTGACCCAGGAACTTGGAGAAACTGCTGGTAAAGAAAAGGGGAGGCCGCTCTAGGGCGGGCGAGTTTTCCAGGGAGCCCAGGAAAGGTGAGGGGTGGGGGGAGGGCACGGGGAGCAAGGGAGATGGGCACCGGGTTTAGGGAAATTCTACGGGAGCCTCGGGTTTAAACTGGGAAGTGGGAAGACCGCAAAGCCAGATCTGTGTGTGAAAGCCCGCAAACAAAGCGGGAAACCTGACACGGGGCGACAGGACATTACTGACACTGTATCCATGTCCCCATTTACATTGTAACAACTCAGGCCCTGGCGGTGCAAACTCCCACTGACAGCTTCTCAGCTGAAAACGACTCTGTTGCGGAGAGCGCTCCAGGGAGAGGGCAGAGGAAAAGCCCACAGCCCTAAAAGTAGAGGTGCTGGAGGAAAAAAATTACTTTGCTTTGTTGTCAGAGAAACTGACTTGCAGCCTCTTGGCCAAAGACCCTTCCCCCTGCAGTGGCCTGGGCCAGGAGCGAGTAAGGAAGACAGGAGAGGAGGAATTTGGAGCCAGGTGACCCGGGTCTGGTGCCCAGAGCTAACTGACCCCAGTCAAGTCATTTATGGCCTCTCGGCTGAAGTTTCCGAATGGGCAAAAGGGAATAATGATAAAACTACAAGAATCGGATGAGGTTGTGGGTATTTGAAAGGCTAAGACGTCTCAGTGCCTTTCCAGTTCAACATTTACACGCCGGGGCAGGTCTGCATTGCTGTTCCTATGCTTAGATTCAGGACACGGTTCTTCCCAACTTCCACAGTGACTCTCCTCTCACTGGAGGGGAGTCAGCACAAGGAAATCAAGTTTCCCACGTCAGGACAGGAAGTGTGCCCGAGAGGAGAATGACGCGGACGTCCCGCAAGGCTCGTCCGTCACCTGTGTGTCCGGCATCAGCCTGGAAAAAGCATGGGCTGACTGCTCACCACCCCAGGGGCACCTTGAAGATGAAGAAACTCCAAATTACTGTGTGTCACAGGCCCCCGGGAACAGGCTCAAACACTTGAAATCCGGACTGCCCCACTCAGAAACACCAAGTCCCTTCTTAGCAATAAAGCTTTGTGGAGATTTTCATTACTCCGGGGGCGGAAGCATCCGCCAGTAAACATGCACTCGAACTTGCAAAACCTTTCTCCGAGTCTTCTGTGTTCACAGGAAATCTTAGCCACATCCCTCGAGTGAATCCTTGGAACACCGTGGGGGTGTGAACTGGAAGGAACTGAAGAGTCTGGAAGAAGAGCCGCAGATGAAGGCAGACGGGCCACCCACAGGGGCCCGGAATGTATTCTCTGTGGCACGGGTGGCAGACACCAGGCCCGAGGGTCGAATCCAGCCCTCCACCTTGTTCTATCCGGCCCAGCACCTTGTTTCTACCCGGTGGCAGCGCCGAGCTCCTTGCCCCTAGTTAAGGAGCAGCTACATGTATACAGTTTAAAAGTTACATTCGGCCCTGTAACTGGGAGGCTGATGTGGCCCCTGGTGAGAATGAGTTTGACACCCCTGCTCTATGGGCATGCTGGAAGGGCATCGAATATACCTCATTCTCTGAAATAACATTTCCTTTAGAGTGCTTTCCAAATCCGTGCTATCCATGGGCAAAGAAACTCTTAGAGAAAACGAAAAAAAAATTGAAACAAAACTGCAAACAATAACTACAGTCACAGAACTAATGAAACAGATTTGTTCTGAATAGCGTGGGAATCCAGTCACCTTGGCACACTAAAAGCTCTGATGAAACAGTTAACCGTGTCGTATCTGCTGTGTCTCTGTCTGTCTTTGACATCCAGGAAGTTGGGAGTGATTATTTTGAATGTCATTTATAAATCCTGAAACATTCAGACTATAAAGGCAATCCCTTATGACTAATTAACGAAATCATCATTTTATGAAAATCACCAGGTATATTTAGGTTTCTGCTTATGAACTAAAAATATTTCCAATTATTCCTATTTGCAATTCTGATCATTTACAATCAACTAACTACTAACAGGGCGCTATTTTTAGCACCTACTGTCTCCCGGATGTGGAATGCAGAGCTGCAGTTCGCACAAACAAAAGGCGTGTCGGAAAGAATGAACAGGTTTCGGTTTTTTGCCATTTGAAGGACTTTACAAGTCAAATAAAGGTTACTTGGGCTTCTTCTTCAGAGTCGATGTTCCAGAGAGCAAGTACTTTGCTGCATCCGCAACTTTAAATTTGGGCTGATAAGCCGTTTACCTGGTTGTCTCGCACCTGAAATGCCTGCCACCTGGAGTTGTAGGCTGATAACCTGTGAATGACTAATGAACCTAATGTGGACGAAAGGCCAGTCCTGACTGCTGCTCTCAGTAAATGTATCCATGGACAGAGGTTATCAAAGCCTGGGCAATCTCCCAGAACTGGTGAGGAGGAAAAACAGCAGGTAAACCATGCATTAATTGCTCATAATTCTCAATCTTTTTACTACCCTGCCGAAAACAAAAACAGCCTTCCAGGAAGAACAGGTATTATTGAGAAAAAAAAGTAATCAAATTATTCATGATAATAGCACATTTAGATTACTTACATGTTTTTAAAAGATTTTATTTACTGATTTCTAGAGAGAGGGGAAGGGAGGGAGGAAGAGAGGGAGAGAAACATCACTGTGTGGTCACCTCTTGTTCGCCCCCTACTGGAGACCTGGCCCACAACCCAGCCATGGGCCCTGACTGGGAATCGAACCCTCGACGCTTTGGTTCACAGGCCTGCACTCAATCCACTGAGCCACACCAGCCAGTGAGATTACTTATATTTTTAAAACAAAACAGATGTTTAAATTTAAACTGCAGACTCATCAGCAAGGTTCCTTTAAGTAAAACTCACGTGTTTCCACCCTGTCCCCTTCCGGTCCCCAGAGAAGAATGCCCCACACACGGTCCCTTCCCATCCCTTAGCTCACACGCCAATGCCTGCACCACAGTCTCCTGTCCAGGTGCTCCCTCTCCATTCCCGGCTGCTCATACTCCTTCATGCTCCTCTTCTCTCTCTCCCTCTCCCTCACCCACCCACCCACCCACAGACCCACCCACAGTGCTCATTCGGCTGTGTCTGCAGACCCACAGGACATCAATCATGTGCATTCCCCTCACCAGCACGTCCCCAGCCCTAGACACACAACAGAGACTCAACACTTTAATGAAGATTAATCACGCCAACATCTCCGGAGCCCTGGAGGGCCGGGAAGCGCCGGGACTCAGCCGTGATACATTGGAAGCCTGTGTTTTCTGGAGGTTGCTGGTTCAGCGGGAGGGTTAACAACTCCTGCGCATGAGCCCTTCCTCACTGACAAGTCTCCATGAGGGAGGCCGGAGGGAGGAAGCGTCCGGGGCTGTTTTACACGGAAGCCTTCGTAAACCAGCACTTTTCTACATGAAACCCTCAGATCCAGCAGCTTTTCGATTTTTGCCCCAGGGCGAATTTCAGTGCCCAGCACAGAGCTGTGGAAACAGAAGGATTTCCTAAGTATTGTGTTGAACTGCCGGTAGGACCCTGAGTCATTGGACTAGATGAACTTGAAGATTGCGTCCAGCCCAGAGCTTCTACGACTTGATGACATCAACAGGGCTACACTGAGACCGTCACAGGCCCGCCTTCATCCTGCCGTCCTCGCAGCAGCCCTCACAGCTTTGCCCGGGCCACCCCTCTGGGGCTCGCCTGGGGCTCACGCCCTGCACCCCGCACCGCTCGTCCCTCCCAAAGGTGGGGGGCCTCATTTTGGAGGGCTCTTGCAGTCAGCGGCCTCCCTGTCTCTGCCCCAGACTGATTCAGGCCTCCACTGTAAGTGTGTGTGCAGAGATCAGACGTGTCCGCTGGTTAGAGGTCTGTCCCTGGTGGCCGTAGAAGTTCTGTCACGCTTCTGCAGGTCCAAGTGTGAATGGCTTAGAAACCGCACTGAGCAGGTGAGCAGCAAATCACGCAGTGGGCCCACGATGTCTCCCAAGTCCGGCCCAGCAGTTAGACTGCTGCTGCTAGCCCTGCCCTACGGCCTTGACCGAGGGCATTTCCTTTCGTGAGACATTTAAACGCACATGTCCACATGGGCGTGCTGCAGAACACCCCACTGCCTGCCTGCGGATCTTTAAACGTATCTTGTGGTCTGTACGGCATCTCCTTATCTAATGGGTATGCAAATTTATTTTAATTCTGCTTTTTCTAAATACTCCGTCAAACCGAGCTGCATTTTTTCCATGATTAATGTCAAAAATACACTCTGAATTAATTTCATTCTGTGATTTGCCTCCCAAATTTTCATCTTAACGAAGCTGCTCCTTTGCCTTCACCAGTTGTGTGCTTTTAGCCCCCACAGGAGCTGATAAGATGCTTTATGGCATTTCTCTTGCCCTATTCCCATCTGTTTCTCCCCCGGTCAACTAAGAGTATCCAGTCTGAGGAACAGGAAGGGAAAAGAATGAAGAAAAGTGAACACAGTCAGGGTGGCCTGTGGGACACGGCAAGGACACCGACACACAGTTAATAGGCCTCCAAGGAGGAGGGAAAGCAGGGGGACAGGAAGAATATTCAAAGAAATAATGGCTGAAAACTTCCCAAAGTTGGTTTTACAAAAACTTGATCTGTACACCCAAGAGGCTCAATAGTCCCCAGCTAGAACAAAATCAGTTCAGCATCCAGGGACATCGTAGTCGAAATGTCAAAAGTCAAACACAAAGGCTCTTGAAAACAGCAAAAGAAAAGCGACCTTTAATTATTTAGGATCAACATCTGATTTCTCATCAGGAACAATGGCAACCAGAAAGCAGTGGAATGACATATTCAATGTGCTAGAAAAACTTCGACTAAGAATTCTATACCTAGCAGAACTAACCTCCCCCCAAAAAAGATAAAAATTAAGAGAATTTGTCACTAGCAGTGATGTGTTATGAGACATATAAGGGAGTCCTTCAAGCTAAAATGGAAAGACACAGTTAATCAATTAATAGAACAAAATGACTTTAATTATATATTAAAAATAACAAAATGGCAGACAGAAACCTACTTTATCAGTAATTATAGTAAGTATAAGTGAACAAAACATTCCCATCCAAAAGCAGAGATTGGCAAAAATGAATTTAAAAACCCATGTTCCAACTGTATGCTGTCCATAATGGACACATTTTAAATTCAAAGACATACATAGTTTGAAAGTGAAAATATAAATATATAGGATGCCAACAGTCATCAAATGTGAACTGGAGTTGCTATGTTAATATCAGACAAAGAAACTTGAAGACAAAAATTGTAAAGAGTTAATCTAGCAAGAACATATGCCAACTGTAGACATAAGTACCTAAAACTGAGCCCAAAACTACAATACAATTGAATGAATAAATAGCTAATTCAACAATAATTGGATATTTCAATAGACCACTTTCAATAATGGAGAAAACAAGTGGGCAGAAAATAATAAAAAGATATGGAAGACTCGAAGACTCTGAAACAGCCACACCTAACAGCCCTGAATGGGACATCCCACCCAAGAGAAGCAGTATAAACATTCTTCTCAATGTGGATGTTAACATTCTCCAGGATAAACCATATTCTAGCCCATAAAACAATCCTCAACAAGTATATGAGAATTGAAATCATACAAAATACGTTCTCTGATCACAATGACATGAAATTTAAGAGTAAAAAAAGGGCATTTGGAAAATTTACACCTACTAAGGACAATGATTTACACCTTTCCACAACCTGATAGAAGAGCATCCACAAAAAATGTACTGAGAACATCTCACTCAAATTCAACAATACCCTCCTGCACGACCAATGGGTCAAAAAGAAATCGTCCTGGAAATCAGAAAATACTTTGGGAAGAATGGAAATGAAAACACAACAAAAAACCAATGGGATGGGGCTCAATCAGTACTTAGGGGGAAATCATAGATGAAAAAGCCCACATTTAAAAATAAAAAAGACCTAAAACCAATAACATAATCTTCCACTTAAAATGGAAAGAAGAGCAAACTGAAGCCAAAGCAAAGAGGGAAGCAATCAAAAAACCAGAGTGGGCACAAACAAAGGTGAAACACAAAACGATGGAGAAAATCAGTGAAACCAAGTTGATTCTTGGGAAGAACCAATACGACGGATGAAATCCCAGCTAAATGATCAACATCGAAAGGGAGAAGTCTCAAATTCCCAAAACTCAGAAATGAAAGAAGGGCCGCCACTTCCGACTCTGGGGAAACAAAGAAAATTATGAGGGACTACTAAGGACAATGAATTGGGCAAACTACACCAAGTGTGTGCATTCCAGGAGACACCCCTCCCCCGCCCCAGAGACACACACAGGACATGTTATTACACCGTCAGCCAGGCGAATGAGTGAGCAGTCCAAACTGTCCCACCAGGAAACCTCAGGGCAGATGGCTTCTGCGGCGAATTCCACCAAGCATTGAAGGAATCAACACCAATACGACACACACCCTTTCGAACAACAGAAGAGGAGGGGCACTTCCCAGCTTGCTCTCAGGAGCCGGCATCCTCCTGGTATCAGAGACAGATGCAGGCGTCACAGAAAAAGAAAGCTGAGGGCTGATGTGCCTTATGAACACACTGAGCCCTCACTTGACGTCGCCAGTAGGTGCTTGGACCTTGGGACCAGCTTTTGTCACAGGCTAATTGATATGATAGAAGCAAGAGTTAAGTTCATGTGACATCTCTTCAAGTTACAGTGGAACAACATTGAATGAAACGGTGTTATTTGGGGACTACCTGTATAAATACAATCGTGCCCAACAAGTCCTGAATCCAGCATCTTATAAAAAAGATTGTATATCATGACCAATCTGCGACTATGCCCAGGAATGCAAGGTTGGTTTCATGTCCAAAAGGCAATCCAGGTGACACCATATGAATAAAGGAAAACATGTAAACTGATCATTTCAATACACAGGAAAAAAGCATTTGACAAATCCAGCAGTCCTTCATGATAAACACAGAAATAAATAGAACTAGAAAGGACTTTCCACAACCTGATAAAAGAGCATCCACAAAAAATCTACTGAGAACGTCTCACTTATCAGGGAGCGTAAACACTTTCCTGCTGTGATCGGGAACGTAACAGAGATGTCTTCTCCTGCCCTTGCTAGGTAGTGCTGCCCTGGAGGTTCTGGCCAGACCAGCTAAGGGGGGAAAAGGTTCATCTAGATTGGAAAGGAAGAGGAAAACTCTCTCTATAGATAATATGATTTTGCATGTAGAAAACCTAAATCACTTAGGTGGCTTCCATACCTTGGCTACTGTGAATAATGCTGCAATGAACATACGGATGCATATATCTTTTCAAATTCGTGTTTTTGGTTTCTTCGGCTGTAGACCCAGAGGGGGTCGCTGGGTCCTCCTTTGTCTCTGGCTACAGCCTTTCTACAGCCTATTTGACCTGGGATGAGTATTGTTACCCCAGTTTGTTGTTTGTTTGCTTCCATTTTCCTGAAATCTCTTTTACCATCTGATTACTTCCGATCTGTGTGTGTCTTCGGATCTGAAGTCTCTTGTAGATGACACATACAATGTCCTTATTTTCTCGGCCATTCAGCCGCCCTATGTCTTTTTATTGGAGCATTTAAATCATTTACACTTAAAATAAGTGTTGATAGATACGTAGTGATTGCCATTTTATTACTCATATTTTTATCTTTTTTCTTTTTATAGAAGTCCCTTTAACATTTTTTTAAGATGTAAAGTTGAGGATAAGGAATATAGTCAATAACATTGTAATAACTATGGATGGTGCCAGATGGGTGATCGACTTATCAGGGTGATCACTTTGTGAGTCACATAAATGTCCAGTCACCGTGCTAAACACCTGAAACTAATATTGTGTGTCAACTGCAATTGAAAAATAATTATTTTTTCAAAAAACCCAAATCAAAAATCAACTGTAATTCTCTAAACCGGCAATAAACCCAAAGATGAATTTGGGAAATAATTCCATTTACAATGATATTAAAGAGAATACTTAGGAATAAATTTAAGCAGAGAAGGTAAGCCTTGTGCAATGAAAACCACAAGTTATCACTGAAAGAAATTTAAAGAGCCCAAAAGTCATCTGTGTTCATGGATTTGAAGCCTTACTATTGTTCTGTTGGGGTGGCCGCACTCCCTCAAACTGACCTGCAGATTCAACACAATATCCATAAAGCTGTCTCTCTCTTTGTTTTTTGCAGAGATTTCAGAGCGATTCTAAAATCCGTATGCAAATACAAGGAATCTAAAATAGCCAAAACAATACAGAAAAATGAGAATAAATGGAGATGTGCTTCTCACTTTCAAACTCACCCCAGGTCCACAGCGCCAAGGCGGTACAGTGCAGGCCTAGGGGAGGCGCACTGACCGGGGGACAGAACTGAGAGTTCACAGACAGGCCCACACACTCCTGGCCGATCGATTTCCAGAAAGGGCGCTGACTCAGTTCCATGGAGGAAACAACAGCCCTTTCAACAAATGGTTCTGGGATGACTAGACATCTGCATGCCAAAGAATAAACGCATCTTCCCAAGTGAACTGAAAACTCACACACATGAATATTCATGATAACATAATTCCTAGGAGCCAAAAGGTAGAAGCACCCCAAATGCCCATCAAGGCATTAATAAATAAACAAAGGGAGGTAAACGGGTTCGGTGGGATATTATTTAGCCGGTAAAAGGGATAAAGGACAGAGAGAGGTTACCACGTGAACAAACTGAAAATGCCAAGTCTGGCGGGAGTATCGCCGTCTTGAGTATGGCGGACAGGGTGATAACGTGGGTGTAACAGTTATAGTTTATTTTGAACATGTCACCTAAAGTGTCCCAGGGTGTGCTTGAGTGGGACATTGTCACGTTACACAATGACATGCTTGTGATTTTGTAATAAAAGAGTTTGTAATAGAAAGGGGCACTGTTTGTGTTGGACCCTGCATTGTGCCAAGAGAACCCCAAGGCCACATGTGGCTAAGTTCTACCCATACAAAACATCCAGAAAGGCACAGGTGTACGGTGGCCGGGAGAAGGCCAGCGCTCGCGTAGGGCACATAATCAGGATGGCAAAGGGAGCGGGAGGGGAAAGGTGGGCAGGGCCAGGCTTCAAACCCCACGGTTAGGGACTTCCACTACTATTCTGCAGCATTAAAATATGTTTCCTTATCAAAAAAGTTCAAGGCTGCCATGATGTAATCTGTTTCCAAAATAGCGTTCTGCCAGCACCACGCAGGAGGGCGGAGACATCATCACACTCTGAGAACCTAAGTCGGGTGATTAGGCCCGAGCAAGGGTGGGGCGAATCCGGGGACCCAGCTGCAGTCTGGAAACTCCCGCCAGCCACAGTTGGTACATTTACCTGAATTTCAGCACGCCTACGAAACTGCCACCATACCCACATTACACGTAAAATCACGCAGAGAATAGGAATCCCATTAGATTGTGCTGGCGAGGCAGGTATCTGAGTTTGTCTTTGACGATTCCAACACTGGGCATCATCCCACTCGAAAACAAACCTGGTCAGCAATTTTTTTTTCTTTTCCTTTTTTTAATCCACAGCAGTGAATACTGAATACTGGCCAAGAAAAAACGTCCTCAAGAACTTTACATTAGTAAATGCTTTTCTCATAGGCAATGCAAAAATATACTACGACTCCACCTACAACCCATTTCACAAATCTGAGGCACATGCGATTTCCTGACACGCACGTAGTAGCACAGACAGCAAAAGCCTGACCAAGTCTCCCCGCGGACTCGCACTAACGTCCAAGACATCGACTTTCCAAACGGCGGGCACGCCCTAACGACGAACTCCTTCCTTTGCGACACATAAATGTTTGTTGAAAATACATTTCGGATGAGTTTGTCAGATTCCGTCAGCTCTGCAAGTCACACAAGCCTCTTTCAATCGTTGCTCCGGGACCAGGGAGACGCTTGGACTCACATTTCATGACACGATCCCATCATTGTCGGCGGGTGTGTCTGCACTGCCCTGGGAGCATCTCTTGCTGACAGTGAACTAGTTGCCTTGGAAACCAAACTGCTCCAAACTCACCGTGCGCAGTGACATCTCCAGTTCACGCCTTCTCGGGCATTTTCATCATGAGCCAAGATAACTGACTGGTCTGTTAGAAACAACATATTCACGTATATTACCCACGATGTTAGAGAAAACGGTGTTAGCTTGTTTCACTGACTCCAAAGAAGGCATAACGAAGCAGAAACCCACCTATTCTTCGCATATGAAAATCAAATCTAATTCTTTAAGAACTTTAAGTATTAATTATTCTTTTACTGGTTTTCTAATTTTAAGTGCTAGCTCACACAACATGGCCAATGGCTCAGGTTCTCATTGTTTTCACATAGTGAGGTTTTCACTGCAGCCCTGGACGCCCATTGCTGAGACACAACACGGGACACGGGACAGAATAAATGTCACAGCTTCAACGGGTGCCCACGGGGATGGATGGGTCAGCCGCTGAGCCTACCAGACAATCTCTGCAGCTCTGGGGTCCCTGCGGAGCCGCGAGTATTTAAAGGGCCACGAGTTTCTGTGTGTGTGACAGGCATATTTCTGTACCTAATACACGGGCTGGGGCGATCAACCACCTCTTTGCTACTTACTGGTGGTTGTGGTGATACGTATTCATATTCCATTAGTAAGTTAATGGCACTGATGCTTTTCAAAGACTTGCTTTTCAGTTTTCCTAAATGAGGCTCAGATATAATTTGAAGTTTCTGGTGGACTAACCTGCTGAAAGCGGAAATAAAGGCAGCTGAGTGGCTCTCTGTACTGAATTCACACTTGATGTATCCAAAGTCACACTGCATGGCGGAATTATTATTTAACATTTGGTTAAGTTTGAAACAGATGATTTGCTATGATTCTCCAAGGAAGGGCCCTACCAGAGACCCCCGGTCTGTGTTCTGAAACGCTGACCTGACCGCACCCCTCACGGACTTCAGGGCTCCGTGGCTTCCCGTGGGTCCGTCACAGGACTGGCTGTCCGACCTGGGTGACTTCTCCAGCCACCTGTGCGGCCCCCACACCCCTGCTCCCCCCATCTGCCCTGGGGCCTCCAGCCTGGGCCCACGCTGTCCTGAGCCTGGGAAACAGTCACCTTCTCTTCCCCCAGGTCAGAAATGTTTTCTTCACCACGCTGTTCACAGGACAGGGACACATTTGTCTGTGTGCTATTCAGTGACCGTCTGTGGTCCCCAAACAATCTCTGGGACCACGGCTGCAGGGTCCGGGGTGGACCCAGAGGAGAACCAATCACATGGGGAAAGACAGACAGTTCCTTCTGGGCTTGCTGGAGAAAGAGAGTCACCCACCATCACCTGTGCGTCGGTGGGAACTCAAAGGCGGACCAAGGCGTGGAAACACGTCTGAGGGGTCAAAAGGGAAGCTTTTCTCTGATAAAAAAAATGGCAGCTTTGGAGGTGAATGCTTACCTCCCCCCAAAGGCAAACACACCTGGTACAGGTTCCCCAAGGGTTGAGTTCTCTTGATTCCGTTTGAGAGAAACAGGAAGGACAGTCAAGCAAATGACTTAGGGTGCTGTAGCAACTGTGACATGTGTGAACGTGGGCGGCAGCACAGCAGGGTTCGGAGTAGTGCGTTCCCTCCATCCAGAGGAGATGCTGAACTAGGAAGGACCTGGTGGCGGCCGCACACTCTGCTTCCATCGACCTTGATGGGGTTGTGAATGGGGAGGCCGTGTGTGGATGTGTTGGTATTTCACTTCCAAGCACCTGTAACCCCATGAAAGCGTTTCTGCCTCTACGTTTGTAAACCCAGGTTGCTGCCTGAGCTCAGGGAGGGCTGGCTGTGTGACCTCGGGCAAGTCGCCTAGCCTTCCTGCAGCAGGTCTGTAACACCAGCCTGACTGTGTCTCTGTCGCCCGGGATACCTGGGGATGTCAGGGCTCCATGTGAGCACATGGCACTGCCTGGCCTGGGGGAGGAGTCCCCACAGTCTCCCCAATCAGAAAAGGAAACTGCTCCCACCGAATACTCAATGCCTAAAAAGGTTCTGTGAAATGCAAATGTTATTTATCGAGTCTCGTTTTTCTCTTGGCTCCCCTGTACAAGGAAGATACACTTGTAACCAGAACACAGTGGCTCCGCCCAAACAAAGGGGGGCTCCTGGCACTCTCCCCAGCCCCCTCCCTGACGCTTTCCCTTCCCCACAGTGGGTCTCAGAACCGGAGCCCCTGCGAGGATCGGGACACCGTGTGTGAAGAGTACCACGGAGTGTTCCGTTGGGTGGAGTCTAACCTTAACGTGAAAGAACACTTCATTTTCCCTGTCACAATGCTGACGAAAAATTTAAGGACTGGAATAATACAGGTCACACAGCAACTCAACCATCGTTGCTGGTTCGGGGCAAGGCCCTGGGAAATGCCACAGGAAGGGCCAGGCAGACCCAGGGGCAGAGCAACCTCCCTGGCGGGCGGACCAACGCCAGACGGGAGATGTAAACAGAACTCTCCGCGGAGCCCGCGTCCCAGGGCCCCGTGCCCCGGTCCCGCATCCCCCGTGCCAGCCCTGGCCACCACCTGCGTCTGGCTACTTCGGACCGCTGCGTCTTCGCGGGCACTATGACTCCCTTAGCACCTTGAAGAAAGAGTGTTTCTCTGTGCTCCGCACCAACCCACAGCCACGGGGCTTCTCTGGAGTTAGCGCACGCACGCGACACACCGGAGTCCGCACGGAAGTCGCGCTCCCGCCGGGACGCGCAGGCACCGCCTGCGGGTCGGGCCTCGGATCCGCTCTTCCCCCACGGATCTCCGGGCAGCGGTGAGTCATCGCCCCCGGAAGCTGGAAAATCGCCAGAATGAAATTAGCAAACAATGCGTGTGAGCCAAATGGATAATTCCATTTAGGCTAAAAAAATTAAAAATATAAGAGTAATTTTCTCGCGAAGCTCATGGACTGGCTCCAACGCGCACAGAAGGGAAGGAGGGGCTTTGGAAATGTTTCTCTTTCCCGCAATGTGGCGGTAAGAGGCTGGCCCTGGGCAGCGGGAGGGTTTCAGAGCATCAGGGCTCGGTGACACAGAAATTACATGTATGCAGAATATGTAGTGTGTGTGTGCATGTGCATGTTATCACGTCTATTTTCTAAGGATCAGTACTGCGACTTTATTGCTACCGGGCCCTAAATTATTTCCTGGTAAGAAATGTGAGAATCCAAAGAGGCTCCTGATTCTTGTTATACAATTACGACAATTTTAACGCCTTCACAGTGAAGATGGAACTCGTCACGTGGCCTTGTCGACGGAGACACACTGGCGATGGTGTGATGACGGCAGGTGCTGTTTACCCGACAGTGAGGCCCCGCGAGGTCTGCCCTCCCGGTTTCCCTGCAGTCGGTCTTCTGTCGCTGCTGCTGCCTGTGTGGCTGTCCCCTGCCCGGGGTGACACACAGCTTCGCAGGAGGTTTCCTGCATGGTCCCGCCCACCCTGCAGGGCCCGCCTGTCAGATGTGGGGGGACAGGCCCCAGCGGGGGGAGCGGGCTGGCCAAGCAGCTCCGCAGGGTGGGCAGAGAGGGAGGGAGCAGAAACTTGGGCAGGGTGGCGGGCGGCACCCCTGAAACTGCCCGTGGGTCTTCCTCCCACTGCCCCGGCTCTGCCAGCCCCCGGCGGGGGCAGCTAGAAATGAGGCACCCCATTTCTGAAGACCAGCTTTTCTGTGAGGTCTCGGCGGACAGCACTGCCTCTGTAACGAGGGCGAGATGAGCCTGGGCTCCACGCCTGCTTGTCTCCTGCGAACGCGCCAGCACTCGGGCGGTTTGGAGGGACACGGGCCGGACAGAGTGCAGCCTGCCTCACACGCTCTCAGGGCGGGACAGAGCCCTTCTCCGGTGACCCCTGGGGCACACCAGGATGGGAAAGTGGGGTGGGGACCCTCTCAGTTCCCCTCACGACCCTGTCTCTTCTCCACTTTCTTATTTCCCTTCACTGCAGAGGCCAGGTGTAAACTGGGGTGATTAAAAGTTCCTTGGGTGAGAGAATCCTTTCCAAGTTGCTAGGAAGACCTTGAAACACAAACCAAGGAAGCAATGAAGTCAAGGCCCCGGTCTGCCCCAGGGCCGAGGCTGGGCCCAGGAGCAGGGGAGCAGGGGCGGCTGAGAGCAGGTGTGTCCCCCACCTCGGCCCCATGGCCTGGGGCCTCCCTGCTCCTAGCTGACCCCGTCCTGGTGGGAGCGCCAGGGGCCCCGAACCCCTCCTCCCTGGCCTGTGCTCCGGATTTCGAAATGCAACTCGAGTCTCACAAAGACATTTGTACGCAGTGTGTATTCAAACCAGAAGCAGCTTTTATGAGTCCAGAAGAGTGTCTCCCCCAACTTTCTCATGAAGTCAGATGCGATTTTCGTTCCTGCTTTCACAGGTTCGGCCATCGGAGGAGCGGCCCCGGGGAGACGGCAGGAGACCCTTCCAGCGGCCTGGTGTTAGCTCGCTCACGGCCTCTTGGCCTTGCCGGAAACCCAGTCTGCAAAGCTGCCATAGCAAGCGCTCGGCCTCCTCCACAGGTGACAGGAAGGTTTTTAAAAAAAACTAATAAATGAGAGGCGACTGGTGTGGTATCAAGAATTGAAGCGTTGGAATCAAACACTTTCAACTACTTATTAAGCCACTTATTACTAGAGTGACCCCGACCGAGTAACTGTTCTCTGGAGGCCGGGGTGGGAGGAAGAACAGTACCCGCCCTGCCCCCCGGGGCCGCTGGGAAGTTGTAGAAAGACCACGCACACCGAGGGAGGGCCCGGCAGAGCCTGTCAGAGCTGGCACTCAACAACGACTCATTCTGTTTTAAATACACCTTTATCAAATGTAACGTATTCGGAGCATTTCCTGAAAAGCATATGAGCTGAACAAATAAACGAGCAACTGATGATCCTCTGAACCAGCCTGTGGGAGGCATCGCAGGAAAGAGAGAGCTCGGACGTGGGGGTGGGGGTGGGGGTGGGGGCGGGGGGGCCACCAGGGGACCAGGGAGCTCACCAGAACCCCTCGCCCTCTTCTGTAACCTCTCCTCACCGTGTTCATCGTACTATCCGACGAGTCACCAGTGCAGGGCTGGCCTGGCTTTGCAAGACGGAAAATTTAACTTTATCACCCATACTCTCACCACACAGGAGACGCCCGTTTATTTTTAATAACCCTGCCCTGCCTCTCCCGGCATGGGTCGTTGGTGCGGCTGGGAAGTGGGACAGCAGGCTCCCAATTCGGCGAAGCTGGAATGCACTTGATGGTCTGACAGTCGGTGTGTGCTTTCAGCCTTGTGCTGCAGAAGGAAATCAGGTGGTCAGGCAAGCCGCTGACTACTCTCATGCATCCTTTCAGCTCCCGGGAGAGTGGTGTCAGAGTCAGTGCGGACGGGGCAGCGTGAGCGACGTTCTGCATGAGGGACTCTCCTCCGTCTCGTGCGACACTTTGGAAGATAACAACGTTGTGCAAACAAATCGTACTTCCAGGGGCGTGGCACGTCGTTTCTCGGAATTCTTGAATGACAAACCTCACAGAATCTTGATTTTCTACATAGCACTGCACTCCCGTCTGCTGCAGATTTTCATAACAGGGACTCCTCATGTTTCCATGTGCTTTAGATCCAAAAAGGGTATGTGGGGGGGAGTGTGTCTAAAATATTTCAAGTACTTGTCAAACTATCAGATTTCATATATGTGAAGTGCTGTGCACTATACAGATAACCGTCCTTTTAATTGTGAGTTGTAAGTGACGGCATTATGGTCGTAAGTTCGTTGGGCGTGAGTGCCCCGGTGGGGAAGGCTCCGCCTCGGGGCGGTAAGACGTGCACCCCTCCTCTTAAAGACCTTCTTCTTGTTCTGTGGACACCTGACACTCAGGAGAGAACCGCAGACCTGAAACCGGCATGGAGAGTGCCAAACTGTGTTTACTGCACATGTAAGATTGAGCGTGCTCAGACCGAGTGGCCTGCAGCCTGGCGAGGCAGAGAGAGTGCGGTTTCTTGGAGAAAGAAAGTCTTAAAGGCAGTTGATCATCCTGTTTAGTTAACATAAGCCCAACACTGTGCTGACCGAGAGGAGGGCAGGCAGGGGACCATCAGTGATGGCTTTTGCAGCTATTCTCAGCCAGCCTCAGGGCCTTTACCTGAAGTCACCTTGCTCAGCCGTGCCCTGAGGGACAGGCGAGGCCCAGGGAGGGACAGGAGGGCTCTGTGGGTAGGGGAGGGAGGCAGGGAGCAAGGGCCAAGGATGTGGGCAGTGCACCGAGGGGTGGGCCCACACACACACATCAAGGCTGGTCCCAGGACCACAGAGGGTTGAGCCTTCCAAAACGCTTGCCAAGTGGTTAAAGTGTGAGGGCCCTGCGGGGGTGAGCCAGAGAACCCCAACATCGGAACACACTGGGCAGAGCTCTGAGCCTTCCTCTGGTTGGGGCAGAAATGGAGTTCCAAGGGCCAAGGGACAGAGCTTGCTCTCACGAACGTTGGACCCCAGAAGCACCGCCATGGTGTGGCATACATATTTTTTCTTTTTCTTTTCTTTCTTTCTTTCTCTAAATCCTCGCCCAAGGGTATGTTTATTGATTTGAGTGAGAGAGAGAGAAACATCAATCCATTGCCTCCCAAAGGAGCCCTGACTGGGGGTGGAACCCACAACCTTCAGGGTCTGGGCCAACGCCCCAAGCACTGAACCACCCAGCCAGGGCCCTTTTTTGTTTTAATAAGCACATCCTCTCAGAGGTGTTGTTACAGGGTGCAGCCAAGAGGGGGGCCCCAAATAGGGATTTGGAATGGGGTCGAGAACTCAAGGTGTCCAGAAAATATTAGGATGTCCTCACCCCTCCACCACAGGTGTGGGTTGGGGAAGGGACACATGGAGCAGGGCCATTGAGGGCTATTCTGCATAGCAACAGCCTTGCAGCTAACCTCTGGTGTGGTCATTTAACAGATCTATAACCTTTAAGTAGTTTCATGGATATGTTAAATAGCTGTGGGCATGCTCTGAACCAGGGGGATGGAAGTAATTTCCCCACCAAGGTGTAACTGGGAGGCAGGTCCCCCGAGTTACAGAGCCTGCATGGGAGCTTGGAGATGATTGGCTCCATGACATGGGGCCACGCCTGCCCAGACTTACTATGGCAGCCCAGTAAAGCTGGGAGGATATGAAAGTGCTGGCAAGTGTAGCCAATTGTGGGGGGAGTCGGAATGGGGCTGCAGAGGAAGATTGGCATGGGGATTCAAACCCAGACACAGCAGCCATTGAGGGAGAGCCATGCATCTTTGCCAGAGTGGGGACCCCCGCAGCTTTAGAAGGGGGAACCACCGCGAGGCTTTAGCAGAGATCCCGTGATACAGCTGATAGTGCTGGGAACTCAGGGAGGCCTACCGGCCAAGATGGATTACTGGGAAGAACTGGGGGCCTGCCTGAGCCACGGATTTCTATTTCTTTTTCTGAGATATGGTACCCCAGACTGGGCAAAGGGGAAAGGAAGGACTGCGTGTGTTTGTGGGCATTTTAAGGGACTTTGGGATTTTGATGAAGACATTAGGTCACTATTTAAGTCTGTACAGCATTAAATAAACATTTCCTTTCCTTTTCACGAATCTCTGGCATTGAAAGATGTCTTTCCTATGGCAATGGACAATCGAACCTAGTGGAGGTTCCTTTGTATATTGCCTTTGGCCCCCCCTTGTTGTCCTGTGACAGTGTTTCCAGGGGGCCTTCCTCGGCAGCTGATGTACAACAGACCTTC
The DNA here is from genome assembly GCA_004024845.1 of Tonatia bakeri. Taxonomy (NCBI): domain Eukaryota; kingdom Metazoa; phylum Chordata; class Mammalia; order Chiroptera; family Phyllostomidae; genus Tonatia; species Tonatia bakeri. The sequence goes on from PVIA01001207.1 coordinate 213,321, forward strand.
CAGCAGGAACTCCCCTGGGTGGTGCCACTCAGGCAGCACAGTGCATGCTCCATAAACACCAGCACAAGGATGAAAACAACCGACGTCCACCAAACTTTTACCATGTGCTCGGAGATGGCCCCAGCTGCCTCATCAGTACTGAACACAGCTCCACGCACCAGACACTCCTCTTCCTTTGCATTCCACACTGAGGGGCAGAGAGCCACAGGGGGCTGGAAGGGGCAAGTTCAAAGCTTAAATGAATGAAATTTTTGTGATTCCGGAGCCAAGCCCTTCAGTCCCCTCTTTCAGGAGGAGTCCCCTGTGGGCAGAACTGATGTCCAGCCTCTTGCTCCACCAGGTTCCATGGAGACAGAAGGGGCTCTGGGGATGTGGCCGTCATCAGTCCAGCTGCGCCCCCCCCGCCACAGAGAACCCTGTCAGAGGTTCCCCCGGCTTTGGGTCTTCTGCTGTTCTAGAAAATGCAGTTTTCAACTTTAAAAGTGACTTAGTTTAAAAAAGACAGAAATACCTCGCTTCAGGTGAGGAATGGTTAGGGAATTTGATTTGGCAACACAGAGAAGCTCAAAACCAGTCAAGTCTTTACAAGGAAAGGCCAGAAATAACTCTCAGCCAGCCGTGCGCTTCTGAAGTGCGAAGCTGCAGCCGCAGCCAGAGCTGCGGCACAAACCTGTGAGAAGGCAGAGGACGGAGTCGGGCAGAGCTGCTCCCGCCACGGGCGCTCGCTATTCTGGGCTGCGGCGGCTCTGGCCACACGTCTCCCTCTCCCACAGGCGGCAGCAGGCCTCCGGCATAAAGAGCTACCGGTGGATGAGATTCACACGCTTCAAAATGTGTGAACGTCAGGATTTTTTTCCCCCAGCATTGCTTTCTTCTAAAGCTAAACAAGGCAAACACTGTCTTTAAAAAATTTTTTAATTTACATTTAAGTCAATTTTCTTGCTTGGCAGTGTTGTATGGTCAAGGTTAGTGTTCATGCGTGCACACACACATAAATACAGTGCCTTTCTTTTTTGTAATATTTTATTTATTTTTAGAGAGAGGAGAAGAGAGGGAGAGAGAGGGAAATATCAATGTGTGGTTGCCTCTCATGCGCCCCCTACTGGGGACCTGGCCTGCAACCCAGGCATGTGCCCTGACTGGGAATCGAACCAGTGGCCCTTTGGTTCACAGGCTGGCACTCAATCCACTGTACCACACCAGCCATGGCTAAATACACTATTTTTCTAGCTTTAAAACAAGGTACAATGACAAAAAAAAATCTTGGACTCTCTTAAACAAAGGCCTAAGTTTATCACAAAACCCTAAAGGTATTATTACCAAGAGCCATAAATATACCGCCACATCATGTGAATCATTTACTGCGGAATAGCTCTAAACCAGTGTCTCATAAAGCATATATTATGTGCCCTAAGTTTAAAACTGAGATGGCTCTCCCAAGGGTGGACATCTATAGAACATGGTAACTTTTCTCTGAGTTTCTCTTATCGACTAGGTACGTAAGTTAATTTCATAAAACTCAAGATTCTAGTCCCTTGGCTTGGCAAAATGACACGATTTAAATTTTGTCATCTATACAATTGTACAAAAACACAATTGTAGCTATTGGGTTTGGGGCACCGTGATGGTCTAGAAGGGACTTCCACCTTCCACCAGGAGAGGAGTTTTCTGCATGGGGCCCCCCAATATTCTTCTGCAGCCTTTTCTCATCGTAAACGAGAGGGGTCTCACATGTAAACTAAACCCCCACTGCTGCTCAGCTAGATTTTTGCTGTGAATGTTCGTCACCTACCTGTAGAAAAAAATAAACTTCGTTCTTCCAACAGTTCCACTGACACAGGAAGTACTGCAGAGACAGAACACAGCTCTCATGTGCCCCACGGCCAGTTCCGTGTTACCAGCACCTTCCATGAGTGTGACCTTGGCATTGGCGTTGTGTCTTGCACAAGCATGACAATGAATGAGCCAACGTTTTCAACGTAAGTCCACACGCTTTATTCAGATTTCCCCAGTTTCTCCCTTGTCACTTTTTCTCTTCCCCGGCCTCCTCCATGATGCATCGGATGTGGCTGCCTCCTGAGGCCTCCCTTGTGCTGGTGACCTTGACGGTTTTGAGGAGAGCTGGCCAGATGTTCGTAGACTGTCCTCCACTGGGGTTGGCCTGATGCTTTTCCCAGGATGAGGCTGGGACTGTGGGCTTGGGTGGGGAAGGGCACTCAGGTTCAGTGCGGTTCTCATCGCATCAACACGAAGCGGCACCTGGCGAGGTGGTGCCAGCCAGACTGCTTCACCGCCAAGCGCACCCTTCACCCTCCTGTCCACGCTGGGCTCTGCGGAAGGACGTCACTGTGAGCCAGGTCTCTGTGCCTGGCCCACGCGGGAGGAGCAGGGGGCTCTGCTCCTTACGTGTGCAAAAGTCCTTTTACGTGGGTCTCTCCCCCACCCCCTGATTTTTAATTTATTCAATCGATAATTTATATCGGTGTGGATTCCTGGGTATTTTTTTTTTGCTTTGGGTCACAATCCAGTGCTACTGTGTTCCATGTACTGCTCCCATGCTCCGGCTCGGCCCCTGGGAGCTCTCTCCGTCAGTCGGTTCCTCTGTCCCTGTGACTCACCACCGTCACCGTGGCGGGTCTGCTCTGCTCTTCCTCTTGTCGAAGACAAAACTCACTTCCTCACTTCCTGGCACTACCAGGTGCTCTGAGGTCACCTCGTACTATGTCCTGTTGCAGTCCTGGGATCGCCGCCTCTCCAGGCCCCCGGGCTGCTTCTGTCGAATCAGGGCATGAGGTGTGGTCGCAGCTGCTGGGCTGTTGCTGGCCTAGGCCTTCTCAGACACTAGAGCAAGGACACAGAGGTGCGTGCACAACCCACGCACACCCACACATCTGCAGATGTTTCACTAGGGCACCGTCTGTGCCCACATCCAGCTCAACATGAGCCATCATCCTGACGTGTCCAACCCCGACACACGCCCACTGGGGCCATTTTAGCCTCCTGCCCTGCTTCTCCACAAAACCTGACCCGGGCAGCAAACAGCCAGCTCCCTAGTCATCGGCCTGCGTGTGTACAGGTGCCGCTGTGCCAGAACTGCTCACCCGCACCCCTGGGAAACACCCTTATCAACCACTGACGGTGCTTGATAAGGCACCCATCCTTCACCCCCACCTGCTGCCCCCCGTCAGCACCTTGCTCCGCCCCCTCCCCCAGGGAGGTCGATTCAGACGCCTGCCCTTCAGTTAGACCATGTGGCTGCATCCATGGTACTTGCAACAGGAAGCTAAATATTTTACGCTATTTTTATTTTGTCATAGATGCCAAAATATTTAAAGCAGAATTACATTTTATCCTAGGTTCCCAAGTATTTTGAACACCGTGTTGAATCTCTGTGGTCACTGAAATTATTTATGTTGTCTCTCTCTCTCCTTCCCGCACATCTGTGTGTGTGTCTCTCTCTTACACACACACCCCATGCCTAAACCCATTCCCTACTGTAAAGTTTCACATAAATCTACATGGTGAACCATTTTATATTTTAGCTCCTACTAAGATAAACTGTACCTTTAAGAATTACATATTTAAAAGAATGTAAGGGTATAATATCATGCACTCTCTCAGAGATGACGCCAGCTGTAAGATTTTAACTCTTTTTCCTCCTTTCCCCACTTTTTAAAATATAAGCAAAGACAACAATTTATTGGCTGCACGGCTCCTTCCACGACTAGAGCAATTGCAACCGAGGACTGGCAGGGAGGGGCTGGGAGCATGTGTGGAGTCAGAGCTTTGCTTCAGGTCTTCATCCCCAAAGCAGTGGTGACCCCTGGCACCATGGCTGGTTTCAGACACTTATTAGAGACAGTTATTGTGTGACCTTGTCGCAAGCTGCGTCTAAGAACAACCACCATGTCTCAAACAGGGATGTCCAATTACATCTGCCTATACCTGTCTCACAATATTTCCTTTCTTTTTAGTATAACCTGATTTAAGGAAGAGATGTTTGCCTCTTGACTTGGCTGAGAAACCAGCAGCCAGACTTCCCACCCCCACCCGGTCGTGGGAAGTCGCGAGGACTCGCCACATCCTGCCTCCTGTCGCAAGTGCTGCCCACTGCTCTCTGCACGCATGTGCGCACCGTGGGCGAGCGCGACCGCCGGCGGCCTCCCTGCACCTGTCTACCACGCTGACCGGACACGCTGCAGTCCCAGCGTCATAACCAGGGCTTCCCAAAGAGCATAGGCCGTCCCAGCTCATGAAACAAAGCCGATGTGGAGGGCGACAATGCCAGCCGAGGCTTCCAGTGCATTCCTTCATGGGAAAGGCCCCCCCCGCAGGCGCCCCTGGGGCCACGAACACTCGGTTTAACACAGATCCGGCAGGTGCATTTGGTAGGGACACAGAAAATTGAGCAAATTTTAAACAATGAACTAATAACTCCGGGCAAAAACAGTAAATTGTATAATGAAGGAAAGAATACCAATATTCCATTTGACTCAGCAATAAAATGTAAATGCTATTTATTTGCTTAATAAACATTTGTGATGCAGATACCTTGGTGTGAGGGAGGGAAACTAAGGGAAATGTAAGCTAGATCCTCACTTACCGAAGAAGTCAGAAATAAGACCAACACTTGGTAAACCCGGAAACAGAATTTTAAGCACATTTTAAAAGAAATAGGGAGGTAAAGACCCAAAATACATTCCTTACAGTAAAACTGAACTGGCTTCAGAGGCGGGAATTGAATGTTTCTTAGCTTGAGGAGGGGGACTAATGATTTTTTCTGAAATCGTGTTTTGGGCATTTTCGAGCACACTGAGTAAAGTTGAAAGGACCCTCCGACGGGGAACAGGCGCACACCCAGCACCCAGAGTCCACCCTCCACCCTGGGCTGGCCTCACGCACACCCGCCCGACTCCGCCACGGTCCGGACCGTCCAAAATCCATCTTCCTTGGAGCCTTTCGAAGTGAATCGCGGGCATCAGTACACTTCCCCCTAAGCTCTTCAGCATACATTATAAATGCACTGGGGAAAATTTGTTTGAAGAAATAGAAAATCAAGCAAAGCAGTAAGAATTTCTCCCCTGGCCTAGGAAGCCACGTGCTCATACGTGTCCGCGGCCTAACAGTTCCAGAGAAACACGTGACCGGCGTGAACGTCACCGTGCAAAGTGCCGAAGTAATTTTAATGGAATTTCATGGTTCTCCGATCAATCAACTGCATCTAAATTAATGCAAATTGCAACAGGCTCAGGCGGGGACTGCCCAAACAGCGGCGATCTTCCGACTGCGGTTTAACAGGGGACGCCGACCCAGCGCGTCCCTGAACAGGCTCCCGTGACTTTGCGGCCTTGCCCAGATCCATACACTGCACCGCACGGAATCCAGAAAGTCCATCAGCGGTTTGAAGCTTGATTGACCCTTCGCGCCAGCATCCCCGTGGCTGTGCCAGGTGGAGCACGCGAGGGGGAGGCGGGGAGGGCGAGGAAACGAAGTGGGCCACCCACAGCGTGGCTGCCCCGGCTCTCTTCACAGAGAGATCCTGAGTCAGATCCCTCCGCGGGTGGGGGGGCCGGGGGCGACGACCCCATTCCTTTCAGGTAATGGTTTTTGTTGCCTATTTTTAGCACCTCTCGACTTACAATACTCGAATATGAAATAACTGCGGGGAGAAGGACGGGGGCCAGTGAGACCAGACCAGCCAAATGTAATGGGGATTTGAAACGCCACAGTCGTGAGCATGGCACAAGGGAGCCGGAGGCGGGCTGAAGGGGTTAAAGCCATATTCTTGTTCCCACGCGTGGAAACCAGCTGTCCAATGAGAAGACAGTGCATCTGCCTCCAGAGGGGCTGCGGGACCCCAGGCATGTGTGCCGAGCAGCGCGCCTCCGAGCCCACGGCTCAGCGCTCCTCGGGGCTGTGCTGCAGCGGCCCACAGACTCAGCACGGGGTGTGGGCTGCCACGGGGACCCTTCCCCAGGGAGCAGGCTGCCACAACTGAAAACACTATAAAAACTGTAAATTTTACTCAGGGAATCAACGACTATTGTATATCTTAGTGCATACTTGGAGACAGTATAATTTCACTTTCTGCGGCACGTAAAGTTCCTATTTCCCTTGCTCGTTTCTGGGATGAAGACCACACCCTGACGTCCCATCTCGGAGTGGTCCCCGTGGGTGTCGATGATGCTCTCTTGTCTCGTGTCCCTCACAGCGGTGAGGTTTGGCCCCCCAAAGAGACAGCAGACTGTCTCTTTCAGTTCAGTAATCATTCCCAGGGTAGTGGTAGACGTATCAAAAACGAGGCTGCACCTTAAATTCCGCGATGTGCGAGCTTAAGACACTGGCAACAGCACTAAGCAGGAAGCTACGGGAATGCAGTTTCAGCCTGACCAGCAGCAGGCTGTGCCCTGTGCTCTCGGGAAAGTCAACTTCTTTCTTCCCTTGTCTGTGACGCTCAGGAGGCCTCGTGGCACACAAGCTTATGACTCAGCTCTCCTCCAGCCTCTGGAAGCCAGGGGTCTCAGCCCACATGGGCCACCGCTCCAGCGACCTCAGGACCTGCCCCCTGCCCCCGTCAGCTCTGGAAGCAGCCCCAGCATCGTAAACCTACTCGGTTTGCTGGGGCCAGAAGCAGAGGGGCCTGGAGAGCGTTGCATGTGTAATTTCCAGTCCATGGTCACTGACTGTGTCTCCCCCTCTGACCCCTTTTCTGCTTCTGCACGCCCCCCCGCTTTCAGCTCTCTCTCTGTCTCACAACTTCCACGCACTGTCCATCTTATCTGCCCGCACACCATGCTCCAAAGACAAGGGCAAGCCCAGGAGGGTGTTACAGACACCGAGGGAAAGGGGCCACGTGGCCTGGCCCGGGCTGGCCGGCGAGAAGAGACTGGCCGAGCAAGTGTGGGCTGTTGACATCGCTTTGCAGGGCGCCAGAGCATGCCAGCCGCGTGCGGCTGCCTGAGAAACAGGAGTGTGTTCTGTCAGTTCTAAGAACCTGCCGACTCACCCCCACCCTCACGACCCAAAAGAGCCGAGGAACATCTGGAAGCATCTGGCAGACTTTCGCAGAAGCATTGTGGAGACCTGTAACGTCCTGGGAGAAACTGGCCATTGCTCGCTCCTGTCCACTAAACATTATTTTCTAAAATAAACTTCCCAATCTCTGTCCCTCCTAGTTTCTCATGCTCCGACTCCGGCCCTGCTGCTAGGCTCTCCCGGGGGACCTGGCAGAACTCTCTGCCGACTGCATTTTTTAAAGTTAAATGACAATTCATGATTTCCTACCTTAATCACCTATCACTCTTTTATATTATTTTTTGGTGTACCAGATTTCATCTTTTTAAAGGTTTATCCTAACTTAAAGATGCCCTCCAAAAAAAACTGACAAATTGTTCAGTTTTACAATTTAATTTTCTTTAAAATTGTATTTCTGGTTGATAGAAAGCACTTCTTTAAAATGTGTAACCCTCACACTAAAAAATTAGCTACAGGGAGACAGCAAAAGTGGCAATAACAGTAGAACTGTCATAACATATTATATTCAATTTGAAGATCATTTAATAAAATCAGGACTTACTACCAGTGCAGAGTCAGTAAATATTTCACCACTGGCTTCCTGGGTGGGGGTGGGGTGGGGGAGGAGTCTGGGAAGCTGATTCGTAGCTGCTGCTGCTCACTGTGGTGTAAATACTCTCACCATGAAATCTGTGGCCAATTTTTAAAAAAGATTTTACTTATTTATTTTAGAGAGAGGGGGAAGGGAGGGAGGGACACATCAATGTGTGGTTGCCTCTTTCACACCCCAACCAAGGACCTGGCTCACAACCTAAGCATGTGCCCTGACTGGGAATCGAACCAGCAACTCTTGGATTTGCAGGTTGATGCTCAGCTCACTGAGCCACACCAGCCAGGGCTCTATAGTCAATTTCAAAGCCACTGTTTAACAACGGCCTCAGAAAATTCTTGACATTTTAACCATCAGCTCCAACAAGCTGCCTGGCACAAGCCAGCTGCCGCCCATGACTGGTGATGACTGTTTAAAACACCGTTCGACTTTCCCCTTACAGTTGAACAGAAATTCACCACATACCTGGTGTTGTCACGACAATCTTTTGGCCCATGGGTAGCTGACTCTTTAATAACAACTTTTTTTAAGATTTTTGTTTATTTCTTTTTAGAGAGGGAAGGGAGGGAGAAAGAAAGAGAGAGAGAAACATCAATGTGTGGTTGGTGGGGGCCGTGGCCTGCAACCCAGGCATGTGCCCTGACTGGGAATTGAACCTGCGATGCTTTGGTTCACAGCCCACACTCAATCCACTGAGCTACGCCAGCCAGGGCTAATAACAATTTTTAAATAATTAGACCCATGCAGCAGGGAAAAGCAGGACTTCCTAGTGAACCTCAAGGATCTGAAAGTCCAAAAAGCCACATCAGAGCAGACGCGAGTCAGATCGGCAGAGCCACGAGTCCACGTCTCAACGCAGGCACCGCATGCGGAGCTGACATGCCAGGCATTCAGTCCCTGGAGAACTTGAACAACAATAATCACGTAGCAGAAACTAAAACTGACAGTGAGAATCAGGAAGAACTGACTTCCATGTTAACACTGCCTCTAACCGTGGACACCGACTGACCGACCAACCGACCTTACAAGAGGATGACAAAACCACTGTTTGTCCCTCTAGGAGTCCCAGTGCCACTTCCTAGTCAACCGTAACGCCTCCCCATCTGTGGTCTTGACGGGTGAGGACTAGTCCCCGTTACTGTATTTGTGTTTCCAGTGGGCTCTTCCTCCACATCCAGATGAAGTGAATCCCTTCCTCCATTACGCATGAGATGTGCACTGTCCCCCCACTGGCGGGGTTGGCCCAGGTGCCCCCACCAGTGTCCCTCGTGATTGAAGCAATTCCTGAGTGCGCCCCTGCCTGTCAGGACTGAGGGCAGGCGCAGGCGCCAGGCGTCACCAATGCTGAAGGCAGACCTCCTATCTCTGCTGTTCTGGGTAAGAGGCAGTCGGCGTGCAGATCACCATAAGATCGTACACACACACACACACACACAGCTGCGCCTCCAGGCTCAGCCGTGAGCACTGGGACTTTCACAGGTAGGTCCTCAAGGACCCCTGGGCCTGTGCATGAGGCTGCAGAGGCAGAAACACATCCTCCCTCACTCAGTGTGGTTAATGGGGACATGCCCCCTGGTTCCTCTCCCATTATTTATAGAATGGGGCCAAGATAAGACCTTTTCCTTAGACACTGGTCCTTCCAGCTCACATCTGCATCTTCTCTAAGGAGTCATTTTTGTCTGTCTGGGCACCAAGGGCTGCATCTTCAACGCAGCCCAGTGAGAGTGCCGTGATTCCCACAACTGCCCTTCTCACCGAGTGTCCCCCTGAGCCACTGGCCCGGCTCACCCCTCTGCTCAGCCACCCTTGCGTCTCCAGGGAGCAAAGGACTATCTCCCTGCGTGGACAAGGACCCGCTGCTTCTTTAGGGACACACAGGCACACTCATCTCGCGTGATTCCCGCCCGGCGAGGTCGTGACAGCCTCTGCAGAGTCTGTTCACCTCCAGCCGCAGTCTCACGCGCACGCTCAGTGTGTTACCACTCGTGACGACCTCCTGAAACCCTTGTGCCTTTCGTGCCGGCCTCTCACTCACTAAATCTCAACAAGCACCTGGTCTGCACTTCCCTCGGAAATCACGCGGATTTAAGCAGTGGTGGCTGAAACCCAAGTCACGCTGAGTATGAACGAACACTAAGGTCCAGTTCACCTGCGTCTCCCTTTTGACGGAAAGAACAATGTTCCCTTTTTCTCCAGAGCTGCTTTCTGGGTTTCAGAACCTTCCTTATTACAGCGATAGCCATCGAGAGGGCTGTGTTTACCGAGTAATTAAAAAAAAAAAACTGAGAATAGAACTCATCTGTTCAAACAGAGGCCCTCGCCATGGAAGAGGGGAAAGACCTCCAGTGAAATTCCATCGCCGCCTCAGAACCACGGGTCGCCCTCCTGAGAGGCACGAGCCTCCCAGGTGATCGGCAGCCCAATTCCGCCTGCTGGGTCCCATCACTGTCGAGTTGGCCAAGGCGACGGCTGCTCCCCACCCCCCTGCTTTTTTAATAATTCCCTGTTTGCTCCAATGACAGCACGACCCTGCCCTGCCAGAGCCACGGCCACCAGCAGCAACAAGACTTCCTCATCGTCCCGCAGGGGTGCGAGGAGACTCTGCTTTAGAAGGAGCAAAGGAGCGGGGACAACATTCGGGAAAGAAAGGCGGTATTTCTGGGTCACTCAGCAAGTCCAGAGAGCAAAAGTGAGCCCCCAAACCTGAGTATCAGGGACTAGACCTGGGCAACCTCACACTGATGGCTTAGTTGTTCTCTGAAAACCCCACAACTCCCAGCTAAGGCTGCAGGCCAGACACCAGGCAGGGGAAGTTAAATCAGACATGGATTTTACCCTCAAGGGCATGCAGTCTCCTAAACCTCAGACACAGAAACAAATGCAGAAATAAAAGGAGAGAAGGGTAAGAGGTAGATTCAAAATCCTGTGGGATTTAAAGGCAAAGGACGGACGGGCAACCCTGAGGGATGGGGAGGGAACTGCCCCCCCAGGCCGTGATGGCACAACCCCAGGGGCCAGTGGGGCACATTGGGGACGATGTGGGCCCGCATGGAAGACTCACAGCACCCAAGCCACAAAGGATACTCCTCGCACCACACCAGTGCTCCCCAGCCTACCCTGAATGGGGATCTACAGGCCTCCATGCAAACTGTGGCTGGGGGACCCCTGCCCGAGCTCTGTGACTCCTCAGGGATAGGGGTGCTTCCCCCCTTGAGGCTGCTGCTGCCTTGGGAAAATGCCCTCTGCTTTCCCTTTTCTTTGGCTCCAACCCCTTTTCCCAAAGCCTCTACCACACAGCACCAATTACCCCCCAAATTCTGCTGGGTGGGCTGCAATGACCTGGAGACACAGCTAAGTGAGCCACGTCCACAGGAGAGCCACCTTCCTGCCTGCTTGGCCACACCACGAACGGGGACATGCGAAGCACACTTACTGAGGTCCGCTGTATTACAGAGTCTGTGGGAGGTGCTCAGAAGCTACTAGAATAAGAGAAAGGCACTGTCCTCAGCAGACCCACAGTCCGCTGGGGAAGAACAAGGAGAGGAGAAGGAAGACCACCCAGATAGGAGATCACACTCTGCTTCCCACACCGGGACAGAGCTGTGAAGTGAGTGAAACACAAAACCCACTCCCAGAATCAGCCCAGAGTTATTTACCGCCTAGTGTGTGCCAGGTCCTAGGGTTAGAGCAGCGTACACATACTCAAAGTATTTACTTCAAGGTGCACAGACCCCAGAAGAGGGAGACGGACCGTGAAGATGTAACTAGCAATGATGATAATAAAGAGGGGGGTGGGGTGGGGTGGGCAGGCTTCTGTCTCAGGTGGGAGAAGGGCCTCCCTGGTGAGGGTGTCATCACTGATCAGCCCTTGAGGAAGGGAGCGGGCCGGCTCCTCCAGCACCTAGGAGAAGAGGTGGGTCTCAGAGATGAGCAGAGGCTGCAGCCAGAGGAGCTCAGGTGCAGAGCGAGGAGGCACCAGGTGACACGAAGGGGCCTGGCAGGTGCTGCCTGCTGGCAGAGCGTGGGGAAGGGCAAGGTTCATGGGGGGGCAATACAGAAAGGTGGCGATTCCACCCCCAGTGCGAGGGGACTCATCAAGCCCTCCGCCTCCGACCCACCGTCTCGTGTCTTCCGCGGCACCTGGGAAACTGCCACAGGCAGACAGGGTAGGTGGTGAGCAGGGCACAATCTCAACCTTCCCAGCGGAGCTGGGTGGTGATCACGGTGAGAGCCACACCTGAGCTGAGAGCTGTCATTCAGCTTGGGAGGGGCCGATGGAAGCAGAGCGACAACTGGTTAGGGTGAAGTTACCTGGGGTGACTTAGGCCACCTGCAGAGAACCCAGCAGTGGGGGCAGAACACCCACACTCTCCGGTGGGCAGAGGACCTCGCCAGACCCTCACAGCAGATGGCGTGTTCACTCATCCATTCGTCTGATGTGCGGGGACTGAGGGCTCACTGTCTCTAGACACTGAGGTGCAACCAGGAACAAAACCACAGGCATGACGCCCCCCCGTCTCACATTCTGGGGGGGATTCAGGGAGACAACCAACCAACCAGATAAGAGGTGGGGCGGGCATGAGGGGAGAGAACACGGAGTGAAGGGACGGAGTGGCGAGGGTGCCATGCTAGGTGGGCAGCCGGGGGAAGAACCTCGTCTGACAAAGTGAGTGTGAGCAGAGGCCGGAGAACAAACGAGGGGACAGCGATTCTCATGTCTGCTTCAGAGCTGAGGACAAACAGCTGGGAGAGGCGCCACCTGACGGGGGTCCCGTCCTTACTAACCAGCAGTGGGGTGCGAACATGAGCCCAGGAACCGGACTGCACCCCAGCCCCCTACTCCCGCACGGTGCTCGCTGGGGTGGGGGCCCCTCCCCTCCGTAGGGGGAACATGGGCCAGAGCGTGGGGGTGCAGGAGGGCTGACGGGAGGGGCAGACATGAAAGGCAACGAGATGGATTTCACAACCCGGCCACTAGGCTCACTTGAATGGCGAGGCTCCGGAAGAATGGAAGCCTTTGAAGTTGGGTGGCCAGGCAAGCTGCTATTTCCGGAAATGACCTGCAGGAGGAGAGGCCAGGCTGGAGGGAGGGAGGATGGGCAAACGGAGAAATAATCATTCGGTTTCTGCCAGCCTCAGCTTGATGCATTAGCAGGATAGGCTTTGAAACTCTGACTCAGAACTGAGATATTCTGGGCTTTGCTCCTCTGCCCTCCACTGCTACTTCCTTCATCTGCAGACTTGAGTGCCGTCCCGGCCGCCGGACCCAATTAGAAAACCAGTGGGAGAAAAATCAACCGCCCCTTGCTGTTTGTTCCTCATCAGCCAGCGCCCCTTCTTCAATGAACTCAGGTGCAGACCCAGTGTCTATTTCTTCCTAACAGATTTCACATTTCTCTTTCCCTTTGGAACTGAGTAATGAGGGGAAAAACCATCATTTGTCCAAGCTCCTTTTCATGGGCCCCTAACGAATACCAGTGTGTGTGGTTTGATTTATCTCCTCATCTTACATCAGGTGTCACAAATTCAGGCGCCACACTGTCACAAATCCATGTCCCATTTTATCCCTTTGTGGCAAGCAGAAGATCACCTCACTGGCCTCTCACCTCTTTACAGCCTGCCAGTGCACGCTAGGGCTGAGGCCAGGTAAGGAGTCTGTTACTTCTATTTTAAAATGGTTCTCATTTTTGCAGAATTTTAAATAATACTGAAAATATAAGAAGGTAGGAAGTTTTTTTTAATTATCTGCAAGAGGTGAGAGTTGTATCATCTCAACATCAAAGTGTACCCAAAAGAAAGTATACAATGAAAGTATGTGTCTATGTTTACATATGTGCACATGCATGTACACACGTGTATATGCTCTCCTTTTTACCTAAATGGCCACATATCATCCAACCCTTGAGCATGAAAACACGCTTGTGTAGAACCACTCCCAGGCACTCACTCCCAGGAAGGACCGTGCACACGCACACACTCAGACACATGCAGGTGGAATGTGGTCAATGTTTAAATGTGTAGTGTTGTTTCAAAACAGTCCTCTCTCGTTATCTTTCATCGTCATCGTCATCATCATCACACCGTCACACGGTCACGCTGCAGACCACGGTCAGCGGTGTGTTTGCCCAACAAATGGGACTGGTCCTGGAATGTTGTCAATCAGAACCATGGACAGCAACATGGCCCTACCTGCCCCTCTTCCCATTCTCTCCGAAAAGGATTTCATTTAATATATTTTATTGATTCTGGCATTACACTTGTCCCAATTTTCCCCTTTGCCCTCCTCCACCCAGTTCCCCTATTCCCTCCAGCAATCCCCCCCATTAGTTCACATCCATGGGTCGTGCACATAAGTTCGGCTTCTCCATGTCCTACACTGTTCTTAACCTCCCCTGTCTATTCTGTAGAATAGAATAGACCTACCAATTACGCTTCTTAACCCCTCCCCTTCACTGCTGGTAACCCTCCAATGATCTCCATGTCTACGATCCTGTTCCTGTTCTGCCTGTTTGCTTAGTTTGTTGTTTCAGATTCCATTGTTGATGGTTGATAGTTGTGGATTTATTGCCATTTTAATGTTCATAGTTTTGATGCTCTTTTTCTTAAACAAGTCCCTTTAATGCTTCATGTAATAAGGGCTTGGTGACGATGAATTCCTTTAACTTTACCTTGTCTTGGCAGCACTCTATCCGCCCTTCCATTCTAAATGATAGCTCTGCTGCATTTAGTTTTTCAAACAAGTAACTTCATTCCAACCTGTGCTTCCTTTCTTTAAACACCTGAAGACATAGGTGAGAGTAAGGAAGCTCCAGTGAGCTGAGCCCTGACAATGCTGGTGACTCTGCGTCTCCGTGTGCGTGGACCACACACACGGGGAAGGGACACTATTTCAGGCAGAAGCCGATGGTCAGATCGGGCTGGTGAGGAAGGGTACGAACGCCACTGCAAAGCCCCTGGGGTGGGAGAAACGAGCTGTGATACTTTCTGCTTGAAAGAGACCCACATCTTCCCTCCGAGGCCCCTGTGAGACACTGCTTGGACTCTTGGCCCACGCAGAGCTCAGACAAGGGCCAGGCTCAGGATGTTAAGTTCATGGCACAGACGAAGACGCGCTCTTCAGCCAGCAAGGGCCCAAAGGCACAGACTGCAGCAGGAGAGGGAGAGGACAGCAAGCTCTGCATTCGGGCTGAGCTCATCTGTCTTCCCACGGCCCCTCGGCTCTGAGAAGGGCTCAGAGACTCAGCCGGTTGTGAGTCTCTGTCTGTCGGATGTCCAGTCCTGTGGCACAGGCTGAACAGGACGTGCTGATACCTAGTAGGGTGTCTCGGGGGTCCGACAAGCCTAGCCCCTCCCGAAACGGTCGCAGTAGACATCAAGAGAGGAGGGCAGTTCGGAAAGGCTCCAGAAAACATGCGGGGAGCGAGGCGAGCCCATGGGCTCGTGGGACTGGGAAAGTTAATGGAGCAGACAGGGCTGGAGATAGATTTTGAAAGAAGAGTGGGAACCAGACAAGCACACACAAGGGAAGGCCTCTCTGTGGACAGAAAGAGAGCCCAGTTCCCACTCGGAGGACGGGGCCTGACTCCTTGTAACACTGGCCACAAGCGTCCAGGCCAGAACAGGGCTCCGGAAGCCTGCGGGCCTGGGAAAGGTGGCTCTCCCCAGAGGGGACAAGGGCAGGCTGGGTCAGGAGCAGGTGGGAATTTTAGTCCAAGATGAAAACCTGAGGTCAATGCCAACGGCAGTACCCAAACACAGGGCTGGGAGGGGGGTGTGACCAGATGGCAAATGAAGGCATGTGACACCCACATCTGGAATTAGGCTGGAGGGAAGCTGTGATGGAAGAATCACGAAACAGTTCTAGACATAGGCTGTGCATAAGGCAAGGCCATGGGAGTCCATAGGAATACAAAAAGCTCAAAATGGGGTGATGGCACCCAGGAAAGACGTAAGGAGACTATAACAGACTATAAAAGATGAAAAGTTCGATACTTGTGTGGCGATTTGGAGACAAAGAAGAAGCCAGAGTCATTGCCAGGCCTTGTGGCTGAGAAGCTTGAGGACCCCCTGGACAGGGAAGGCAGTGGAGAACTCGGCCGAGCCTTTGCTGTCACGTTGAGGGGACCTCCAGGCCGACAGTGAATTCAGTCCATCAGAGATGCATGGGGGAATTCCCCGAGCAGACCAGGAATGAGATCCATGCTGCCTTATGTTTCTCAGGAATGGGTAATTAATGATTAGGAAAGCGGTTAGACCTCTCAATTAGCAACCATGGCAATAATGGCAATATTGGGTTGATTCCATTACTTTCTTAAGAAAGTTCCCACCCCCAGAGCTCTGCCTTTGTAGGAAGATCACCCTTTAGGTTTAGAGTTATTGGAATGACCTCTCCAAATTAGATGGCAAATCACACCTTGCAAAACCCATCATTAAACTGCATCAGTCACGGTGGAACGGCTATACCGCTTCTGTGAGGATGAGAAACCAAATAAAATCAGGGGCTCCACCCAGGAGGGCGTCAGGACATATATGCTCGGGGTTATTTGGGCACAAGTGGCCTTCCAGTCAGATGAGCACGAAACCTGGAAACCCTCCTTCCCATTCCTTACAGCGACGCTGCACTCCCTCCTCATCTCGGACGAGGGATCTCTCAGAAGGCCCCGGAAAGCACGCAGGGCTGGTGAGGGCTCTGTGGTGTGGATAGAGGGGAGGCCGGGAGGACAGAATTCTCAGACCCAGACCCGGCAGCACAGAACGACAGCCAGCTCAGAGGGAGAGAGAACTGAGGAGTCCCGCCCCGAGGACAGACATTTCTTCTCACCCACGGCCAGACACACGATCCTGTCTTGAAATAAGTCCTTGCACATTAAAAAAAACGCACCATATTACATGTCTTTTTATCACTAGAAGTAAAAAGCCACCTGAAGACCCCTGTTCACTCCCTTCCGAAATCAGGAAATGAAGTAGGCATTGCTCATACCCCACAGGGACTCCCTGCTGGTGCCTGAGAGAGCACTAACACTCTCCACCCATTTCTACCTGGATGTTTTTAGCTACTGTCTATCCTTCCACCTAGAGGATGACTCACTAACAACTGCAATAGGGCACAGCTAACCCATAGGACACTGAGTGAGAATAATATCACCTCTGCAAAAACGGGCAGACATGGTTTCCCGCTCCAATGCTGCAGCCCAGAAGCGAGGGGGCGACGTGTGTGCGTAGTGTGGCTCAGGGGAGGACCCAGAGCCCAGCACATCAGCCCTCCCGGCGAGCAAACATTTAATACAGTTACCTGGCGTCTGCGCAAACCGAAGTGGCAGCCAGAGGCTTCCTGGCACCAAGTCACACCACCGTCAATGTCAACACCCACCCTCAGTGTGTCACTGTTCATACAACTCGGAGTCACTGCAATGCCAGGGCAGCCCACGTGTGCTATCGGCGGGCCTCTCATCCACAAAGCTCTGTCTAAACGTGGACCGCTCCCGTCCGTGCACTTCCGCTCGCGTCCTGGTGGTGGCGCGCGCTGCGGGTGAGCTCCCTGTCATTTCAGAATGTCACTCCAGTCTGGGAGCGCCCACGTCCTCCGCCCATGTCTATTTATGTAGTGCCTTGGATGTTGGAGAAACACTCAGCTTCACTCTGAGAGGCTCGAGGACTAGAGAAAGGTGTCTGAACTTCATTTATCAAGGACGTACCCAGATTCAGATGGCCCGTAACCATGTGGCCTGCCCAAGCCTTGCAGCGGCCAACCATAGGCTGCCGGGTCCCCCTGAGGGTGCACAGCCGTGGCGGGGCTGGGCCGTCCGTCTCCGGCGCTGATGCATCACCAACGCAGAGGGTGGGACCCAGTCAACTGCCGCTAAACGACAGGATAAATGAGTCGTCTCCAGATGGGCAGAGGGGCCGCCAGGGCTCACGAGCAAACACACTGCCAGTGGAGAACAGTGTGGGGGGGCCAGAGGAAGTGCCCCCCGCCCCTGTGCCAGAGGGGGAGGGGCATGAATGTCAGCTCTCACTCCAGTGCCCCTTCCAGGGCCCCCTGTCACCTCACTCTTAAAACATAGAGAGGAGCTCCCAGCAACAGTGCTTCTGTGAGCATCAGGGACCCTTCCACAGCCTGCCTGCCCCCCAGAGACCCCCAGACAATAACAAGGAGCGGGTCAATGTGGATGCCCACCAGTGGCAAATGCATACTCCGATAGCTCCGAGTCACTGAACGAAAAGGGACAGACGGGAGGCCCGACCACCGACAGGACTCCCTGAGGGAACTTCTCCGGGGCTGGGTTGCGTCCGCAGGAGTCGGCTGTCGAACAGACACTGGCCGGGAGCTCGGATGGTCGGAGTGTCATCCTAATACAGCAAGGTTGCTGGTTTGATCCCTGGTCATGGCACGTGCAAGAACCAACCAATGAATGCATAAAGAGGTGGAACAACAAATCGACGTTTCTCTCTCTCTCTCTCTCACACACAAATCCATCAATACAATTTTAAAAATAAAATAAATGTTGCAGATCCAAGCCATCGTTCAAACTGGATACTCAGTATCACACTGTGTCCAGGTCACTAGGACATCTCCTCATGTCACCAGGCCAGTGGCCCTGACCCAGGTGTCACCTAGAAACGTAATAAGCGTATTTCCTGAGATGGCTCAAGGTCTCCGTGGACCTGCGGGCCACCATCCTCTGTGGACGTCCTCTGTCTGCCTGTTGGCGCCGTGCTGCCAGTGGCTGGTGGCTGTGGGGGAACAGGCCCCGGTCTGTTCGCGCCAACGAGCCTGCAACCAGCACCACGTGCCCTGGCAGCCGAATGGCGCTGATATCCATCCTGATTCCCATCATCACAGCTGATGATGTAAACAATTAACTTGTAGCAGAAAGGCCCTCCAATGTCACCGGGACGCTGCCAAGTTGCCTTTGGAGTTGACTCCTATGTACCTCGGAAGACTCCAGATGTCACCTTCTCAAGGTCAACAACCCCAGATGTCCCAGGAATGTGATGAAGGGTAAAAGAGAAAGGAGGGGCCAGAGGGGGATCCGGATAACATCTTCTCTCCTCCTGATAACATCTCTGCCTGAGGAAGAAGCCACCTCGCTGGACCTGGGCTCTGCGAGGCTCTGACCACTTTCAAAACACACGGAAGAACAAATGTGTGCAGTGACTCTGTTTCCCAGCAACTTACTGCCCTGAGACTCTTGTTTTCGAAGGAGGTGTGGCATTGGTCCCTGGAGGAAGGGCAAGGAGGCCTAAGAAGAGTACAGGTGTGCCCCAAATTTCAGGAGTCACTGCACCTGCCGGCGCCCTCCCCAGCTACATGGAAATTAGGGAACGAGTCGGTGTGGGGAAGTTTGTTTCTTTTCCCCTTGGAAGGAAGGGTAGCCGGTTCCTGCTTTGGAAAAACCATGAGAAGAGCTGAACTGTTCACTCAGAGGACAACAGTGTCTCCTCCACGTGTCAGAGCATCTAGCCAGGGAGTCAGCCACTTAAAAACACTTTCGGAGGGCGGGCTTATTCACTGATGTACTCCCAGTTCCCGACGTTCAGCTGGGCCCACCACACCTGGGCGGCAAATACTTACTGCAGGAACCAATCAGAGGATGAGTCCATGTTGTTACGAGAAATCTCCGTAGGGAGCTTCGTAAATCCATTAGACACACTGTTGCCTTTTTAAGCATGACTCCTGGGGCAGACTTCGGCACCGGGGCAGCTGTGCTGGGTCTGTAACGACTAAGTACGCTGGAAAGTCATGAAGGCACGCGTTCCCCCCGTGCATGAGACCGACCGCAGCGAGTCACCGGATATCACAAAGGAGAGCGAGGCGCCCACAGAGACCCGTGCAGAGCTCCAAGCATCACCAAGTGCCCTGCCGTGGAGGGAACTGTCCGTCACGGACCTGCCCTCACTCGACACTAATGCCTCCCAGGTCCGCGAGACACAGGTCCACGGGCCTCTGGCTGCCAAGAAGGTGGGAAACAGAGGAGGAGGGACCACCTCACCTTCTCTCTTCACCAGGAACGACAAGGGCTGTTGTGCAAAGGTGATGCATCCTGAAAACGCTGCGTCAGCCCATCCTACTGGCTCCGCAGCCTCGGCGCCTGCCTCCTGCCGGCCGGAGTCTGTTCTCCAGAACAGGCGGCAGCGCCCAGGGTGAGGGCGTTCCCCTTGCTTCCACTTCCTAACCAGGAAAGGCGGACGACTCCAGGTCCCCAAGTGACACCTGGCACTTCTCCAGATGCTCACTCGAGTCTCTCCCCGTAAAGGTCAGCTTTGAACAGACTGAGAATACACAATGGTCGAACACAATCCAGGGATGACGAGGGGCCAGTGAGCCGTTTCTCAGCGACCTGCGCCTTGTCACACCAAGGGCTCCCCAGAGACACGGTCTCCATCCGAAGCCCGGCTTCACCGCGCACCCCTCAGCTGCGTCCCCTGCTCACGCCCCCCTGCACTCATCTAGAAAGTCGGCAGCTCTGCCGGAACACCCCTGGGTGGGGGCTGTTGTGAGGATGAGCAGCGGCTGCGGGCTGAGCACAGACCGGGCGCAGAAGCAGCAGTCTGCACACACCAGCGCATGTCCCTAGGGCGGGGAGTCTGGGGGTGCCTCCTGAGTAAGAGGACGAGGACCCCAGGAAGGGAAGACGGCTGTCCCACAGCGGGTGTGGGTCCCAAGGCCCCGCAGCTTCTGAGAACCCACCTGCACCATGGGAGACAATGAGGCAAAGAACAGCCGGATACTCTGATGCGTCCTTGCAACATTTTGCAAAATCTAAACTGCCAACAACTGAGTAACCACCAAAATTACAATGGGAAATGGAAAAATGCTTCTGCCATCACATGTGGAAAAGGAGAAATATCAAATTAACTTCAGAAGGGTATCTATGTACATTCCTCATCAATTACACGGGAAGGCATCAGAGTGCTAACAGCAGTAGTAACGGTCCGCACCGTTGTGCCTGGGTTTTCGTTTTCTGCTGGGTACAGGAGAAAACAGAACAAGTGTGACTCCCAGATATCAGCCACAGCCCCATCCTTTTTGCACGTCCAGTGACCCCGAGATGCGTGTGACACGGGCCACTAGTGCTGCTGTCAGGCTGGGCATTTCCCACAGCGACACAGAGAACCAGGAGATGGGCCGGGCCAGGGCTCTGACTTCCCCCCCACCCCGGGGCTCCCGGCCCGGCAGGACCTGCAGGGCTGGACCCCAAAGATACAGCCGCCTTGTTCGTCTCTGGGGGAAGTGCTCCTGTCCTGGGCTGCAGAGTGAGGCTAAGGGACACCCCTCAGCGTGGCCCGAGGACCTCAGGGACGCACACCCTCTTCCACCGGTGATCAGGAAGTTTGGAAGGAGTCTGTGCTAATAATAGCTACTTTCCTACCTCCCTTCCTCCCTTCCTCCCTTCCTCCCTCCCTCCTTTCCTCCCTCTCTCCCTCTCTCCTTCCCTTCCTTTCTCCCTCCCTCCCTCCCTCTCTTCCTTCCTCTCTTCCTCCCTCCCTTCCTTCCTTCCTCTCTTCCTCCCTCCCTTCCTTCTTCCCTTCCTTCCCTCCCTCTTCTATTCCTTCCTCCCTGTCTTTCTTTCATTCCTCCCTTTTTCCTCCCACTTTGCCTCCCCACTCCTCTCTTTTTTCCCCTTTACCTCACAATTCAGAAATCCCAGCACTAAAGCACTCAGCCCTCAGCAGGGAGTCACAGGGCACCCAAAGTGTTCCCATGGAGTTTCCCACCCGCCTCTCTCAGGTGGTCCCTCCTGCCCCAGAGAGGACGGGACAGGAGCCCCCTGCCCCCACATGCCCGTCCTACGTGAGCAGAGCCCCCTCCCCAAGAACACAGGCTGGTGTGTTCTCCAGCCAGGCGTTCAGTTGGCTGCCAAGCATCCCCGTCGTGGAAAAACAAAACATCAGCAGTCCGGACGTCGGGGAGCAAAACAGAACCGCCTGCTCATGTTCTTGGAGCCTAGGACAGAACCAAGTCCTCGGAAGAACATAACTAAGAAGGACGACCAAAGCAATGAGCTGAAAAAGTCTACGACACCGTCTCCGAATCCCCGCATTTTATGCTGTCACCATGTGAGAGTTATAGTGAGACAGACCCAGAGGCCTGTGAAAACACCCCGTTCCCGTCACTTTGGCAGTAGACGGCCTGGCAAGCTCCGTTCTGGGCAATAAAGATCAATTTCTCTGTGTCCAGCCAGGGAGTCCTGGGCA
This sequence comes from Tonatia bakeri, assembly GCA_004024845.1. NCBI lineage: Eukaryota > Metazoa > Chordata > Mammalia > Chiroptera > Phyllostomidae > Tonatia > Tonatia bakeri. Next base: position 235,144 of record PVIA01001207.1, read on the forward strand.
CCATGCGTCGGCCTGGCCAGCGGTGCCTCCGTGGGCTCGGGTTATAAACGCAGAGCCACAGAAATCAATCCCCAACTCATTAAACAAAGCCACGATAAAAACACTGCTTGGTATTCATGAATCCTAAACTCGGCTTTGAATGACTTCTACATAAAACTCGTGGAATACAGTTTTACAGGCCCAAAATTAAACAGTTATTCTTGTTCTATCCTTAAGCTTTCTCTCCATCTGAGTCCTGGTAGGGCACAGTCTTTCTTACAAGTTTTCATAATTTCTTTATTATAAAGAAATCCCCAGTATTTGATAGCTACTTAACTCGGTTGACAAAGGAAGCTTTTCAAAAATCCACATGGGAGGGTCTGAGACACAATGCGTTAAATTAAACGTGTTCCCCACCATAGCCTTCCGGAATGTCTTTTCGAAGATGCAGGGGAATCCGTAAGTCATTCCACTTGTTGCGAAACAAAGCATCTGAAATCCTCCGTCCGAGAGCCTGTGTGATGAAGTGTGCGGCCTTTCAAAACATACCACGCTCGTTCGGACGCACAGAAAACTCCAGAATAATGCAAAGAGAAGCCAAGACAAAGGGTGGGGGAATTAATAATAAAGTGTAGGTTACTATTTCCAAACACAGCCATTGGAGGGAGGCACAGCGTTCCCCTGACTTCCGGGAAGGAAGGCGGTGCTGCTTCGGGGCAGCGTAGTGGGTGGGAGTTGCGCAGGGTGTTCAGTGACACCCGTCACTCGGGGTGGCCCGCGGCACCTGTCCGCGCGCGCACGGTCTTCACACTGCGTCACAGTAACTCAGTCTCCCCGAGGATCTCGAGCATCGATGGCTGCCTGTCGGAGGGAACCCCCCGGGGCGCTGTGGGGGTCGAGTGCTGACGGAGAAGGAAACCAAGCACCGCGTTTTGTTGGCAGAGGTCAGAGAACAATGCTCAGGATATATTTTCTGGAATGGGATTGCACTGGAGAAAAAAGGGCTTCGGGGGAATCTTAATTCTCTGAAAACGTGGCCCTCCTCGTGAATCCGAATGATCCATGTCATTACGTGTCAATGAAGCAGGCAGGACGCTGCTGGCGTGCCGCAGGGATGAGGTCCGGGGATGAGGCAGCCATGGGGACACAACCGCTCACGGCTCTGTCCTCTGCGTGCCCGAGACTTTGTAGTTTGGTCAAATGTGTTTTATTTCTGCCCCAAGGTCCCCCATGAGAGCAGCACAGCTGGCTCATGCAGTGACGTCCAGTCACTAAGAAAGTGGCAGGAACGCCTTCCCCAAGCTGGCAGCCTCCCCCTTCCCAGGTCCACCTCCTGTGAAACTCCCCTCCTCTCCACCCATCCACTCCGACCCCCTCCCAGGGCACAGGTCAGTGTCCCTGGACCCACCCCTTCATGGGGACCTCCCTGCCCTCCAGCCGTGTCACGGCCTCACCGCTTGTCTTCACAGTGCCCTGCAGGGCTCATCCAGTGGCCTCCTGTCCAGTGTCCCCTCTCTGTCCTTCTCTAAGCAGTGACAGTATTTAAGTCCTTGTACATGTTCCACAGTGACCTGCAAGGCATGTGATCTAAACCTTTTACATGCTAGTCCTGACCAGTGTGTCTCTGTGAGCTGGGCATCATCCTGCAACCCGAAAGGTCATCGGTTCGATTCCCGCTCAGGACGCAGGCCTGGGTTGCAGGCCAGGTCCCTGTTTGAGGACATGCGAAAGGCAACTGATCGACGTTTCTCTCTCCCTCTCGCTAAAAATAAATAAATAAAGCCTGTTTGAAAACCTGACACAAACTTTGGGTGCTGGAGTTTCGTGTTATTTCTTTAACTCCTGAACACTCTACCCGGCGGCGGCAGCCATGCACTACAGTGACCACCTGGGCTCCGACAGAACGTCGCGGGCGTCAGAGCCGACTCAGGCGCCTCCACTGCACCATCTCACGACAGCCTCACGACAGCCCCCGAGGGGAGGGCTGCCGCCACCCAGCTCTGCAGCGAGGAAGCCGGGCCCATCCCGGGAGGACGGAGCCCACAGAGGCCGCCCTCCCCTCTGAACGACGGGACCTCCGTACTGTGAAGCACCAGACGTGCGGGGTCGGGTGGTGCGGAAACACCCACATTGACTGACCCCCGTTCCACGGGGTGACTGTGGTTTTCTTGTAGAGACTGACAGCGAGCAGGTGAAACCACAGAAGAGGCCAAGGGGTGCTGCTTCACGAAGGAGCTAAAACCAGCCGTTCCGCACAGACCGCAGGCCCCAAATTCACGCATTCGAATATCTGGGTAGAGCCGTCCCTGCTGTTTCCTGCTCTCACCCGTGTCCTCCCGTCTGTCCCCGGAAGAGCCGTCTGTGCTGACTCCGCCCCCTCCCGTCCCCGCACGGCCCCTGACCTGGAGGTTGTTCCACTCCCTTGTCCATTCTCAGGACTCTTGTCACTCAGCCACGCACAGCGGGTGAAACCACCCTCGCTGGGCTCCCTGGAGGCCCCCGTGACTGGCTCTGGCCACCCCGCAGGGCCTCCCTTCCCGGGACCCACTCCTTTCCTGGGGAGGGGCTCCAGCATGGAGGTGGTTCTGGGGACTGTCCTCTCCGATCACTCATCCCTGAACTCACGGGCAGCACACACCCGCGACACACGGCCGGCCACGGGGGCCTCAGTGGGCAGATCTGCACCTGAAGCACCACGCCTGAAATCACCACAGCTGCTACAGCGTGGCCCACAGCCTGTGCGCGCCGACTAGGATGCGTTCCTGCAAGAGCCACAGTGTCCCTTGCATGCCAACACAGAAAAGGTTGGTGACAGTGTTTTAATGCGATGGACCATTTAGTTGTGGTACAGGTTCATGGGCTACAATCAGCAGCACCTCCTACTGCAACATCAGCAATGCAGATCAGACACCAGGGTCACGCCATCACCCCAGTCTGTGCCCTCCCGTGATGGTCCCCTGCTAGAGGTGACAAAGGAGACAGCACAGTTTACTGGGTGTCTTGTAATTGGGACAGTAGATCCCCTTTGTCGGGCACATCGTTGGCATCCAGTGACTGATGACATGGAGACAGGACTCAGATGCTGTGAAAGCTACACCGCCGCCCGATCACCGCCCTCGGGGCCTGTCCATGAGCATCGCTGTCGGGGGACGACAAACGTCAGGAAAACCCACTGGGCTCCTCCGGGTTGGAGATCAAGATGGAGGCCCCACGTGGGCCAGCGCGAAGATGCCCACCACCTGTCACTGCCAAGAGTGAAGTCACTCGGTGGCCGACTCCCAGCTCCTGTGCTTTGTGCAGCCAAGGCTGCTCCTTAGCAACCAGCAGCGACGAAGGCGTTCCCACGGAAACCAGAAAGCCTGGTTTGAAACACCACGAAACAAAGCCACTGGGAGGGCGACTTGAGACACAGAGGTGACTCCATTCTCACCATGGCCCTGACTTCCTGCCAGGGAAGTGGAACAAACATCTGATTTTTAAATGCTGAAAGATAAAAACTAATTGTTTTAAGTATACCATATCTCCCCCTGTCCTCTGCATTTTTCTGAAACACAATGGTAAATACATTTTTTGGATTCACATGAGGAATGGCATCAACGTTTTTTTTTTAAAGATGGTTCTCGAAGGTGAAGTCTATTCCAGAACCATCTGCAAAGGGCACGCCCCTCCCAGGTCACAAGCAGAAACCCGTCGACGTCGGCATCTACCAGTGTCAACCCCACTCGTCTGAGATACTGTCACTGCGGCTTCCTGGATGACGGGGTTTCTCGTGCGGGAGGAAACAGGTGGGGCACGGACCGGGGAGAACATGAGTGAGGATGAACCACCGAAACCAGGTACTACTCATGAGCTACGTTCACTACCCCCGGAGTCAAGCACATGTCACGAGCCACCCACTGCCTTGTAACCAACGTAGAGCTCCCAGGCAATGTGATAAAGGCAAGAGAACGAACCATTTTTCTCAAAAACTCCTATTGTCCGCCTCGTACGGCAGGTGGTCACTTCCTCACTGCTGGGGGAAAACGGGTGAGCGGTTGACCCTCTGAGCTCTGAACCCTTGTCCGTCATGCGGGCGGAATTAATAAAAACGTGGCATGAACAACAGCCGAAGCACGGGGCAGGCACGTAACAAACGTCACTGTGGTCTCGTTGGCACTCCCTTCAATGTATCTTGTTACGTCTCACCACCATCATCGCACTTTTCTTTTGAACCCATGACGACTTTCTGTTTCTCAAGAGGAAACAGAGTGAGTGGGAACTGTCGTGTGGAAAAACAAAATGTCTAATGAAGAGGAAATGACGCTTCCAAATGTAGGGGAAGGAACGCCGAGGTTCCCGAGTCAGGCGTTCACGACGCGAACGTGGTTCCACTCCTCTCGTGTGCCCGGCGCGGGCAGAACGCACGTGAGTGGTCGTGGTCACCTTCCTTGTGCTCAGACACCATCCTCCCCCGCCATCTCCCCGACGGAGCCCAGCCAGCTCCCGAAACTGCGGACGGCTCGGGGGCCGCGCACGAGCCCAGCGCTCAGGCCGGCCGTCATCGGCCGGCTTCCTGAAGCAGCTCCGAGGGCACTGGGGCTCTGCCTCCGTCCCTGCTCCCGTGTGCCACCCGGCCCCGTCTCCCGAGAATTCTCCCTCTCATACATTCTGTCAGAAGACAACTCTCCAACCCTGGCTCTCCCTGGCAGGAGATAAAAAGACCCCAGTTCTCCTATCCATAGTGAAACTGTATCTAATTTAATGACTAGACGAGTCCTTGGGACCTGTGCAGTGCCATTCCAGGGGCCACGGAAGGAGAAAGACCCAAGAATAGCAGAAGTTCCCATGTCGAAGGGACTTGGGGCGTTTAGTTCAACTGGCTCGTGCACGGGGACCTGCCAGGCCCAGCCCTGTGGGCTGTCACCCGGCTCACCCAGCTTCCACGCACACACTCTCCTAATGACGGGGACGCCTGACCCGGCAGCACCAAAGGCCAGATGTTCAGGCCGCCCCTGTGTCCTGTACGTCACAGGAGTGACATCTGCTTGTTAGTCCTGGTTCTGCCCTCAGCTGCGACACACTCTCTCAGACGTCTGAAGGGGGTCACCCGTCCAGGAAAGAACGAGGGACCCACATCCAGCCTGTCGTTCACGTCTTCATAAGCCAACTTCAAACTAATCACCTAACACAGTTCCCGTCATCTGCCTTGTCTACACACCTTCCCACGGGGGCTGGGGCGGGGGGAACGGAAGGGACGAGACGTAGGCAGGGAAGCAGAGCGAATGCTGCCACTAGCTGAACGCTTGGCGCCAGCAGCTCTCCGAGGGCCGGGTGTGTCGACCAGCCACCGGGGGCTCGCTGGGTGCTGCCTCGTCTCCCCAGGGACACGCCGGACTGGCCCGAGGTCAAGGTCACAACGCTCTTCCTGGAGCTTTAGCACGACGCTGGGAGCTCCTTCCGTTATCTCATGCGCTTTGTTCCCCAAACTGTAATCTATAAACGTAATGATTTTCCAGCCGGAACAACCCTGGGTCATCAGTCCCTCTTAATGTAGCCGATAGTCGAGGATTCTCGGCAATCTACTGCCCCCCGGGATGCACACTGGCTTGCCAACTTCCTCCTGGAGCAGGTCACTGAGGCAATTCCGCTGTCTGCTAAGAAGGCGTCATTGCCAACCACTCTCCCAGCGCTGGAGAGAACGCAGAGGAAGAGCCGGCCCTTGGCCTCAGGCAGCGAAAGGCCTGTTAAAGCAAAACACAAGCAAATAGGAAAGAAATGACACAGAGAAAACTGCTCCACTAAAGGCACCGGAGCAAAGGGCGGTGGGAGAGCGTGAGAGGAGGGCCCAAGGCGGCCGCAATCACAGACTGGACACCGGAGGAAGGCGGCGGACTGGTGACCCCCGGAGGCCACAGCCCTGGCCGCACCCATCCCGGTCCGCATCGGTGTTTGCCTCAGCACAACACACCGTCAGTCCCTTCGGGTGACACCCGTGGGTCAGGGTGTTTTTCCGTGAACGAATAACGCCAAGCTACCGCCCCAGCCAACACTTGTGCAGCTGGTCTTGGGGACAGACGTGGAGAGCCTGCAATGCCCCCGACACAGATAGGAGTTCGTGAGCCCTGACGCATCTTTTTCCATGCGTCACGGTCACCCAATTTTCTCACTGCCCAGTACAGCAGAAAGGTAAGTCCTAAGCACTGAACGTCTGCGTCTCCCCTAAACTGCCGTGTCACAGCCCCCACCCCTGGTGAGATGATATTAGAGGGCAGTCTTTGGGGTGTAACTGGGTCCGTAAGGGGCCACGAGGGTGGGGCCCAACAAGGTTGCTGCCCCTACAGAAGAAACAGTAGAGAGCGCGCTCTCTCTCTCTCTCTCTCTCTCTCTCTCTCTCTCTCTCTCCCTCTCTACCAAGGCAGCAGCTTGCAATGTGGGAAGCGGGCCCTGACCAGACACCAAAGCTTTGGGAACCTTCACCTTGGGCTTTCCAGCCTCCAAAACTGCTCACTGTGCCAGCCACCCAGTCAGTGGTGTTTAGTTACAGCAGCCACAACAAAGCATGCCACCAACATCTTCTGCCGACGTCTTCCTCCGACTCGCAGACTGGGGTGGGGCCCTGAACGGTGCTCAGAGGCCCAAGGCCACCCCTCCAGGTAACGACATGCTGGCTCAAGGTCTTCCCCCAGGCGGACACTCCTACTGGGCGTTCCCTCACTTCAATCCCAAGGACACTTCGAGCCCCGTCGGGGGCCAAGGGCCAGGAGATGGCGCAACTGCGGGCAGAGAGCCGACGGGAACGCAACATTGGGCTGGCTCCGGGTGGAGTCCCCACACGGCCTTCTGTCATGTGCACTCAGAACACCAGGACAGAAAACACAAGCACACTGTCACTGTATACGCCAGTTCATCATGCATGAGTCATTTCCTACAAGAAAAATCAGGCTTGGATTCTGCAAGTGTGCTCTCGGACTAGTTTTCGGGAAGACTCTCTCCTCCCAGACAGACTCGCCGCCGGGGAAAAGGCTGTCCAGCGGAGACAAGTGCAGATTCGGGAGAAAGGGCACTTTGACCAGGGAGTGAGGGGAGCACAGCGCGGGGGCGAGGCCTGAACACAGGAGGAGGTGAGGGGCCTGCGCATCCCGCTGGCGTGGCGTGGCTGGGGACGAGGCCGTGGGAGGAGGCTGTGGAAAAGCCTAGAAGGTCACCCTGTGGAGTGGCAGCCGATCCCTGACGGAGGAGAGGATGTGACAGCCACGTGCAGAACAGAGGCTGACGCAGCCACTCGAGCCCGAATCGCTGACAGTGCAAACCCCAACCGGAGAGAAGTGTGCCTGAGGCCGCAGGCGACGCGAGGAGAGGGCTGTTGAGACAGTTTTAGGGGACAGAGGACTCAGGGCCCACACCTCATCGGGAACAGTTCGCTTCTACTGCCAGGACTTGAAACAAGGCCTCCGAGGCCCCGCAGGCCGCCCGTCCACGGCTGGACGTGTGCAGAAGGAAGGCAGGCAGGAGGTCCTTATCGGGGGTGGAGGTGGGGTGGGTGAACTGGGTGGAGGCGTCAGGAGGGAAAACTTCCTCTGCGGGGTGACGTCCAACCCCCTGAACCCCACCGGCCAGGGCCAGAGAAACTCTCCACCGCCACGACTGGGGTAGCGGCGGCTCCGCTGGTGTCCAGTGGGTAGAGGTCCTGAGGCCACCGCACCTCCCGCAGTGCACGGGACAGTCCGGTCGACAGAGAACGGCCTGGAGCAAATGTCAGGAACGCAGGGCTGAGGAACTGCCCGAAACAGTCACAGACTTAAGTGTCTGGGGACAGTCTCTACACAAAACAAGCATCTCAGCGTACACAAACTGCAGTGTAACATCAATTAAAAGTTTTAAATGAAAGCAGCTTTACGAGAAAAACATATCAGAATTAAAAACTCATTCACGTCCTGAAGCTAAGAACTCACTTTGTCTCGAGTATATTTTTCCTCAAATTATTCCTGTTCAATACAGTCTAATATCACAAAGGCTTACACAAATAATGCGAACTTTGAAGATGCAATCGAACCCCTGTGTGCGCTATTAGACAACTTTTTGGCCAGATTATAAAAAGATCTAATGAAGCAGAAAAAAATTCAGAGTCAGATTTTTCTTTTAAAGTGTGCCGAAAACTACTCATAAAGACCACCCGCGCTTCAAAAGAACAGAAGACCGCTGGGAGGCTTTAAAATGCAGGTCCCCGTAGTCCTAACTTAAACGTGGCACGCAGAAAGTGTGGTCTGGTGAAGCACGCCCTCGCTTTAAAGAAACTGCGTTCCTGAGAAGTGACGTTGTTCTGGATTTCTAACCCAGGCCTGGGAGGAAAGCCCAGGGCCACCAGAGGTATTCACCCGCTTGCCCCGAACACACACACACTCACACTCACACACACAATCACACACACTCAGTCACTCACCGGTCTCACCATTGTTACAAGGGCTCGCATGAAGCCATGAACACTTACTGAAGGAAACAGAAGGATGGCAGAAAGGGAGCAGAGAATCTGACTGGCGTGGGCATCCTACGGAGAAACTGTTCTCCCACAACAGCCCAGGTGCAGGAGTGAGGACCAGCTGCGCCCTCGGACCCCTGTGACCCAGAGAGAAAGGATGCGGTGTCCCACCCACCACCAGCCGGCGCTGCGTGCGCCTCCTCGGAGGAGGGCTCCGGCATGGCTCTTTCAGCCACCACATGGGTGCGTCATTTGTCACTTAAATTCCCCCAAAAACACAGTCCTCGGCTGGACCACCCTAAGAGAGAGAGCAGGGTTCCCAAAGCTCACTGCAGTGGAATTTGGCAGAAAGTACTAGAGACGCTAAAATATTTGCATATGAAAGAAAAAGAGAGATCCTTGCGCAGGTTTAGGCAAAACCTGGAGCCAAACGACCCTCACCACCCTCCCCACGCTCCCGGCACCCTCGGAGACAGACGGACCACAAGCAGATGGACAGCCTTGGTGAGGGAAAGGGGTGGGTGCTCACGAGCCCGGCTCCTGATGAGCCAAGTTACACTTCCAGGGGTCGGGCTTTGCCAACGGAAGTGACTTCTTTACGAATCTCTGGAGCATAAGAATTTCTGGAATCTCAGTGGAATTCCCCCACCACTTGCTCCGTGTTAGCCAATTGCCCACATATTCCAAACTGGTATTTTGGGGTCCTCACAGAACGGCGGTTCAGAGGTGCACACGCCATCCCTCATTAGGTCGTGAGGGAGCATCGTGTCCAAGGAGGACGGCGCTAGGCTGTCCTAACAGACCAAGGAGGCGGCCTCTGGCCCTAACTGCCCTTGGTCGCAGCCTTCATGTCCTGGGTCAGCGGCTTCAAAGAGCCGGGAAGGTCTCAAAAATACACTGGAACTTCTTAATTGGCTGACTGACCCATGGATACAAGTGTCTGCGATTCCCCTTCCATTCTGTGATTAAATATTCTGCTAGGTCCCTCATCAGTTTGACTCCAGGCCCCCCGTCTGGCAGATCAGAACATGTGGCAGTCACCACCCAGGTGACAATAATGAAAATGTAAATGGCCGTGATAATGCCCACACAACCTTCGAAACATGGGCACTGTAAACCAGACAAATGCTCCTCGACCAGACCGAGCGTGCAGGAGAGTCCAAGAAACCCACAGCTGTATTATTCGCACCCCCACCAGCCTGCAACATCGCCACGTAACAAGTGAACCATCCACGGAACTCCTCCAGAAACAACACTTCCCCATGAGTTTTCTCGTTCATTCTTTTGATCCCACAAGTATTACTTAAGGACCCACTGCGCGCCGCCCACGCTGGTGCTCAGTAGCTAGGCTTCCTACGCCTGCCTGTGGTCTTCCAAGGTGCAGGGGTTGGGGGAGGGGGGGCTTGTTTCTCACTGATGCTCTCTGGGCATTCCACCCAGCACGGGATCTGTGAGGTGTGTCTGTCGCATCCGAGTCCACAGGTGCATTTCCCCCTGGATTTCTCCAGGTTTTGTGGTTGCTATTTTTGTAAATAACGAGAATGTGCTAGAAAAGCACGGAGAAGGGCCAAAGTAAGACTTTCCTTTCTTGACAAATACCATACGATCTCACCTGTAAG
>PVIA01001207.1:245296-304779 GCA_004024845.1 Tonatia bakeri
AGAGGAACATGCACACAGGACCCACGGACAAGGACAACGGGGGTGGGGGGAGGACTGAATGTGGGGGTGGGGAGAGCAGGGGAGAGTAATGGGGGGGAAACGGGGACAACTGTAATTGAACAATAAAAAAAAATTTTTTTAAAGACTTTCCTTTCTCAAACAACTGCTTTTACCAAGAGGAGAAAAACTGAATTGAATTGTCTCTGGGCAACAGCAATAGATGAGGCAAACAGACACTTAGGGTTAGACTACGGCAGAGGGAAAAATTAAGTAATTCCTGAGGTACGCGAAAACTCACACAGGAAGGGCAGAGAACACCCACGGGAGATCTTTCCCCGGCAGAACGGTGAGGACGTGAAAACACCACACTCGAGGGCGGCCAGACCTCAGCTGGACTCATCTTCCTCCCTTCCCTTCCCTGCCGGACAGGGGGGATTCTTGGCTCCCCAGACGGGACCCCCAGGGGCCACAGCTGGGTGCTTGGTTTTCGAATGGCCGGTAAACACCAGTGGGCCCACGGGGGTCCCGTGTTGCAGAAATCTTCCGAAAATCCCTCCGCACAGTCTGCCAGAAGAAACAGCTGCAGAGGCGGCGAGGACAGATGTGAAGATCTGGAAGTCTCCTTAGAGAGTCGCTCGCTGGCCGCACAGGAGTGGAAGGATGAAGGGCGGCAGGGCCGTGACAGCCCGGTTCTGGAGACGGGGACCCTGTTTCAGGGTTTGCGCACAGAGCTGGGCTCTCAGCGGCGTGAACCGCACCGGGGAAGCTACAGCCCGCCCCGCTGCTATCTGTGTCCCCGCCGCTATCTGTGTCCCCGCCGCATCCCCATCAGAAGGACTGCGGGGCGGGGGGACCAGCCAGCCGGTCACAGGAAGAAGGATGAAAACCGAGGAGGGGGTCCAACCTGACAGGAGAGCAACAAGCCGATGCAGAACTGTCTCCGTCCCTGTTGGTCCTGCGGTGGCACCCAAGGTGGCTTCCCACAAACCACTCCTGGGCAGACTCACACAGACCGCGCTCCCTGCGAAATCAACCACCATTCTGTGTTTCAAGTCATGTGATTATACGACCCAAGATCGCCTTGGAAAACAAAACTACCTGCAGATTTGTCATCTGTGGAGAGAAGAGTCTTCTTATCACCTATTGCCACAGATACATGATCAGTAATGGGTGTTTTAAGTTCCCACTTCGATATAACTCTGACACAATCGACACACCTGAGGACCCCCGAAGCATTATTTTTATCAGTATTTTAAACTGTCATAGAAGGAGTCACGAGACCGAGACGTCCCTGACACCCTCACTCCTATGCCAGACTTTGACTCGGTAACCGGCTTAGGTCACCTACTACGTGCTCACGCAGTGGCTTTTACCGTGCAGCTCTCAGGGAACCGCCCAGCCGCGCCTTCTGTAAGTCTCCAGGCGGATAAAGCCAGCCTGTGCTTCCCCTGGGTCAACGGCTGTCAGCGTGCGGGTGCAAACCGCACCCCTGCCGTGGTCCCAGGTCTCGGGGTCTGTGAGCGGATGTTTTGCTGGGAAGAACCCCCAGGACCAAGATGCCACAGTGGCTACGAGTCGGCTCCTTACATCCCCATGCACACGGGGAGGGCTTCCATTTTTAAATGGAATCATTGCCGTTACAGCCGGAGACATCGACGTAAACTCCACTAATGAGCGTCTGCCAAGCACCTGATAAGTCACAGCGCTGCGTTAGAGACGGGGTTCTCATCGGCTCCCCGATATTCACCCACCCTCCACAGTTCAGGCGCCTGTGTTTCAGACCCCTTTGTCCCCAGGGATCTCCTCACGGAACTAGTCAGCCTCCTGAACACCCCAAGGGATGTCCCATTCATTCTGACACGTCTGAACGGTAGTCACTTTCGATGAATGGCTTCAAGTAGCAGTGGCATTCACTGAACTCGGATGATATTTATGAAATGTGAAAATTTTCGTTCTTCCCAGTTAACCTGTTACATGTTTTCATGTAATTTTCATCTATAAGGCAAATGCATAATTGATCATGAAAATAAAAGCGACTATATTTTATTTGGCAGTAGAATCAAATCTTTCTTAAAATATAGATGAATTAAAATACATGCTATAATACTTTACAAGTGCCTTTTATGACCTGATGTCCCTTGTGTGCCAAAAAATATCATCTGTTTAATAATAGTCCGAGTACACGGTTTTAATCTCAGTAAATAAAACTAAATTGAATAAAATCACATAGTATTTTCTTTTTAATATGATTTCCATAAGTACCAGAATCACCTGGATGGGCCGTATGAACACCGGCCTTGCCGTCATCGCCTCATATTCTGCTGCTCGTTAATTTCCCATATTTCACCAGTGGCTCATTAGGAACATAAAGCTAACAACATAGGGCTTAGGGTAAAACCGATTTAACGCTGTAGGACAGGGAAAACCACCCCACAGCCGGGGCTGTTCTCAGGGTGGCGAGCCCACGGAGAACCCAGCCTCGGGAACCCTTACACAGCCGCCCCACGCTGGGACTCGACACGTGCTCAGCGGCTCCAAAACTGATTCCTGTTTGAGGGAAAGGTTTCTAAGCAACCATGATACTCGCCGTTTTTAAGAGATATTGAAACAAATGCCATTACTGGAATGCACGCCTGGGTCCCCCGGGGAACACGAACTATCAGCTGGGAAACGCGTCCCCCGTCGGAAAGCTCGCCGCCGCCGGGACAAAGGGCGCCGGACAGCATCCGCTGTGGGGGAAAAACCCACCGGAAGGCGGGACTGCGCTTCCCTACGAGGACAAGGACCAGAGGAGGGGAAACTGAAACCGCCTCACAAGGACGAGAGGCACCCAGGGAGGGAAGTGCACAGGACACAGGAGGATTCAAAGGGAGGCAGGGCAGTGTAAAGAAGGACCGCGGCTGTCTTCCTTGCTGACCTCCTCGAAAGTCCCTGTTGATGGAACCACTGGGCACCGTGTGGCGGCTCGCACGGCCACGTGCAGGCCCTGCCCGCGGCCGGCCGGACTGACCAGGGCACAGCTGCTGGTCTCTCAGCCTCCCAGGCTGCTGCAGAAGGAAAGCGCCCCAATCCTGGTCGCTGCACACAAGTTTACCCATCCACCCTCATTCTCGACGGCCAAGTATATGGTACTTGAGACTCTTGGCCACTAAATCACTAGGCATGTCAGCTGGAAAGTATCTTCAAACTTTACTCCTCCATTTCCTGTACCTATTAAAAATCCCCCATGACCCTGGCTGGGTGGCTCAGTTTCTTGGAGTGTTGTCCCAGGCACCAAAAAGGTTGCAGGTTCAATGCCCGGTCAGGGTGCCCACGAGAGGCCAACGATCGATGTCTCTCTCTCTCCCCCCCCTCTTTCTCTTCTCCTTCCCCCTCTCTCTCCGCACCCCTTCCCCTCTCTCTAAAATCAATAAACGTATCCTCAGTTGAAGATTACAAAATAAAATACTGATTTTCATCCTACCACCTGTCAAGGTGTGTGTAGTTCATGGTATTCCAAGTAGACAAACAGAAATACGAGAGAGATCTCTCCTTAGGCACGCCTAGCCCTGTAACCCTGTGGTTCTGCTTATCAGAATCTGAGCCACCAGCTAACACCGATAAATGTCATCTGATAAACATTAAGCATCTGATAAGGGTAGCCAGGAATAGGCAGTCATGAAATGAAGCAGGGTCTCAGCTGAGCGGGTTTTCCAGAAGGAAACTTAGGGAGAATCAAGGAGTAGCAATAGCTCAGAGAAGCACTCACATATCTGAAATAAACATTATGACTTTCTTCATGACTTTTTTGTGTCTTTAAATGTCTTTAAAATATTTTCAACACTTCAGTATTTTGAAATGTTACATTGACACCTAACAAACTCCACTGGAAAAGAATACAGAAGCTGACAAAGTACCATCTTCTTTCTCCTGGACATACTGGGACTGATTTCACACAAGTCAGGGGATACAGACTCAGAAAGAGGCCTGCCCTGTGCCTTGTCCCTCAGGGACAGACTCCTAAGGGGTCGGGTAATTCGGCTTCTACTGACCTAAAAAGCCGCAGGTACCTTGTTTTTATGGATAAGACTGGACGTACTTTATCAGACACCACTTGAACTATGTCTACGGTTTTTTTTCCAGGAGGATTCCTAACAGAGTGGATAAATTCTGGCATACATTTGACTTCCCATAACTGACAGCATGGAACATCTTGAGGGTCGCTCCCTGGCCTGAGAGCGCCCAGGAGAAGTTCCGAGGACCAGTGGCCGGACAGGAAGGCACAAGGGCGACCACAGACAGGGAGGAGGTGGCTTCATGAGTTCAAGACCTTTCCCGCATGCAGGCACCTGGTACCTCATGAAATCAAAAGCAAGAAGCCAAGTCGTGCGCACAGTAGGGTCTCAGTTTTTTTAAGGAAAAAAGTGAAGGGAAGAAGCCAAACTATTAGCAAGAGCCACCCTGTCGATGAGACTGTCGGTCACTTTAGTTCATCTCACTGCTTTCTCACTGGCCTCACAACGCTTCGTGACGACCACACGTGCATCTGACAAGGGAAAGCCAATGGAAACCGCATCCCCATCCGCCCTTTTCTCTCCCGGGAGCATCGTTCACAACTGAGCTCAAGCTTCAAATTGGTTTTTTAAGTTCCATTTGGTTTCGGAACCGGTGTCTTTCGTCTAATTGAGTGTCAAGGACGCAAACGACTCAGAAGAGTCCGCCGCGGCCCCGTGGCCCCCAGCAGCACGGCACGGCCACCACGGGTGCGCGTCCCGCGGTCGCGGAGCCAGGTGCGTCCCTGCGCGTCTCTCCTCGGCCCGCCCCGATTGTCACACTCACGGAGCACGTGGGCCGGCTCCTCCCTGGACTCACTGGACTTAGATCCACTCTCCCGACTCCGAGGGTGGACACGGCCCTTCTGTAGAGAAAACACTCTAAAATGTGATGGTTTTGTGTTTGTTGTTTTGTTCTGTTACCCCAGGAGGCGAGCTGAGAAAGAAGCACCGGGATGAGCCCCTGGCCGTCGAAGGGCCCACCGCGATGGATCGACCCCTCAAGGGCACAGTCAACCCCTCAAGGGCACAACCCGTACGTTCCCCCAGAGCTCTGTGCTGTGCTACAGGCATTGCTGTGGCAAACTGGTCACTTGTCACGAGTCATTCAATCGCTCATGGAACAGCCATGTACCAGGTCGGGTCCCAGAGACGCAGAGACAAGCGGGGCACTGTCCCTTGCCTCTCCCTAGGAATCCGGACGGGAGAGACAGGCCTGGCAGCAGGCAGCAGCCTCAAGGACGGAGGGGCCCCCTGCAGGGGACCGCCAGCAGAGCCCCCGGGAGGGGGCTGCCGGTCCCACTCGAACTGGGGGATCTGGAAGGGGGCCGCAGATGCGGCCGCCCCGAAGCTGAGTCTCAAGGAGGAGAGGATTCTGGCTTTGCGGGGCTGCAGCCAGGACTTAGTGAGACGTGTGAGTGCGTCACGTGGATCGTTTCATTAAGCCCCCGTGACAGCTCATAAAGCAGGCATGATTATTGTTGTCCCCATTATACAGATGAGAACGCTGAGGAGGAGCCAAGAATTAACCCTTCCCAATGGGAGAACAGACTCCGCTGCGGCCGGGGTAGGGGACAGATTCGCACTCAGTCCATCAGTCTGAAGTCTGTACTTGAAACCAGTCTGTAAAAACGAGTATTTTTCCTCTGTGTTACGCTATACATACGTCTACCCTTAAATTGCATCATATCTGAGCCAATTTCCTTGTTACAAGTAAACTCAACAGACAGGATTTTCAAACTGCAGTAATCGCTTCAGTGGGGAACCAACTTCATCCTCCAGGCCTGAATGAGAAACTCGAGCCAGCTCCATTTTTCGGACTGAAATCTGAGCACAGGCCCAGCTGACTTTCAAGTCCAAGTTCTTGGGTCTCTGTGATGTGATCTGTTAGCACGGCCGGCTGCTCACTGAAAGGCTGGTGGTTCGAGGGACAAACCAAGGGACGCCTGTCCTGTCCTTCAAGCCCAAGTTCCTTCCATCCCTCCAACGCACTCCCTAAGGGCAGACGCGGCTCGCGGGCCAAACTGGAGCTCTCGGCCTTCGCAGAAGCAGAGGTCTCGCCCAGGGGACGGTCCCGAAGCCCACGGTCTCACCAGCAAGTGGCCAAGCGGCCCTCCGCACACTCGAGGGGCACACATCCCCAGTTCTGGGGTGGGACACTACAGAATTCGCCTCACCGTAAACCAGAACTCAATCCACGGAAGAAGAGGGCTAACACTTCCCACCTGGGGGGATTAATATCTACGTAAGGACGGGTGTCGCTTTTAAGTCCTGAAAAACCACTAAAGGTAGGTGACCGAAAACTGCACATTCTATTCTGGGCATGTTAACTCCCTACGTCAGGGATGCCAAACTCATTTTCACCAGGGGCCACATCAGCCTCACGGTGGCCTTCCAAGGGCCGAAAGTAACTTTAGGACTGTGAAAATGTAACTGCTCCTTAACTAGGGGCAAGGAGCTCGGCGCTGCTGAAGGGGAGAAACAAGGTGCCGGGCCGGATAAAACAAGGTGGAGGGCCGGATTCAGCCCACGGGCCTTGTGTTTGCCACCAGTGCCCTAAGGGAAGCATCCTAATGGTTCTAAACTCCTTTTTCTTTGAAAACAGCTAAGATTCCCCACGAACTCAGAGCACTAGCCAAATCACGAGGCTGATTTGAGATATGCTCTGAGCTCTGCAGGAAACTTTAATTTGACAGTTTACAATGTAAGCCAACTTATTTGTATCCACTGGTTGTTGTTTTTTTCACATTGATCGCAAACAAAACTAAGAGGTGTCAACGTCCACTTTCACGACATAGATAATACACCAAATCGTAGCAGTGAAAACTCTGCCTGGCAAGAATAAAGGGTTAAAATGTGCTTCACGAAGTCAATTAGAACTATGGCTGTTTTGCTTTTAAAACAGCCACCGCGGCCAGCAGCTGCAGAAAAGTATCCTTTTCCAGTCCAGCCAAATCCCATCGTACCCTGAACTCCTTTTCACTCGGAAACCTCTCGGCGTTCACATTTTCTGCGGCCACTCATGGCTAAGGTCAGATGAGGCAGTAATATGCATAACTTTTTAACTTGCAAGGGGAAGAAATAGTCAGAACTCTCTACACTCGAGCGTGAACCAAATCACTCTTACTTCACATTAGAATTACATACTTAAAACCAAAGACCATTTTGTGATACGTGCTCAAGGTTCCTTTCGTCACCACCACCACGTCCTGGACCCCGAGAAGCTCATACACTAGTTACCGAAAATAAAGGGCTCCAGTGACTCTGGCTCATTCGCGAGCCACTTCTGAGCTTCATGTTTATAGCACGGACAGGGACTCGACGCTGCAAATGGACAGCGAGGACACAGTAGCTAATTCGTTTGCTGACAGCTTCTGGGGCTCCCTCCGCCAGCAGCTGCGGCGGTCTGAACGTGTGTGAACATGAGTCCAGAAACTCCTGTGTGGAAACATGCCCCCACGGTGGCAGTCTCAGGAGACCGGGCCTGCGGGGTGTGACCAGGTCACGTGGGCGCAGCCCTGGTGAAAGGGATTCACGCCCTCACGGAAAGGCCCCAGAGCTCCCCAGGTTCTCCCGCTGCGGAAACTGGCTTCCCGTGACCCAGGAAGGAGGCTGTGGCCAGGCCAGAGTGGCCAGCCCCTCAGTGCTGGCCCGTCAGCCTCTGGAACCCTGAGAAATAAATTGCTGCCGCATCCAAGTCGCCCCATCTGCAGGACTGGCCACCGCCACCCGAACGGGAGGAGGCGGCAGCCAGAACACCTGCACTCAGGGCTCAGCCTCCCGATCAGCTCACGGCGTCCCCATTTCCACCGCGTGGCTCCCAGCGTTTTCCATATAAGGACCCCGACAGACCGTGTGCACACCCTCCGGCGCATGCGGCACGGGTTTTTCGGAGTGCACGACTGGTGTGAACATACCGTCCTGTAATTCACAGCCCAATGGATCTGTGATGTAGAATGCCAGGTGGATGGACCTCCAGGAAAAGGACTCTTCCACAATGAACGTGTGTTCTAGTATCTGCATCCACGTCTAACTCACTGTTTCCACATGTCAGCCTCCAGGGACTTCTCTTTCTCTCTTTACTAAGATCAGCCTTTCAATGTATGAATCTAGTTTTGAATTTTAACATGCATGCCCCATACAAATCACTCATGCTACCCCTCAAAACAACTTTTCAAAGGCGTTTGGACCGATCCACTCGACAAACTGAATTTCAAGCAAAGACCATGTGCTCAGCATGATAACCCTAAACTAAAAGACGCTACAAAACTCTCGAAACCAGCCCATCCCACTGCACAGTCATCGGTGTCTTTTTATCCGGCGCTGCATCGGGGCTGTCGAACCTCCACGAAGCCCACCCAAGACCCCCACCCAGGTCACCTGGGCTGCGCACATTAAAGTGTCCACTCGCCCAAGCCAACCACTGTCTACATTCCGTCGCTGAAGAACCCCCTTTCGTTCCAATGCCACAGTTATGTCTTCAAAACAAGATGGGTAACGTTCTAGAAATATGCCACCCCGAGGGAAGAAGCACTGTATCCCTTAGCTATGTACTTCAAACCTATAAAATTCAGACAAATCTTACCGGCGGCCGTGACCAAGATAGTAAACTCTATAAACTACTGTTTAGGCCAAAGAAAGGAGGTGGCTTTTCCTCCGCTGGCCAGAGCGTCCCCTCCATCTCAGCCACGTGCAAGGCTACAAGACTCTCATGACCTTTTGACACCAGGGGAATCGGACGGCTCAGGAGCACCGTCAGGCTGGCAATCAGTCACTGCAAGTAGAAATCTCTGAGTGATCCTTTACATTGCCCAGATGGGCACGCTCACTTTATTCTACGTATTTGTCGACTAAATGACCCAACTCTCTCACCACGCATAAACGGGTGTGTCAGATTCTCACCACGTGCCACAGAAATTCCCCCACCCCGCCCCCGATCTCGCCTCCAAGGCCACGGCCCCGCGCCCGGCCCGGGGCGCCCCTCACCTGCTTGCCGTCCAGGGTGTACAGGCGCTTCACCACCCCCGAGTCCAGCTTGATGGCGTCGGTGATGTCGGTGAGCACCTGCTCGAAGGAGTGGGCGGTCTTCTTGTTCAGCAGGATCCGGACGGCCTTCCGGGGCTTCACCCCGCTCCGGATGATGGTGACCAGCTTGGGCCGGATGAAATCCTTGTTCTCCCGCACCTCCGAGGGGCTGCCTTTGGCCGTGGCCAGGGAAGACACGGGCCGGGCCGCAGAGGTGGTCTTGACGTTCACCGACCAGTTGGGGTTCACGTTCTTGGTGTACTCCAGCTTCTTGAAGGGCTCTATGGAGCCACAGACGTAGCTCTCTCCTGTGGGGGGAACAGATTTCAATTCACTCGAAGGCAAACTCACTCCTTATTTCCTAGTCTTTTTTTTCTTTCCTACTTAGGGACAGAGAGAGGGGTGACTTCTGGAACCAGGAAGCGTGATTAATCATTAATGAAACGGAAAGATTTTCAGCTTCTGATAGGACTCTGTTGGCAACAGCAGATATCCCCGGAGGGGAAAAAAATCATCCTTCCACCCTTCCTGTGCCTTCCGATCGGCAAGAGCAATGCCGTTTTTCAGAGGCACAGAACTGAGTCCTGTGGAATTCAGAAATATTTACATCGGCAGACAACTTCGAAATCGGGGGCACGTCTACCTGCCCCCCAAATAATGTAAAAACTAAAACTGGGTCAGCAAACCACTTCTTAAAATAGCTAGGGTATTTATAACTTTGATGGGATTGTTTGCTACCGTTTTGTAAAATCAAGTAGAATTCCAAAAGCAAGCCCAATAACCACGCGGCCTCTTCTGCCGTCTACGCGGGGCACGGCCTGGTGAGCCGCACACACCGGGAACTGCAGCTCCGTAAACGGACTCTAAAACAAACTCAACTGTATAAACAAGGACAGAGCTCTAACGTGGCACACTGTGACCACAGCTGACAACGCTGTACCGTGTAAAGCAGGAAGTCCTTCCTAAGAGAGGAGAACTTCAACGTGCTCACCGAAAAGATAAAATACGTGAGATGATGGATATGGCAATTCATTAAATAGGAGCCATCCTTTCATAATGCACAGATGTTTCAAATAGATGCAACTTTTATGATTAAAAACGACTTCTTCATAGAGAGTCGGTCGATGAGAACACATGGGCAATGAAGCAGGTGTGGACCTCACACACACACACACACACACGAAGCATGTGCCACGCGATGAAAAATGATAAAATGACTGATCTCATGGATGCATATTTCATAAAGTTAGTCAAAGCACTTTGAAATTGAAGGTTTTATAATGGCTTTTTTTTCTCCCTGTGTCAATAAGTCTTTGTAACTAGGAATCGTTAAAAAACGTGACAAAGCCTTCATAACTGCAGGTAGAGTGAGTGAGCACTAATCCCACACAGCCCTTTTATTTTTATCTAAGTTTCTGTCCTATTTTAAAATTGATACTGTGAGGGCCCGAGACCACAGGATAGGCATGCACGGAAAAGTAGCCGAACCAGGGTGTCCAGACTAGAAAAGCACAAGGTACAGGTGAGCTGACACCCACTTTGCGAATGTTTTCACAGCATACTCTGTGTTGTGTGTTCTTACGTGGGCCTCAATAGACGTAGCACAGACAGTACAAATTTGGCAGCCCCCCCTTGGAGCTGCCCAACAGGTCATGACTGGTCCCAGTTACGCTGTTCTCGGTATCTATGCAGGGAGCAAGGCAGGCCCACAGGGCTATCGGACAGAATGTTTCCGAAGGCTTTGTGGGGGGACTGTGTGCATGGGACCGAGGACAGAGAATAGGGAACCTGGGCTCCCAGCCTCTGCACCCCTGCAGCTGTGGGCGGGGCCCCCATCTTCTCGGGCTTGCTCATTCTTCCACCCCGGGGGCTACCTCCCCCTCCCACCCCGCCACTGTGGCCACATGCACCCCTCCAGGTTTGGGTACAGATCAAAGCAGATAATGAAGGTCCAAGTGCTCTCAATTTCGACATTGCTACACAAATGGAAATTGTCTGCGGCTGCAGTAGGCATGAAAGGAAAATTATAAAATGAAATTACTAGAAATCAGTCAGCAGGTTTGCAGGGGTATCCAAGCTTGTGGCATCTCTGGGCCGCACTGAAAGAAGAAGAGCTGTCTTGGGCCCCACGTTAAATACATTGCAACACGTAATCACAAGGACCCGAGCAAATGTTTTAAGTAAATGTATGATTGTGTGTTGGGCCGCACTCACAGCCGTCCCGAGCCGTGCGCGGCCCGCGGGCCTCGGGTTGGACCGTCCTGCAAAGTGTTCATGGTCCCTCACTGCGCGGTCACCGGCAGACATCACTTCGGCTCCGTCTGTCTGGTTGAAGGAGGCCCCGGACCTCCCACGACAAGACACGCAGCCCGTCTTCAGCGGCGAAACCGGCCGTCAGAATCCGTGCTGTCCGGAGACGCCCTGTTGTGTGGTTGTCTGTCACGCGTGCGTGCTAACACTAAGCTAATAACCGAAACAAAGGCGTGGCGGGGTTCACACCTCGACAAGGAAAACTGACGTTAGAAAAGAAAATCATTCGAAAAGGGAAGAGTTTTTAAAGAACTCAAATGGATTTGTTGAAAGAGGAAAGAAACACTTTTTTTTTACACATCTCCTTCAATAAAGCGCACTCAGAATTCTTAAAACACGACGATTGGAGAAAGAAGGGCCGGTTTGTTTCCGGGAACGACGATGGGAAGAAACCTGACCAACATTTCACCTGCCCTGTGACTTGGAGGCGTGTCTGCCCGGAAAGAAATCCCGGAGAATCGTGTGCGACTCCGAGAAGGAAGGTCGCCGAGCCACAAGGAAAGTGATGGGGAACAAGCAGAGGAAGCCACCAGCCACTGGCCACCCAACCCCACACCACAGCCCACGCAGCACCACCATTTAAAATCGGTTACGTCATTCGGGAAGCCAGGAGAGGTCAGACGGGTGTCCTTCTGTTGATAAGCTTCTATTTAACTGTGAAATCTATGTACATCAAACCTGTTTGGCCCCACATTTTAGCTACATTTATTTTAATAAGAATTCTGAACTTCTCCCCACCACGAGAGACCCAGCATCTTTTTTAACTCAGTCAAAGTACGATTTTGTAAAGATTTTTAAAAATCGCTTTTAAAAATGTAATACTATCAGTGATGATTCTCAGTGAACAAATCATAATTGTTCTGAACGGGAAGAGTGCATAGTCTAGATCTGGTCCAATAGCTCTGGAAATCCAGTATTTAATCCCTTTCTCGTTGGGGTCGTGAGTCAAGAGGTGCATTACATTCTCGAACAGAAAATCATCACCAGACTGCATTCCAGGCCTAACCTGAAGTATCTATGTTAAAGGTTACTGAAAAATAGCAAAGTCAAACTTTATTATAAAAACTTCTAAGTGATAACTACGAAACTCAAAACTGCATACTTCCCTTCTCGTGCACGAAGCCACCCCAGAGCTTCACGATGTGATTCATGTCGCAACAACAAAATGAACACTGACTTCTCCAGCCAAGGTGCACTGGGGCACAGGGGCCTGGGATCCTGTGATTTATAATAAGAAATATAAATTTGGTCTTCATGCCATTCCTGGCATGGAGCAGCTGAAACCCTCGGAATCTGCTGAGTGATAAGAGATGCAGGTGTCTCGACATTCGGAACAAACCCCCTAGACCACACCTGAGGGCAGGGGGGGCGGAGGATGGCAGAACCAACCGTGTGGGACCTCGGTCCACCCCCCGACCGGGGCAGCCGAGAGGAGCAAGAGGTTGTGTTAATCAACAACAGCCAACGATTTATTCCATCCCGCCTGTGAAATGAAGCCGCCATACAACCCCAAAGGATGGAGCTTGGAAAGCACCTGCTTGGTGACCGCATGGCCACTCAGTGACATGCTTAGTGGGCACAGAAGTGCCAGGCCCTTCCCCCTCTCTTGCCCCGTGGGTCTCTTCCAAGCATCTTTACGATGGACTGGTCCTGCACTAAGTCCAACGTCCCCCTGAGCCGTTCTGGCGAATGGTTCCAACCAAAGGCGGGGGTCACGGGAACCTCCTATCTACAGCTGACCCGTCGGCACAGGGGCAGCCTGGACTTGCCATTGGCCTCTGAGGTGGGGCCGGGACAGTCTTGTAGGACGGAGCCCTTCGCCTGCAGCACCTGAGTCTCCGTGAAGGAAGTATCAGAATTGAGTTGAATGGTAGGACATCTGGCTGGTGTCACAAAGAATTGCTTGGATGTGCAGGAAAACCCCATAGACATTGGAATTTTGTAGCCCCCAAGTTGCTTTGAAAGCTGTGGACTATTTACTGCAGGTGAAATTAAACAAGGACCCCCAAAATGGCAAAGATCATAGATGGTTTAAAGGAAATGGTTTAAAAAAAAACTATTTACAGGCGGAGCTGGCAATTACTAAACACAGTGACTTGCTGATCGGTTATACTGTGACGGGTTCTGTTCCAGTTTATTCAAACAAAAATCTCCATGTTGGGCTGACCCTGAACTTGAAATTCAATGCTCTGGGTGCCCAAGGCATCCCAGCGAATGTCAGGAAATGCTGAAACAGCGCCTGCCAGGACCACAGTGGCCCTTACACACGCCGGAAAACTAGTGTTTGCTTTCGAGCAAAGCCAGAGGCAAAAAATGACAGTTAACAACAACAAAGTAAGGAAATAAAGCATGCAATCATGTTTGGATCCAACCAATACCTCCTAAAACATCAGAATGTAAAATCATAGTTTCTTCCCTGAAAGGTGTAGGTATTTTTCAGGACTTTGGAGAATGAACTAACTTCTTTGCAAGCATATTAGATCATTTTTAAGGTAAAGAAGAGTCCATATTTTTTGTTTTCAAAAAATCACATGTATATTTTTAAATTATTGTATGTGCTGTCATCCCTCAACGTGTGCAAATAAAGTTTCCTAACAAAGTTTATTATTTAAAAATCTGCAAAGGAAATTCACGTTGGCCATGGACTCCCACTAGGGAAATTAGGGAGCTTCTGTCAGTCACTGAAGACTTCCGGCAAGGGGGTCCCAGACCCCGGGTGGACCAGGCCTTGGGGAGTCACCCAAGAATGTGCATCTCTGCAAGATGCCACCAAAGTTTGCCGGGTTCCTCTCCTGGCTGGAGGGTTTTTGCAGCTAAGAGCCATGACCAGTGACCCTCGGCTATGACACTGCACGACCTCAGGCTGAGAATGACCTCATCTCCATCCCTCACATCCCTGCCTCCTCCAGGATCCCTTTACTTCCCGCACGGGGCACAGCCAAAAGTATTTTCAGTGAGGGATGTGCATGGTTTTTCCCTTTTCCAGAGTGAAAACCTTCTCATTGAAAACTCTGGCAATTAAAATGCAGTGCTGTGAGTCCCAGTAAGAGCGGGGAGAGCTCCAACAGATGCTGGACCCTCGGAGGCTGAGCGGGGTTCAGTTATAGGAAAGACGGTATTTACAGGATGAAATATCATAAAGTGCCTCCTGGATAGTACAGTTCACGAGACGGCCTTGCACACACACAGCGAGTTTCCCGATCTCCCGGGAGGGCACTGGGTTAGGAATGCGATTTCCATTGCGCTCCCAAAAGCAAGAAAGAAGATCCTGAAGGCACTCCCAGACCATCGTTCCGGGAAGCCTTTCATAACACAACAGCACTAAAAACAAGCTGGGGGTGAGCAAACCCCCACACTGTTTGTTAGGCCTGAGGAACTCACTGACATCTCCACGCAAAGCAACAGAAAAATAACATAAAAGGAGAAATGGGGAGATCCAATTTTTGTAAGTTAAAAACTGATATGATTGTAAATTAAAGCCACTAAAATAAGGAGGGAAAACAGATCGGGGATTTACAACAAAGGGTTAATATAATGTGCAACTATATTGTTATTTGCTAAAATACGAAGCACGAAAATATATGACACAGGATAAAAACACAGTAAGATATAAAATGCCGCTGGGGACAGGATCAAACGCTAACAACCCTTTTGGATGGCAACACGGCAAACTGCACTGGAAGACATAGGAATGTTCATGTTCTCGGCTAAAAGTTTCTCCAGACAAAGAGGACAACAATGACAAAACTGAAACAAGTATATACAACATGGGCCACGAAATGCAAAACTTTAAAACAGCCAACTAGATCCTCAATAACAGGTACAAGACCTAAACTAGCCACTCTGGGAAGTGCAAAGAATCCTAAGTCACAAGCTTGTCTTCAAAGGCCTGAGAAGGCAAGGTGTGTTAAGGAAGGGATTTCACCAAAAGGCAGCGAGCGGTCATTGCTAGCTAAGTGGTCCAGGCAATTCTAATCCAGAGGAGAAAACCACTGCCCTCCCCCTACCTGTCAATCAACAAAGAAGCAACGGGGTCCATGCTGGCCTGGGAAGCGAAGTGAGGGTCTGATTTTCAGGGGCAGAGAAGAAAGAGGACAGCATCGCAGATACACGGCTAGAATAACAGTGTGCCCCACCACACACACACAGTCCAGGAAAGGGACAGTGAGTAGTAATGTGCCTTTCTCCAAAAATGACTCCATGGGCAGAGTGAGACCACAGCAGGCAACCGGGTCCAAGTTCCAGGCATCACACCCGGGACCCGGAGAGATGGCACCGGCTGCAGTGTGGAGGGACAGGAGACAGAAGTCAAGGTTCCGTCTGGAAAGCTGTTCCGACAGACCAGAGGAGACGAGAACCTTACACGCTGCACTGAGGACCGGCAGAAGGGGACGCCACAAGGAGTGCGTAGCAGATGGCGTGGGCCAGAGCTGGGAACTGACTGGATGCAGGGCCCCAGGGAAGGGTGGGAATGGTGGTCCACAGCCCGGAGAAGATGGCAGCAAACTCCTGTCTGGGCCGACCCCCCCCCCCGCCCCCGCACACCGCAGTAGATCAGACAGGAAGGGGAACGCATCTGGAGGGGCCGCTGAGGAAGGAAACTGACACGGGTGGGCACAGACTGAGTGTGAAGTTCCTGGGAGCCACCCAGGGGGAGACGGGCAGCGAGCGCTTGGCAACGCAGGCCCGGAGTCTGGCAGGGGGCAGCAGCTTTGGGATCAGAGAAAATGTGGGGGGCAGTGGGGAGGGGGGCAGGAGACCATGCCCAGCTGGACACGGTGGTGAAATCCAGGGTGACTCCCGTCTTCCAGGCGAGCCCAGAGAAGGAGAAGCTGAGGAGGGAACAGCCAGGGGCCTGGAGCAGGGAAATGAGGAGGTGGCGAGTCCGTGGCTGGGACACATGCGGATGTCAGCCCTCAGCGCTCTGGGGACAGCAAGCGAAGGAAGGGACACCTAGAGGTCACCGGCCTGGCTTTCACGAGCTGTACACAACCCTGCGCCGGGGCGTGAAGCCGCACTGCTTGCATTCCCTGCTCTTGCCACTCACCCTCCCTTTTCCTTTTCTTCCGGTGCCATTTCTTGAGTATCTGCAACCACCACGTCGGGCAGTGAGGACGCCAACGGCTCTGTGACACCCAGTGACCGTGATACGAGATAAATAAGTATGGGACAGTGTGATGGGGCTAATCCAGGGCTCAGCGTTCATGGGAGGCTGAGGAAGCAAAGGCAGCCAATGCTGCATTTTTTCTCACAGAAGGGCTATGGGGCTGAAGGCCAGCAAGACCCAGGCAGGGCCATGGGGCTGGGATGGGGATGCTGGGGAAGGCAGGTTACCTGACTGTGTGCATGGAGCAGAAACTGTCCTCAACGTCGCTGCCACCCTGTGAGCTGAGTGTGAACACACCCTGTGTCACAGGGCACTGCGAGGCACACAGCCACAGGCAGCTCGCTCAAGGTCACAAGGAGGGCAAGGCACAGTCAGGATTCAAGTGCTGTGCACCATGTGAGGTGGCCCACCCCACCCTTCTTGGGGGAGATGGCAAGGAGCTGTACCAAGCGCATCAGCGAGTCACAGGAGACAAGGCCAGGCCCGGGGGGGAAGGGCGGAGCCAGATCACTAATGAGAAGCACATTAAAGACAGAAGATGCATCGCCCTGGCTGGTGTGGCTCAGTGGACTGAGAGCCGGCCTGCGAACCAAAGGGTCATTGGTTTGATTCCCAGTCAGGGCATATGCCTGGGTTGCGGGCCAGGTCCCCAGTCAGGGGCACACAAGAGGCAACCACACATTGATGTTTCTCACCCCTCTCATACACTGCACTGTCTAAAAATAAATATAAAGGGAGGGCGTTAGTGGAACAATTGACGAAAGCCGAGGAAAGCCTGTGGCTGAGCTACTTTTGATCGGCACGCCATGGCCATCGTGGGGGGTGGGGGAAGGGCACAGCAGGCCACCCTGTCCTTGTGACACATCTAATAAGCCCCAATTAATTCCGAATACAAATTAAAAATGAGACAGGCAGCCTGGGGGAAAATAATTGAATCTCTCCCTCACATATTGTAGGAATATGACTTCCAGGAGAATATTTTTTCAATGAAAACATAAAAACTCAGGGAAAGAAAATGAGGGAAAGAGCTTTACAACCTCCCAGTACAGAGGGCCCAGGAGGCACGAAAAATCAAGCCGTGAATAAGACAACCGATACATTTGAGTCCATAAAATTCTGTAAATCTGCCCAGCACAAACACACAATGACCAAAGTCATGATACAGCGGCCCCTGCTGCACACCGTTCCCACACACACAGTGGAGTGTAAACAGTGTGAAAACTGGGGAAACGGAGGCAGTGCTGGGAAAACGCAGGCAAAGCTCAAGGTCACTCACTGACAGGAACAGACCCGCAGTTCAGCTTCCCTCACTGAGGGTCCTGGGTTTTCAAACGTGTAGGTCCACTTGGAAAGCAAACACTGGGAGTGGCATGCCCAGTTTACTCTTGGGTGGGTGGGCATACATGCATGCCTAGACACGTGATCGGTCACATGCATGCATGTCTAGGCACACAAGCGACCACACATACACATGCATGCCTAGAGCATGAGCGATTACACACACTCATACATGCTTTCTTCAGGCCAAGCGCCAGCTCTCTCAACACGCTGAGTCAAATTTTGGCATCACAATCCGCGAGAAATTATAATAAAACAGTACAAGTGACCACAGGCTGTTAAAACAAAGAACCTCACGAATGTCTTTGTAACTCAGAATTTTTAGTCTGAGGTAAGTGAGAAAGGACACACTTAAAAAAATTACAAGTTAAACACACTTGTCACTACGCCTTCTACACGGATTTAAAACTCAAACGTCATCGCATTGGAAGGGGAAGTAAGAAGCCGATAATGTGCACCGACGTTCCCACGAAATCAGTGTGCGAAGTGGGAGAGATGAACCTCAGGGTGAGTGCGCAGCGGTGGTTTGCATTTTAACAGACTAACAAAACGCAGTTGACAAGGAGGCAGATCTTCGTGAACTTCCAGCGGGATGCAGCTGCGTGCGTGCCGGGTGTCAGCATCACCCACGGGGGGAATAAGCCAGTACATGAACGTGCACACTCTACTGCGGCTGCCGCTCACTCGATCAGAAAAAAAGCATTTTTTTCCCAAAAGTAATTTTTAACATCAGAATACTTAATCTGCAGTTGCTTCGTATCGATTGGAAAGAAAAGTGGCTGGAGGCCAATGAAAATATTAAAAGAGTTTCTGGGAGCAGAATTCTTGGAATTAAGTCAAGGTTAAAAACATTTGTTTTCAAGTAGGAGCTAATACAAAAATATTCTTTTTAGCCCTGGCTGGTGAGGCTCAGGGGATTGAGCGTGGGCCTGCAAACCAGAGAGAGGGTCACTGGTTCGATTCCCAGTCAGGGCGCATGCCTGGGTTGCAGGCCAGGTCCCCAGGAGGGGGCGCATGAGAGGCAACCACACACTAATGCTTCTCTCCCTCTCTTTCTCCCTCCCTTCCCTTCTCTCTAAAAATAAATAAAATCTTAAAAAGATAAAATAAAACTCTAACAGCCACTAAGGCCACCTCCTTCAGGACCCTATTAGTGGCAGCCACGAGCTCAAGCTTCAGCACCAGTCTCCTGGGTTGTTTCCCTGACTGCCCCCTCCATGCAGTGTGACCTGGAACAGAACACTTAACCACCCTGGGCCTCACGTCCTCCATCTAAGTGTCAGGATGACAACAGGCCCCCCAGAACCTCGGTGAGAATCAAATGTGCTCCCCTGTGCGAGACACACGCCCACAACGGGCTCTCACGACGAGCTCAGTCAGGCCGCGCCTCTTGGAGTGGGCGTCCTTCTGTGTTGAAGAACCGAGGGAGGAGATTGCAGGAAGCACGCCATGAGTCTCTGGTTGGGTCTGAACGTAAAGTACTGTCATTCCCCATCCCTCGCACCCTGTGCTTGGTGAATGGAATCCTGGGAGTGTCCCTGGGTCTGATGGAAGGGCCCCTCCCACCGCAGAAGCTACACAGGCAGCTCCGGAACAGAGTAGGGAGCCAGGCCCGGCGCTCTGAGCCTGTGCTTGGAGACCTTGGCATCTTTTCCTGATGTAATACCATCAGCACTCAAAGGGACGGTCTGGGGACTAGCCACGCACCTGCCTTTGCATCTGATCTTTATCCAGATCTTTGGGAATAACCCACCACATGTCATCTTGATCCTTGTGTTTTCCCAGGTCATGAAAAGGACAAGGCACCAAGCTGATGCAGAAAGATCTCGTGGGCATTCTTCCCCTTTAATTTACTGGAAGTCCCAACATCTGAACAGAAGGAAAAAGGCCAAGTCTGCAGGCATCTTGGCAGGGTGACGAGTCATCGGAAAGAGATGTGAGTTCCCACCAAGTAAGCACGCCAGAGCCAGGCTTCCCCCCACGCTCCCCAGTCCAGCCACACGGAGCCTGCCCCGGCACGCCGGCCAAGGACAGAGGGAAGAGAAGGGGCGGAAGACAGGGAAGCCTTTGGCCTCGATCGCAAGCAAACTCTGCCTTCAGAGGAGTACAGGAGGGCCTGCCTGTGTGCAGTCAGGCCAAAGCAACCCAAACCCCACAGGGTCATGGTGTGGGTGAGGTGCTCCCTGTCACCTGCACAGGGGAGAGAGGACGTGGCATGCCAGGGGCTCCTCCGGGACCCAACAGGAGAGCAGGGCCCGGGCAAGTGCCTCTGGAGCAAAGATGAACTCAGAGGCAAATCCAGCCACTCCAGCCTCCACGCTTCCTGGTGCTACAGATTCCTCCATTGGGACCTTGAGACCTTGACCTCGGAAAGGCCCACTCTCGAGAGGATCAGCGCTCTCTCTCTCTCTCTCGTTTTACACCCGAGTGTGAGTTTCGTCCCCATCACTCCTCTCCAAGTCATTTCCCTCAGCCTACGAATTGTCTGAGGCAATGGCGGCTGTGTGCCCTGCTCCACGGGGTGCCACCGAGGCGAGAACAGCCCGGAGCAGGCAGGACACGCAGCCTCACGGGGACCCAAACAGTCCCGCTTCCACACGGAACCTCTGAACCAGACTGTGACCATGACCCCGAATCAGGCTTAAAAAATAAACTGAACAGACTGAGCCCCTTAAATCCTCAGGTACCACGGAGAGATGACAATCCTATGAAACTTGAAGGAAGTGTCATACTAAGAAGAATTGCCGGAAAACCCAAACCCAGTTTGGGGTCCAGCAGCACCACCGACCACCTTGTAACCATAGACCCACGGCTCGAATTTTCGGGACCTCAGGCTCCCCCCAACCCCGAGAGAAAACGAGTGGGTTCGAGACCCATCTAAAGTTCCTTTCAACTCTAAGATTTCAGGATCCGTTCGATATTTTCGGTTCAAGTGCTTTCAAGACATTGTGACAGCAACAGTTCGATTTTCATCTGGAAATGAGTATGAAGAACCATGCGATTAAAGATGTAACAAGGGACTCTTAACATTCACGGAGCACGGGGGTGAGAAAGGAAACAGAGTTCTCGCAGTTCCTTATTAGGAGCTAGATGACCTCATCCCACGAGGTCTGGGGATTTTTTTTACGCTGCGGTGGGTAACTAGAGCCACAGGAACTGCCAACGTGTGGGGCAGAGAGGACCAGCCGCACCTCCAGAGCAGGGGGTGCTGGCCAGGGGACTGTGGAGACGTGGGCCCCGCCTGCGCCCCTTCCCCTGGGGGTGCCCCCTCAGCACTCACCTTCCACCAGCTGGTCCAAGCTGGAGATCTTCTTCAGCCCATCGATGGTGTAGATGGTTCTCACGCCCTGGGGCAGGTTCACGTTGTCCGACAGAGTCCGGGTCAGGTCGGCCAGCAGGGCCTCGAAGGAGCGGAAGCGGTCTGGGGAGATGGCGTACACGATACCCTTGAAGTAGCGGTCCCCGTTGCGGTAGAAACGCACCTTCTTGGCCTTCTTCTCGGAGCTCAGCGTCTGCAGCGTGCGCGTCCGGTAGAAGCTGCAGTGGGCGCTGTGCGTGGGGCTGGGCAGCCCGTTGGCCCTCGAGCCCCGGCTGTACCGCTGGGCCTTGTCCCGCTCATCGAAGTGTTCCAGCTCCATGTCTCTGCCCAGCGACATGGCGTGTGCCGTGCAGGTCCGACCTAGGAGGCGGGGCGACAAGAACAGGCGCATGCTTAGGCTATTTTAAGAGCGTGATTGGAGAGGCTCAGCTTGGGAGCAGCTGGTGGGAGCAGCGCTGTAGCTGGAGATATATTTAATGGGAGCGCTCAGGTTGGGGGCACGGAAGAAGACAACAAAGAGGGAGGCGGGCCCCTGGAAACAGCTTACTCATCACCCTGCGTCTGATTAGGAACAACTCCTCTGGACAACGCCTGGGGCTCTGAGCAGCTGTGACTTCCGACAGTCACAGCAAACCTATTCACCGACGAAGACACCAAGTCACAGAGAGGGAAAAACAATCGTCCATGTGACACAGTTGAGAAACGCCTGAACTGAGAACAGGGACCCCAAAGCTCCAGGCGGCCGGCTGGCTGTGAGGGCAGCGGGCAAACCCTGGTGTCAGGCGGAGAGGAAGTTTCCACGTCACCCTCCGGCTACAGGGGTGGGTGGGCCAGGAAACGGAGGCGCGGGCCTCGTTTCATCATGGGCTGTCACCGTCCCTCAGCGTCTGTGCTCCCCACGGCCAGATGGAACCCATCTGCAAGTTCCACCAGCTCGGGAGAGAGGTTCCAGCACGCTCACACGTCCAGCAGACATCGTTTTAAACAGCCAGTTCACCATAACTCACCGACGTCCATTCAGCGCCCCAGAGAGACTGGGCTAGGGAAGGAGGAAGAGGAGGGGGAGGAAGAGGAGGAAGAGGGGAAGAGGGGAGAAGAACTACAGAAACGGTAACAAGACAGGGTGAACGGGCTCCGGCCTGCCTCACACTAAGCTGCCCGTCTTGGCCCTGGAGGACCTGGAGCTCGGAGATGAGGGCGCAGGCCTGACCCCGCACCAGCTGTGCGACCTCGAGCGATCTGCCTGGTCCACGTCTTTCCCGAGCCACGCGGGGCAACCACGTGACCGGTGCTCACCCCGAGTGACCAGTAATCACCGAATACGTTAATATACATAAAGCACTTAACATGGTGCCTAGCACAGTATTAAGGTTTTTATTGATAAACTCTGCCTTTCTGTTCCTGACTCCACCCAAGAAAGAACTAGTAGGACCAGACTCTCCCCGTTCTCCTGGGGGAGGCTCCTGGCGGGCGGGACTTCTCCCGTGACCTCCAGGAAGGGAGGCCCGCACTCCAGGGTCCCCATTCCCTCTCTATGGAGCCCGCTGGCAGGGTGCCGTCTCTGGGGTCAGGCCGCCCTTGCTGAGGAGTCAGCTCACCCTTCCTGAGGGGTCAGCTGATAACGGCTGGTGGGGTCGCCCCTTTAAAGGGATCTGTGTTTTATCAGGCTGATCTAGCGCATGGAAACAGCTAGAATTTGGAGGAAGGAAGTTCTCAGGACAGCGTTTCGGGAACGTTGCATTAAGAGGAAAGGTAGAGCGCAGGGTGACAATGTACGTGTGCTCCCGAACTCCTGCCTTGGCAGCGATGTCCTCTTTCCAGAGGCCAGTCCGAACCAACCCGAAGCACCGCCGAGCCTCCCCCAACTTTTCCGTGAGCTCTGGTCCACTCACAGTGGCTACCAGTTCACGCCCAAAAGCAGGTGTCCTCCCGAAATGAACCAAGTGGCAAAAGCTAATGTGTATTGAGTGTCTGTGATGCGCCTGGCACTATCACTCTGCCGCCCACTGCTGGGTAACAGGCTAAATATTCCCCTCTAAATCTCACGAGAGGCCAACAAGACAGGAATGCTGTGACTGAGGGTGACAGTGGGGTGGACCCGGGGTCCCAGAGTCCTAACTGAAGGGGGTGGGATTTGAACCCAGGATTCCTCTGCCTCACTCTGAATTGGCACGCCCTCTGGGCACCCCCATGAGCCACATGTGGCCCAGAGGTCTAGACCCCTGGGATCAGGCCCTCCCAGTAGGTCAATGGGGACTTGGTGAGGCCTTCACTCCTAACTCGCTGTCCCCGTGGGCAGCCACTGACCCGCAGCGGAGTCTGCAGGAGGCAGTGGTCAGCTGGCCTCTGAGGTCTCCTTCACCTGCTCGGTCTGCTGCTGACCCCGGCCGGGGCGGGGGCGGGGGGCGAGGCCGGGTCGGGGCAGGGGCAGGGGCAGCGTGTGTGATTTAAATCGGGAGTGATCAGGCCCTGGGCAGGTGGCTCCGTGGGTTGGAGCTCTCCTGTAAGCAGAAAGGTTGCGGGTTCAGCCCCAGCCAGGGCGCATACCCAAGCTGCCGGTTTGATCCCTGGTCGGGGCGTGTGTGGAAGATGCCCAACGGATGTTTCAGTGTCTCGCTCTCCCCCCACCCCTTCCTCTCTCTCAAAGCAACTTTTAAAAAAGTATCTTTGGGTGAGGATTTTTAAAAAGTTAAATCTGAAGTGATTATTAGTTTGGTGTATTTGTTTTCCTTCTAAGTAAGAAAACTACCTCATGCCTCTTAATTTGCATTTTCCGGGAAAAGCTGTAACTAGGTGTCATATAGTTAGGTATCAACTGGTTGCCTTGATTTCGAAGTTACATCATTTCAAAACAATTATCAGTTGATATCCTGCCCTTCGGGCAGCTATTAATTGAGTAACAGAACCAATATTTTGCCCACGATATCACAACCCCTCCTCCTTTTTATAATTTGTTGCTAAAAGGAGCCCTTGGTCTTCCAGAAGGGGGCCGGGGAGACGACTCCGCCAGCACTCACACCAGCTCACTGAACTCTTCAAACCTGTAAGTCAGAAAGGCCAGACCGGCTTCTGGAGATCCTGTTTGCTCTTTGAAGCCAGGGGTCACCCTCGGATTCCCTCCCCAAATCTGAACACACCCAAGGAACCCTGCAGGACCCTAGCCGAGGTGGCACGGGGGCACCACCAGAGAGCAAAGCTGATCTGGACGTGCCCTTGTCGGGGGACGATTTGCAGAGTCCGGAACATGGGGTGGCCTCGGGAACGCCTGAGAGGGAACAGGCTTTTAGAACCGAGAATCCCACAGCCAGTGGGAGAAAGATCCATGAAGAGAGAAAAGCTGACTTTGTTTCATCTGCACATTTCCTCGAACGGGACCGCACCGTCAGCCGGGCCAGGGACCAGCCGCATCCCCCACTTCCCTCGGCCGCGCCTGCCCAAAAGTCGGCGCCGGTGCTGGCAACAAAGAAAAACCACACTCCGAGTGAAATCACCGCCACGACTGCGGCCACCACTAAGTAATGTCACTGACCGCATGACACATCCAGTAATTACGGGAGGCATCACACCAGGCGGGTTTCCCGGGCCTTGGCGGGTCAGTCACACGTTTGACCCAAGCAGGCTCCCCGGGCCTCTGCCAGCTGCCGCTGCTGCCGGGCCAATGCACCCCACCACACGCTCACAGGCCACGGGGAGCTAAGGGCCGGGGCCACATGTGCTGTGGCCCCAAGGAAGTAACCAGGCAGCCTGAGCCACAGAGATCACAGACACCTGGGGTGGGGAATGGGGGGTGGGAGCAAGGGGGAGGGGTGGGGGGCAAGGGGGAGAGGCTCTCCTGTCAGTTGTTCCTAGAAGCCCCGCCAGGCCAAGAAATCAGCGCCCTCCATTGTTCCCTGGGGACTGCTCGCCCTCCGGAGAAGCCTGCAGTCATCCTTCTCCGGGTGAGCCCCCGACTTGCTTCCCTCCACCCAGCACACAAGGAACAAGCACTAGGGCCTCTCTGTCAGTGCCAGACCTGCAAGGCCCCAGGGCACGGCTCTGCGGTGGATCACAATGCAGGTGGACCGGCCGCCAGACTGCGAGGCGCACGCAGCGGCGGCGGTGCGCGCGCCCCGCTGGATGCAGACCTCGCGGGAGGTATGTGAGTCCTTTCCACGGTTTCTGCACAGCACCTCGCTCAAAAATCCCTCCTGACCCGCAGCCATGTGACATTCCATACTTAAAACGCTGTCCTATTTTCCTGTCCCTGCCCAAGGCGATTTATTTGGGAACACTCATAAAACATATTCAGGGAACAGCCTGCAGCGTGGCCAAGGCACGCGTGTGCGCCCTAATCTGGACACACGGCCACTCACAGGTGCGGAGAGAGGGAGCCGGTTGGCATGAAAGGTAAAGTAGGGGATTTATTTCGGGGTGCCTTTCACCCGTTCCATCTCCTACCAGCATCTCCCCGCCACATCCAGCCGCGCTTCCTAGCAAGGCCGGCCTGCAAGCGCAGCCTCTTTTGTGGGCAATGCAGGGCTGTGCGTGCGCTCCCACCAGGAGGAAAATGCCGGCCCCTCTCCGCGTGCTTTCAGCACTGCAGGTACCAACTGCCACAGCGGCAGCCTCGCTGTCCCCGGAGGAACTCCAGGCGCTGCAAAGGTGCTTGCGGCGCCCACACTGCAGCCGTCCACCACGCACAGACCGACCCATGCTCCAGCGGACGCCACCCTCGCGGGCGAGAACACAATAAGAGGCCTGGCCCGGCCACTCCTAGGCGCAGACTTGGTCCTCCTTCCGCGGCGAGTTCTGACAATGACCAGCCCCGCGCCCAGCCCCTCCGCCCTGGCTCTCCTTCTCCACGAACCACGGGGCGAAAAGCTGGGGCGCAGGCGTGGGTGGGTGGCGCTCGCCCGACTCCCCGTTTTAAGCCCGGTGGCACCAAACAAAAGAGGCAGGTGCCAGCAGCCCCGGGGCCGCCCGCACACACCGCCCGCGGCCCGGGCCGGGCTGGCCAGGCGGGCAGCGCCTTTCGAGGAACGGCGGGCGGGGGGGCGGCGGCGGGCCGAGCGGGGCGTCCGCCCGGCCCTCAGCGCCCCGCGATCCCCGGCGACCCGCGGCCGGCCTCCCGGCAGCTCCCTCCCCAGCGACTGCAAACCACGCACCGGTCCGCCGAGAGACGCCGCCGGGGCTCTTTGTGGCCGCCTCCTCGTGCTGTCCTCGCCGGGCTGGGCGCGGCCGGGGCGGCGGGGGCCGGGGCTGGGCTGCCTGGGCTGCGGGAGCGGGAGCGCGGGCGTCTGGGCTTCGGCCGCTAGTGCAGGGGCGCGCCCGGGCCCGTCCTCATTGACACGCGGCGCTCCGCACAGCCTCGCTGCAGCCTCGCTCCGCGCAGGGCGGCGGCGGCGGGCGCGCTCCCTACTCTTGTAGCGCTCCCGCCCGCACGCCCGCCCCGCTCCCTCCTTCTCCGCCTCCGCGTGCGCGCCCCGCGCCCCCGCCCAGCTCGGCAGGGAGCACCCACCGCGGCTGCGCCCGGCCCGCCTCCCGCTCCCCCCCCCAACCCCGCCCGCTCCGGACGCCGCGACCTCCGTGCATGTGGCCTGAGCAAACCCCTTACACCTCCCGGTCCCCAGGAGCGGTTGGTGGTCTGGAGACGCGGGCAGATCAGAGGGTGGAGCTGGGCCCCGCGAAAGGAACGTGGACCGTGGACTGGCCGGGTCTGAGCCAGGCCTTGTGCAGGGCAGAGAGGCGAGAGTGGCTCAGCGGAGGGACCCTCTCCCTCGGGGGCAGCTAGGGAACGTCCCTCACACACACACCCTGGTGGGACCCCCTGGCCCGAGGACACCTTTCCCAGGACCATGGGGGCCAGGAGAGCATCGTGCTCGGGGTAGTATAGTATCCTGACAGCGCCCACCTGCGCACCCTAGTGTCACCCTCGGCGCCCCCTCCTTGGGAAGGGTCAGGTCTGCGCATAGACCCCACCCATTGTCTCCACTGGAGCCCAAGACTTGAGTCACCCTTGAAACTCAACTGACCTCCGCTCGGAGCCAAATGTGTCACAATAGACTCTTGCTAACTACAGAGCCGGGTTTCGCTGGGGGCCCCCTCGTGGCCGCCAGCCCTGCTGGTCGGCGCTGGAAAGCCCCGGGCTCTCTCCCCGGAGGCAGGAATGTGGGAGCCCAGGCTGCTCACAGCTGCTGCCGGGCTTGGCCCTCTGGTCCGGGCAGTGGGAGCAGGTGCGGACTTCTGGGAACCTTCCCTGCTGCGGGAGGGGCAGCCTGAACGCTGATCCCCTGACCTCCTGGCTGCCAGCCACGAATCAGTCCCAATGTGCTGTTTCTCCAGGCGAGCGCACACGTTATTTTTCTCCCCCTGAGCTCGCACCCTGCGAGGGAAAATCAGAATTCTACGTTTCTCATAATCCTTGAGCCCAGTGATGCATTTGACTACTTATCATTATTAAGAACTATTCTGGAATAATTTCCAAGTGTCATGGAAATGCTAAATAATTGTCATTTGTGATCCACGTAGCTCATGCAGGCTCTGTATTCAACAAGTGCTGGGATGTGGCTTTTTTTTTAATTGTGGGGTAACCCAGGGAGGGGTACCACGAACGCACCACATTACCTGCACTCAAAGTACTGAGCCGATTCCTCCAAGTTCTCATGCAGAGTGAGGGCTGGTGGGGTGGGGTTGGGGGGGGGGGGACAAGGGCAGAGAACCGGTGGGGCCAGACGCATTTTCTCCAGAAGAGAAATTGGGCCTGTGTATCTCTCCAGCAGCAAGCGCTCACCAATGTCTGCGGAATGCTAAACCGGGAAATAAATTCCATCTCCTCATCTAACCCCCGCGGATCTCCTGTCAGGGTCCTTTCTTAAGTGTTTTAAGTAACTCCTCTGTGTTTCACCTCTCTCCTAGCTTTCCCACCTGGGATGGGCAGCTGATGTGTTCAAGGAAACGCCTCTGAGTTCTATTCGCTCAGTTGGTCTCACTAGAAACAGCGGGGCGTCATTAACCATTCAGGACACCTCATTGTTGCATGACAAATAATTAAGTGGATGAGCACCCTAAATAGGACCCCTGCCCCGGGCCGCTGCACTGTGGTCCTATCATTTAGGCGACACAGCAGGCTGGTGCTAAATGGCACCTTGTGGCCTGACAGAAGTCCCTACGGTGGTGCTAAAGTTACTTCCAGGGTAGCCTTTGGCCGATCGAACTCCTATTCGATAATACCTCCTACTCGAAATGAAGTTACTGGAAAACTCTAATTCAAGAGTTTTTCACAAACTGGTGCAGGGACAGTTTTGCTGTTGAGGGGCTGCCCAGAGAGGGTGGCAGGGGGAACAGCCGGGGGGAGAGGAACGCTGAGAGGTTCACGTCTGCTGTGGTTCCTTTGTTTCATGTCATCAACCGAGAACGTAGAACAGTTATTGGTTGTTGCACACAAAATAACATGACCTCGGTCATGTAAGGCGATTGACAGAATTATAACAAGAAAATGGAAAAAAATTAAGCCAAATTCCAAGTATTGACATCATACAGTCAATATTCCCTCCTACGATGTAATAAAAAAAGAAATGACCTACTAAAGGAAAATTAATTTAAAAAACCCACAGATTTAAAATTTTTCAAATAAACTTTCACTAACCTGTGGCCAGAAGAAGAAATGATCATGGGCTTTAGAAAATACATTAGAACACCAATGCGCTAGGCATCTAATTTCAGAAGTTAGAAAGAAAACGACAAAAAGACAACTTAAGGTATTTAAAGAGGTAAGTAGAAGAACTTCTGGTAGGAAACATTCCAAGATGGCTCTCAGATTTCCGCCGCTGTGCACACAGACCTGATATTCAGAACCCCACCTGCTGAGTGCGGTCAGGCCCGGCCCCTCCGGTTTCTGCCTGTAGGAGAGGATTCTTCTAGCCTCTGGCAGAGTTTCTGCCTCCAGCTCTGCCTGTAGCAGAGGTGTCCAACCTTCTGGCATCTCCGGGCCGTGCTGGAAGAAGAAGAGTTGTCTTGGGCCACACTCTAAATACACAAACACTAACAAAAACAGAACAAAATTTCATCATGTTTTAAGTAAATTTACGGTGTTGTGTTGGGCCGCATTCATAGCCATCCTGGGCCCCACAGGGCCCACGGGCTGCAGGTTGGATGCCCCATATAGAAGTGAGAGGCTGAATTTGGGAGATTAGAGCTTCAGCTGGGCTCCCCTGCCAGTCAGGACAAAGCCAAGAGCCACGATGTGAACGGCTCTGGGGCCATGTGGCCAAGAACTCTATCTGCCTGTTCAAAGCTGAGGGTGGTCCCCAATACCATCCAGCAAGAAAACGGGACCTCTCGTAACCTCCAGCCAGTGAGTGCTTGGCAGGGGGTCCCACACCTCAGAATCAGTGCGCCAGCCAGCGTCTCGCTGTCCGCCTGGAGGGTCGCCCCACCCACCACCCCGATACCTGGACCTGGACTTGGATAAAGAAGGGGCGTTGCTGGAGCTGCTGGGCGTGTCATCAGCTGTCACACAGCAATGGGAGGGTGACAGAGCTGACTGAATGGCGTAGATCACAGAGACACAAGACGGAGAACCCTCAAAGACGGGTCCTTAAAAACACAGACAGAACAGACTGACCTGTGGAGATGTTGGGTGAGGGTAAAACAAAGACGGGGAAATGAGTGCGGTGATCGAAATGAAAAAGTGTACGTAACTGCCGAGTCTAGCGTTGTTTAAAAGATGATGAAAGGACATTACACGTAACTTCATACCGACATGCATTAGAGCTCAGACAAAATAAGTTCCAGGACATGTCGTTCACCAAATCTGATTCTAGAAGAAATAGAAATTGTACCAGGATTAAAATCTCCCCACAAGAAAAACAACAGGCCTGCACAAACAGGTAAGTTCTACCAAATATTCAAGCAACAGATAACTGAGCCCTGAGTGAAAAAGGTTCTCAGTTCATTGTAAGGGACTAGCAAAACCATGATGTCAGAACCTAAGAGCAGTTTTTAAAAAGGCAACTAGAATCTCACTCACCTGTAAAAATAGATACAAAAGTTACCAAAACAAATTCGGCAATACAAAAAAGGAAGCACATCTTGAACTGGGAGGTTTAAGGCACAGAATGCAAGATTGGTTTAATGAGAAAAAAATCAATTAATGTTATTGATCACTAAAATAGCTTAAAGGAGAAAAGTCATATAAAAATCTCAAAAAATACAGAAAAGTATTTAAAGAACTCAATATTAATTCACAATTAAAATATTTTGGCAATAGAAGGGAAGTTCTAATTAAAAAGTCTCAAAATGTCACAGTAATCGTCATACCAAATGAAGAAATGTTAAAAACACTCTTTGAAATCAGGGTCTGACAAGATCGGGGACATTACAGTGTTATTCTTACACGATCAGGTCAGACAGAGACACAAAACTGTGAGGGCCGGAAAGGAAGAAGCAGTGTCACCGGCATTCTGAGATAATGTGGCCATCTGAGTAAACCTGCTGACAGATTGTTAGAACTCATAAAATAATTTAGCAAAGCTAATGTAGGATGACTGTACAAAAAGCAGTTACATTTCTATACACCAGCAAAATAGCTAGTAAATGTAATAAGCATGATATTATTTAAAATAACATTAAAATGTAAAGTACCCAGGAACAAATTCTAGAAAAGATGTACAGGAACTACACAAAAATCGTAAAATTACGTTGAAAGACACAGAAGACAAGTTAGTGGACAGGTGTACCACGCTCGTGCATGAGATGAACTGAGCAGTACAAAGGTAGTTTTTCCCCAAACTAATCTATTGATTTAACGTGGCTCCTGTAAACATGCCAGCCCTCTTTTTGTCCTTGTTTTCACGCTTGTGAAACATGACAAACGAACACAAAATTTCTGTGGAAAGGGGACAAGGAAGAATAAATGGCCCAGACTCCACTAGAGACAGGGAGCAAGGTGGGGGGGGGGGCTTGCCTCACCAGAAAAGTCACATCACTGAAGACACTGTGATGCTGACACCGCCACCCACACACAGAGAAAAGAGGAACAGAGTCAGGCACAGAACCCCATGGAAATACAAAGTTGTTCTATGGCCACGTGCGCACTGCAGACCAGAGGGGGAGGGAGACTTTTCGGTAGAGACGTTTTTGATCAGCGATTCTCCTGATGGGGGAAAGCCTAAATAAAATCGAGCCCCGGAGCATAACAGGCTCAGGAAGCCCTTCCAGGTGCGTTCAAGTCTTTCCCGTCCAGAGAAAAACAATGAGCCAATTTGTAGAGAAATGTATTTTTGACATCAGGACATGAGAATATTTCTGGGCAGGGGGACAAAAAGTGCCGAGAAAACCAATAACATACTACGTTAAGGATTGCTGTTCACGAGAAAATAGCACGCAGCGAAAAGAGAGCTCATTGTGTCGACCGGGAGGGAGTTCAGCCACCCGCCCGGGCCCGTGCACCAGGCAACCAGTCAATGCTGTCTCACGGGCACCAATGTTTCTCCCTCTAAAAGCAATGAACAAACGCCCTTGGGTGAGGATAAAAAAAGAATAGAGCTACCCTACGACCCAGCAAACCCGTGTCGTCTGGGTGCTCAGGCAGAGGAAATGAAGCCGCCACATGGAGGAGGCCCCTGTACCACCGTGTCCATGGCAGCACCGTCTGCAAGAGCCCAGGTGCGGAGAAAACCTAGGTAACTGTTCACAGAGGAGTGAATACAGCTTGGACAATAGACCATCACTCCGTTTTGTTAAGGGAAGGAAACCCTGCAGTGTTCAACAACGCAGGTAAAGCCGGAGGGTATCATACAAAGTGAAACCAGCCACACGGAAGAAGTGAACACTTCCTGGTGTCACCTGTGGAACCTAAAAAAGAAAGTCAAGTTCATAGAAACAGAGCAGAGAGTAGAGGCTCCCTCCCCAGGGGCAGGCAGGGAGGGGGAGTGGAGAAGGGTAAGAAAAAGGGTGCAAACCTTCAGTTTTGAGATGAGTAGGACCGGAGGACCCCATGTCTAACACAGTAACTATAGTGACAGCGCTGCATTTCATACCTGAAATTTGCAGACGGCGCCAGTGGCCTCACACGCAAGTGTGCACAGGTGCCCGCGTGAAGAGGGACGGCCGCGTGAGCTCCAGGTGGGCATCCTTTCTCCACACACACGTACGTAAAACACCGTGTCGCACACTTTAAGAATATTTCATTCTCATTTGCCAATTATACCCCCATAAAGCAAAACAAACCCGCAAAAGAGCAGTAAAAATTCACCAGAATTGCCACCTGGCGAATGGATCGCCATTTGTTCTCGCTCGCACCAAGGAGAGGACGCTGTCACCACGGGCAACCACAGACGGCAGGAGCACAGCAGGAGCACGGCAGGAGCACGGCCTCGCGGGAGACGGCCCCATGTCTGGGTCTGGC
This sequence comes from Tonatia bakeri, assembly GCA_004024845.1. NCBI lineage: Eukaryota > Metazoa > Chordata > Mammalia > Chiroptera > Phyllostomidae > Tonatia > Tonatia bakeri. The sequence goes on from PVIA01001207.1 coordinate 277,813, forward strand.
AGCTGTGTCCGCCCAGGAAGCAGCTCAGACGGAAACTATGGGTTAAAACGCTGGGTTTCACAGCTGCAGAGGCCGTGCTCCTGACGCAGGGGTCCCTATGTCCGCAGAAACTTGTGCCGACGTCTCCCCAGGCAGCTGATGGCCCACCCAGCTGCTGTACTTCTGTCTGTCCTCACCTCCCTCAGGAAAACGCAAGGGACCGGGGCAATGACCCTCCAGCCAGGGGCAGAGACAGAAACGACTGGTCCCAGGAGCAGACATGGCTCATGGAGCTATGACACGCCTGCTCCCCAGCCCCGGGGGAGGGGTCGAACGTGTTCCTGGAATTTCTAGGCACCTGTAGTTTCCAGACACAAAGGCAGACTTGAAAGAGATGTCCAGGCATCACTCCACAAGGGGCATTGTAAACCTGGGTCACCCGCCTGTCACGTGTGAGGACAGGAGCTGATTACTAATCGCTGGCCACCTGGGAGTGAAAGCAGAGACCGGGTGGGGCTGGGCACCCTGCTGTCAGGCCAAGGTCAGGGGTGGTGCCAGGGTCTCCCTGGGGCAGGAGGGAGCAGGCTGGCGAGGCTGAGGGTGGCGGCAATGACCACGTGGCACTTCCCCGGGCTCCCCGAATGGAAACCTCCCCCGGGTGCCCTCCGGTCACCCCGGCAGGGCCTCTGCAGAGTCGGGCTATTGGACCTGGGACCCCGTGGCAGCTGTCCACACCCCAGAGGTCAGTGTGGACCCAACGGGGTGAATACTTCCCTGCGGAATTCACACTGGGCCAACCGCCCAAAACTGGCACCACGGGATTGAAAAGTGATGCAAAGTGACGACAAAATGCCCAAAGACTTAGAAATGAGTCGCTTTGGGGTTTGAACTGGCACAATGAGTCAGGAGTGTCCTCACGCCCCACAACCTCACGCCGACCTGTGTCTCGAAGAAGCGGGGGCAGGGGAGCCCCCTGAGCACCTCAGACGCACATCCTTCTGTCTGTTCGCCCGCCCCTTCCTCGCCCGGTGGTGCTTCCCGGGTCCGGCTCTGTAAGCGAGGGCAGGTCTCCGGAAGGGAGAGCGGATGCGATACAATCCATCAGTGCCCGTGTGAAAAGCACGTTACAGGAACCCACAATAAAAATGGATTTAAGTTCCCAAGTTCCCCAAACCACCATTCTCCAAAAGCAGAGGAGTTTGTGAGGGAAAAGCGGCACTGTGCTGAGGATAATGGACAAAAAAAAAAAAATTGAACTTTAGTGTCCAAGACCTAAGCTTTCTCTTTTAGGTCCTTAAACAACAATAATAATAATAATAATAATAACCCTTCAGAACATGGCGGAGCTGGCCCTCTGCTCGCAGGCAGGGCCCACTGCAACGGGCAGCGGACCCTCGAGCGGCGACCTGGCCGAGCACGTGAGCCAAGCCAACTTCGGGGAGGAGGCGCTCACGCAGGGGGAGCTGCGGACGCTCTTGGGGACACGCAGGTAGCCCCGGGGGCCGGAGCAGAGGGCGGGAGCAGGAGACTCGTCAGAGATGTGAGGACAAAGGTCGAAGAGCTCTCTCAGTCCCACAGGAAAGCCCTTGGTTTTCACCGAAGGAAATGAGAGGGCCTTGCAGGTGAGCAAAGGGATGACGTCCGGTGCAAATATCTGAAAGGCCGCTCTGGCCACTGGGCAAGGGGGGATCAGGTTGTTGAGGGTCAAGGTGGAGGGGGGCGAGTCTGGAGGCGGCTGCCGTGGCCCCAGCAGGGAGTCCGTGTGGCTTCAGCCAGCACATGCACTGTGGGGCTGGGGCCAAGGGCTCAAGTTCTAGTTGCATTTGGACAGCGTTTCTCTCATCAGATGGGGGTGGGGAGGACAGGGTTTCCAGCTCAGGAAGGAATGCATTCGTCATTCACTAAGAGGGAGGGAGAGGAATCATGGGGGAAAGGTGGTCAAGACTTCCGCTGTTGCTTTGCTTTGATCCACAGCCCCCTGTGTAACCAGGGTCCTCCGCACGGCTGTGACGCAGCCCCCAGCACCTCCACCCCATCTCCTGTCAGCGCTCCGGGCCCGGCTCCCGGTTACTCTGCCTCTTCTTCACGCTCCCATCATGCAGGAAACATTTGCCCCTGTTGTTCTCAGAAGCTGGAGACATAAAGATGTTGGGATTCTGCTTTTATGCCAGCCACCAGCCGTGGAGACTCAGGGGTCTCGCCTGAGTGGTGAGCTAGGGGTCCCCGAGTTCCGTGCAGGCACCAGCCACTAGGGAGACGGCGAGAGACCTGGAAGCAGAAGCAGCTGCCCACCCAGCAGGACTTGCGGGCACCAACGACGGGGGCTTCTTTGTCCTGTTAGTCTCAGATGGGGACAACAATGACATCATCACTGACAGCAGGTAAAACCTAGGGAATGGTACCGTGGGCCCCTTCTCCCCTTTAAGTCCGCCGCAACCGTGAGAGGCAGGTTCCAGTAACACCTCACGTCACAGGGACAGAAAATCAAGGCAGAGAGGGGTGTGGTCACCGGTCCACAGTCACCCAGGAATAAAGAGGGCGGACTTCCGTTCAGGCGTGTTTGAGAATTCGCCGTGAACGTCTCATTCTGTTAAGAGAGTTCTCCTCTCTCCCCAAGTGTTAACTGCCCAACACGGCTCTCACCTGCAGTCTCCACGGGGCACCCGGCCCTCTCACGACTGGGAGTTTCCCCCTTCCACCACCCTCTGCCCCGTCCCCCACCCCGCGGTCCCTGGCAACCGATTTTCTAGTCTGTGTCTGTGAGCTTGACTTTTTTTAAAGATTCCACTTGTGTGTGTGTCTTTCTCTGACCAGCTCGTGGCACTTCCCATAATGCCCTGCAGGTCCGTCCACGTTGTCGCAAAGAGCAGGGTTTCTTCCTAAAGCATGGATAGCATTCATACGCGTGAGCGAGAGGAGGTTGTGTGGTTCCTGTGGAAAACCACGCGCAGGTTGTGAGTATGGGTAACAACGGCTTGATCACCTGGGAGAACGGCACGAGGGTGCGGGCACCTGGGTGCAGCCCGCCTTCCGTGCTTACACGCTCCTGGCGGTCCACGTGCTGCACTGGAGCGCACGGGGCGCAGGGCTCTTCCCTGTCACCCGCGAGCCTACTTCTGCACCCTGGTACATACCGATGTCGATGCAGATGTACACACATGTATCACATTTTCCTTGTCCCCTCCTCAGCCGGCAGACACCTCGGCGGTGTCCACGCCGTGGCTCCGGCAAGCAACACCGCGATGAACATGGGGGCACAGACGTGTCTCTGGCATCGTGGTTTCCTTCCCTTCTGAGATGTCCCCAGAAGTGGAATTGCTGAATCACGGGGTAGGTCTATTTTTAATTCCTTGAGCACCATCCCTACTGTCTTCCACAACAGCTGCACCATTTCACAGAGTTTGTAAAGGTTCCCTTTCTCCGCCTGCTCACTAGCATTTATCATTTGTCTTCTTTTAAAGATTTTATGTGTTTATATTTAGAGAGAGGGGAAGGGAGGGAGAGAGACATCCATGTGAGAGATGTCGATTGGTTGCCTCTGGTGCACCCCCAACCGGGGACCTGGCCTGCAACCCCGGCATGCGCCCTGAGCAGGAATCGAACCAGTGACCCTTTGGTTTGCAGGTTGACGCCCAACCTGCTGAGCCCCACCACACCACTCAGGCCATCGCTTGCCTTTCTGATAATAAACACTGTAACAGGTGTGAGGAGGTGTCCCTCTTCAGCTGTGATTTGCTTTCCCTGATGATTCGTGACACTGAGCCCCTTGCGTGTCACCGTTGGCCGTGTGTGTGAACTCTCTGGGAAAACATCAATTCATATTCTTTGCCTATGTTTTAATTGGGTTATTTGGGGTTTTTTTGCTGTTGAGCTGTATTAATTCCACATGGATTTTGGGAACTAGCCCCTCAGCAGAAACGTGCAAAGATGTTCTCTATGCCGCCTCTTCATTTTACTGCCGTTTCCTTTGCCTCGTAAAAGCTTTTTAATTAGATGTCGCCCCTCCTGTTTATTTTTGCTTTTCTGGCCTTAGCTTCGGGCATCACATCCAAAAAGACTGATACTAAGGCTGCAGTCAAGGACCTTAGTGCCCATCTTTTCTCCTGGGATTTGTATGGCGTCAGGTCTCGTGTCGAGTCTCGGATGCACTTCGAGCTGATTTCTGCGTGTGGCCCACGGTAGGGTTTTAGATCCGCCAAGTCCCAGCCTCACTTCCTGCCCGGAGGGCTCCCAGAACTAACCCAGAACCCAGTATTCGCATCTGAGTAGAACCGCTAAACCTTCCATTTCAGAAGCTGAGAACTTTCAGGACCAAGAGAAAAATAGGTGGAAAACCCAACCATGTGCAACCCTTGGTCTCAACCGAGTCATTTGAAGATGCTTGTTCCCAAGGGGAAGAAAATCTCTGTGATGCGCTGACAATAACCAGGGTGAAGGTGGAGAGTCATGCAAGACCTCACACCTGGACAGCACACGACCCGTGTGTCCAGCCAGCCCACAAACCCTGCCCTGCTGGTCAGCCAGCGTTCGTGAGTCGCCCCCTCTCCGCCCTGCGCCTTGGAGCTGGCCTGGGTCTGCCCGTCTGGCCTCAAGTCTCTTCTCGTGTTTGACCAAGTGTTAGCTTTAAGGCCCCAAGATTCAAAATGTTGAAGCTCCTCTTTATTCTCAGCCATAAATTTTCCTATTTTAATTTTTTAACTTGCCGTTGTCTCCAACAGCTGTTTTTGTCCTGAAGCTGTTCCTTTCTGGGTCTGGACCGTGATAACGGGCCCTACGACAGCGGGCCCAACACCAGCGCTGATTCACGATCGCTGTGTTCAGCCCCACCCAGGGGCCCGCCTGCACTGCCTTTTTCTTTCTGGAGCCAGAGAATTTCGTAGTGTGACTGGGGGCACGTGGCGGCTTTCTGACCAGAGTCTCTGCCCTCCTGACCAGCCGCACTCTCCGGTCCCTGTCCTGTCTCTGGGTAGCAGCCGAATGAGCCTTTGGGTGTAAAAGTCACATCCAGTCACTCTTCCATTAAAGCCTCCCGGAGACTTTATTTTACGCCTGTCTCTGCAGAAAGCACAGCCTCTCCCCGCTCTCCTGCCGGCGCCGTGGTAGAGGTTAGAATCGTTGACAAATCGAGGAGGGGAAAAGAATCATTTTCTTCTGTTTCAGCAATGATTAATATGATCATCTTTTCGTGTTTCTTCTTTATCCAATGCTGCTCACGACCTTTGCCCATTTTTTTCCTGGGTTGTGTCCTTACGAATTGAAAGAACCCCTCATGTACCAGGAAACAGGCCAGAGCCGGTCCCATACACTGAAAATACGGTGTGTGTGTGTGTGTGCGTGCATGTGTGTGTTTCGTGGGCATTCTTTAAAAGCAGTCACTATAAAAATATCAAGTTTATAAAAATATCCTTCTGTTTGCTTGCATGATTTTTCGAAATCCTCAATCTTTCGTATATCAGGAATTAATTTTGTTGGAATTCCAGGTAGCAATGCAACTTTCCTCTTCCAAATAGTCCCATCACTGTTTCTAGAACGATCTGTCTGAAATGCTGACTCTATCCTCTCCAGTTTTAAAAGCATCAGCTCGAGAGGAGGGCTCTTCTGGGTTCGGTGGCAGTCCCTCAGTCCTGGCGCCCTGCCCTCTCGGCGCTCTGTGTGCTGGGCGCGTGCGCCGGGGTTCTGAACTCAGTGTCCGGGGCTACGTTCCTGAGTCTCTCACTGTGTTTCTGTCTTTAATACATTCGTTTCCCCCTTATGGCCACTGACTGAAAATAAATGAGTTATCAGCAAGTAATTAATGAGAGTCCCCTTCCTACACGTGTTACAAGAACAGAAATGTGTTGCCCTGTAGATGCTTCGTGACCGCCATGTCGGCGGAGGGGGGTGTTCTTCCTTGAAGTCCTTGCTCCCTCTCCCCCACTCTCCTGTGCTCGATCTACGATCTACGTACGCGTTCTGTTCAGGAATGATCTTTCTTAGTGATGGGACTGAGGCTACTCGGCGAACCGGCCATGAGAAAGAATTCTATCCTGATCGTGCAGATACACGCCTTCGGTGTTTCCTGGAGTATTCTCATCTATGAGATGCTGACTTCCTGGCAGTGCTGGGGACGGGGGACCGCCAGTGTGGCTTCTGTCCAGGTCCCCGCCTAGTCACACTCCCCTTTTCCACAAACAAGAAATAACACTTGCCAGGTAAATATATTTTAAGATAGTCTTAAAATAGAACACACTGCCAGTTATTAAAAAGAACGAACGCATCCACAAATGAGTTAAGTGGGGGAAACCGTGAGTGCAGAACAATAGAATATGATTTCAAGTTTTGTGATGAATCTCCATGTTCCTGTATTTGCATTCATGTGTTTTCACATGCATGAAAGAAAAATCTAGAAGGAAGCACACCACTTTGGTCACCTCCAAAGAGTGGGATTTCAAGGGAAGTTTGGGGTTTTTTTACTCTATTTTATGCCCCTTGGTTTTGTTTAAATGTCATAAGACCATATTGCCTTTATAACACAAATTAAAATGCCTTTCAATCGCTACAAATGGTACCAAAGATCAACGCTGCCCGTGGACGTGTCTGTGGGTCTGCGTCGGGAGGTAGGACCATGGAGGTTGCGGGGAAACGCATGGGTGCTGCGTGCTCTCAGCCGAGCTGGCCCCCCATGCAGGGGGCACACGTGGGGAGCAACACACTCACCGGGCCCCTTCCCCAGGAAAGGCGCCTCCTTCGGTGCCACACTGCCGGCCTTGTCTCTCACGCCCAGAGCAAACTTGCCAGGCAGGCAGTGACTCTGCAGAGGAGAGACCCAGGGCTCTGAGGCCTGGGTGACGCACACTTTCCTTCCCTCCCTGCTGCTGCTGCAAAGAGGCTTCTGCCTGGTTCTGCGGGCAGTGGGCAGTGTGGTGGTGTGGGGTGGGGGTAGTAAGGACACGGGCGTCAGATGGACAGTCACAGGGGAAGGGAGGCAGCTCGTGTGGACCTGCATACAGCTCACCGTTGGGGAGGGTCCGAGCATCCCAGCAGCAACTAGGAGCCAAGCCACCTTCACCGCTCAGGGTGCAGCAAGGCTGGGGGAGTGGCATCGAATGCCACCAAACACCTGGATTCTCTCCCCCGGGGCGTCCTCACAGGAGCGCGGCCGCCGGCAGGAAAGGCAGGGGGACAATGGCAGCTACTTTTTGCAGGGGTCTGCTGCACCCCAGGAACTTTCAAACCATCACCTCAGCCTTCGGGACCGAGTGAGTAAATGAAGAGTGTGACTTCCCTTGTACAGAAGAGGAAACAGGCGTGAGGAGACTAATCATTCACTTAGCCACAGGCTGCTAATGAGGCGGCACCGAGCCCCCGGTGCGCCATTCGCACTCTGAGCTCCTGCTGTCTCCGGGACACCGCGCTGTGCCTATGGGAGGCTTCGACCCTGCATAAGGAGCCCAGCGAGCAGGAAGCAGGCACCTTTGGGGAGGAGGGTGCACATGGCGAGTGGGGAAGGACAGACGGCACGGGGCTCAGTCGGGGCCGGACTGGAAGTTTCTCAGAGCAACGTCCCAGCCCAGCGAGTGTATAATCTGACCCCTCGAAATCTTGGAGTAAAAATGAAGACTACTCGAGTCTGATGAGTGAAACTCAAGTGTGCCCAACAAACTGAGTGAGGTCATTGTGTGTGTGTGTGTGTGTGTGTGCGCGCGCGCGCGCGCGCACGCGCACGCCTTCCTGTTTTCTGTTTTCAGAAGGAACACTCTCCCGGGGCGTGAAAATCACCTCATGCGCAGAGGAGGGGCCTCTATCGTGCACGGGGTGTCGTGTTCCCCGTCGGGGTGAACCGGCCCTCGGTGAGGATTAACGCAGGTGGTGGTGGGCTTCCTGCTTCCTGCTTCCTCCTTCCTCGTTCCACCCCCAGGGGGCCGGCTGGGGGCCGGGGGGGGGGGGGGGGGGCCCCGAGTGCTGGACAGCGACTGCCAAGCAGCTTAGGATCCAGTTTCAAAGTTTCGTTAGGATGTGTTGGTGCCAAGTGTTTGGAGAAATGCCGTATTTTCCCAACACACGTTATTTTGTAAAAGCGACATTCTGCTTTCAGCCAGAACTTGAGAGTATTTTTACGAAACACGGAAGGCTTAACAAAAAGGAGAAAGGCCTCTCCTCCCAGAAGCCATTTCTGTGGTGTCTAGCAGACAGGAGGGAGGGAGGCCCTGCCCGCCCCACACGTCCTTCCGATTCCTGGGTCCGCTCCCACCTTTGAATGTCCCCCCCACTCTAACCTGGGCATGGGATGCCCCTACCTAATCGTCCTTCTAACTCACCAAGGCAGTTCCTGGACATCTCAGCGAAGCCGACCTCGGCCCAGCACCGTGGCCTGGTGACCGTCCCCACACGGAGCTGTGGGACCCAGGAGGCACTGCTCCCAGCACCCACCTCCCGCCGGCAGCCCCCCCTCCGTGTGCACATGACCAGCATCTCATTAACCCGGCCAGGGCTGCCCCCGGCTCTACTCCAGCACCGCCCTGTGGGGAGCGCCAGGCCCTTTCCAGAGCCATGAGAGCCGCGTCCCCAGGTGGGGTCCGGAGGTGCATGGTTCTCACACAGCCCTGTGTGCCTTGGACACGCTGGCAGGCCGGGGAACCAATGACCGTGGTTTTCCTTTGTATGTGTCCTGTGTGTGTCCCTCACGTGTGTCTGTACCCACTTACGTGCACTGGGAGTTTTTGAGTGGGGTGATCAGATATTGGAGACACGTGTGGTAGTTAAAATGCAGGCTCCTGGCTCCAGCTCGGATACATCTACATGCCTGACCCTGTGGGGATTGACCTGGGGAGTCTGCACGTTGGTACCTGTCCCCTATACCCCAAGTGACTCCCCCACACAGGAGCCACGCTAGAGCGCCTGCAGGGGCAGGCTGGCTGGGTGGGGGTGACCAAGGGGAGCAGCCCCCAGTGCAAAAGGCTGGGCCCCACTTCACTGTTGGTTGCTGCTCTGCCGTAGTAGCAACAGATCAAGCGTGGCCCGAGTTCTGAAATTTTCTTGAGCTAGAAATTCAGAGATACTCTGTTTCTCACACCTCCAAACACTGCCAGTCAACGAACACAGCTGCCACGGGCCAGCTGTGCCCTCTCTCTGCCAGAACCTCTGGCAGCGTGTCCCTGTGTGTGGCACTGGGGCCTGGCCATGTGCCCTCTGGTGAAGCACAGGGCGGCTGCAGGGCCAGAAGTCCTTGTGGGTCACCATCGCATGACAGCAGCTGACCCGTATTCAACGACCGCCGTGCGCCGGGCACCGTCCCAGGGCCTCACATACTCGTGTCCCATGATCTTCACAACAAGCCGGGAAGGCAGGTACTGCTGTTGTGTTTCAGAGATGAGGCTGGCTTCTCACATCCCCCAAAGCCCCACAGGAATTCCCAGAACGGCGTGGGTGACGCTCCGAAGTGCCCCAGTACTGTTTCATATTCTCCCCTTTCACGGGGCTCAAAAGACTCTCTTACAAGTCTTCCATCCTGCTGCCTGTCCAGGAGATTCTCACCCACCGACAGAGGGAGGCAAAAAGACCCTGCCTTACACACAGCTGTACCCCCCGCACGCCAGCTAGTGCCGGTCGGATAAACATTTATCTGACCGGCTCACACTGATGAGTGACCACACGGTCTAGGAGTGTTCTCCATCAGACAAGCAACGTTCCAGGTACACACACGACTAACTCCGGTCATCTCCGCCCTGCAGTGCAGGGCAGGAAACAGGTGTACACGGACTGATACACGTAATAAAAACATCAGCGTTCCCTCTGCCCTCTCTTCTGACGTCCACATGCCAACCCACCTGCTGCCTTCCTTGCCCACCGTCGTGCCCGAGCCGCACCCTTCCTTCCCCTCAGCTCCCTGATCACCCCGGCATCCGCCCACCCAAGGGTCAGTGTGTCCGTCCATCCTGCCAGCAAGGAGGCTGACACTGAGGACCAGGAAATAGGCGAGGTGACATCTCTCTCCTCAAGGAAATGTCTAATGTTTCCCTGGGCCACGGACAGGGCTGCGTGTCTGCTTCTGTCCTGCCCCGTCTGTTCTGGCGGGGACGGGGGCTGCTGCTGGGCCACCCACATGAAACCTGCCAGCTGTCCTGCTTTTCGAGCAAACTCTTTACACCTCCCCCGTGACAATAGTACTGCAACCTTCCTGCAACCCGTCAGCTGGGTTTTGTATGGAGAACCCTGCTTTGTCTGTGGGCTCAGGTCCAGCTGCTGTCGTCTCCTCGGCCGAGAGTTGAACGTCCTTGGAACAGCAGGGTGTGCTCCATGGGGGACTGCGGTGTCAGGAGTGAATCTGGACACTGCGTGGCATTCGGGACCACGGGCACCAGCTTGGAAAGAAAACACGGAGCGTTTGCAGTGGAACCGGTAACCCCCCTTTGTGTCAGGAGGAGAGAGGGGGCTGCGACTAGCTGGCTGCCCTCCCCTGACTGTCTGTTCAATGACCAGCCACGGGCTATGGGTCCGGGTCCCTGTGGGGACCGAGGGAAACTGCTGGGAACCAGGAGTCCCGGCAGCAATCAGACAAGCCACCGGTGCAGAACGTCACCCCGCACCCAAAACAGAGCTCAGCAGACTCGGACAACGGCGAAGCGATTGCTCCCACAGGTTATCAGAGTGGGAAGAGTCAGCGCCACATGTAACAATGAACGCAGAATCCTAGTTGGAAACTTCTCGTGTCTTCATAAAGTTTGCCAGACAGCCACAGGTGCCCCCATCCTGGCTGCCTCCAAGGAAAGTTATACAATTGCGTATAAAAATTGTAGGCCCCTAAAGCAAATCTTAAACTTCTCCAAAGACCTGGTAGAATTAAAATTCCCCATCCCCAGGGCTACTAAAAGAGGAAATACACATTTATGAAACAAAAGTAGGCTACTATTTGGGGGGAACAAAACTGAATATTTAATTATAAAACACATTACGCATAAGAACATTTCAAGGAAATATAAAACAAAAATTTTTCTCCCCTTAACTTCAGTAGCCTTTTCTCCTACTTTTAGAGAGGAGATGAAAAATGGAAAAATAAAACCTTCTAGTCTGCAACAAAAGATTCTAAGGGAAATTTAGCCATTAGCTGTCATTGCATCCGACGGATCATGAAATGCGAAAATGAACACAGCAATGCATCGTGGGCCGCCGCAGGGCAGGCCAGCACCTCCCTCACACTAAGGTGACTCCTCTGGATGGTGAGGGGTGAGGGCAGCCCTCTCCAGTGTCAAATCTGGGGGAAAAACACCTGGAAATAAGTGACGTGGCTGGGGTGGGGGGAGCAGTGCGGGGGATGGAGACAACTGTACTTGAACAACAATAAAAACAAATTTGAATAAAAAGAAAGAAGTGACAGTAAGCCACAGCGAAACTGCAAGTGATCGCGTTGCGACAAGCATCCTCGGTGGCACCGGACAACCCAGGCACCGCCCCGGGGGTGGGCTGCTCCATCCAGGCGGGTGGATCCTCTTGCAGCGCTCTTTCTCGCCAACGGCACCGCGGTTTTTGAGGAAGAAAGTATCGCGGTGCCTAGGCCGCTTGTCCCTGCAGCTCCCGGTGCAGACATCGGAAGCCACCCCATGCGAACTCCTTGGATGCCAGGTGTCGGGATGCAGCCTTCAGGGTCCTCCTCGGTGCTGCTCGCTCGTCCTGCGCCGTCGCACTGCGACCACTAGAGGGGTCTAGAGAGTGGACTTCAGCCACGCGCTACTGATGCGCCCAAAATGATTGCTGCCAAGAGGGGGAAAGCCGCATTAATCGAACCCTGGCCTGCCCAGCTCACAATGCCAAAAGCACGTTTCCTGTGTCCTCAAGCAAAATGACCAGGTCTGCAAAACCCTGTGAAGTTTTCAGGTGAGTTAAACCTACAGGTTTTAAAATACTTATTATTGATTGTGAGTACCCGTCATGTTTTTCTGACAGCAAGAACTACGGACTAAGTGTCCGTCGGCAACAGAACGGCAACACTGCGACCCTTCTTTTATTGATGTGCCCTGGCTTTCCCGCTGCTCTGCTGATGGGCACTAGCAACGGTGTTGTGTATGTCGACCGTGTGTCTCATGTTAAAATTTCTTCGTGATTCTCTAGAATGGTTTTCTCACAAGCGATCGGCAAGGTCACCGTTTTCCCCATTTCATGGGTGTCGCCTGGAAATAATGAGAGTAGCTGCCCCCCAGGACTGTTTCAGAGTCCGGAGCTCACCTGCAGGAGGGACATAAAGTATTCGGCACATTCTTCAGTGGCCAAGTGTTCAGAACGTGTTGGCTATCGTTACTACGTGAAGGGACCGGCAGCCATTGCAAGGTCGTTCTCGCCGCTGTCTGTGTGCAGCGCCCCCCTAACTTCCTCACTCCCAGCTCCCAACCACACCCCCCATCTCTTCATGGCACATGCTCAGTCTCTGTCATGTCCCCGCTTGGATAGCCCTTCCTGCAGGTGGAGGCCATCCCACCTCTCCCAGTTCAGGGTCAGGTCACAGGTACCCGGGTGACCCAGCGATGCTCCATGAGGGCAGGAACTGTGCACACACACACACACACCCCACATCCTCAGTGGCCAGTGCGAGGCCAGGACACAGCGGTGGCTCCGCCAGAGTCTGTGCCAGGAGGACACCTGGGAACTGAGGTCAGCCAGCATGGTGTCAGAGGACAGGCTTCGTCCAGTGTGACGGCTGGCGGCCTCAGAGACAGGGCAGCTGCCACAGGGACAGGCCCACTGAGGGCGAGGCTGGGAAAGAGGGTGTGTCATCGTGGAAGCAGAGGGGCAGAGGGAGGCATTCTAGCAGAACCCGGTCCCTGTCCGGTCCCTGAGGGTCCCGCCAGCAGAGCCCCGCCAGACCCACTGACTCTGTACATCTAGACACCCATCCTGCGTTACACAGGGTGACAGCCGGGACTAACTGCGCCTGGTCCCACGTCTGAGAGGTTTCTGACCAGAGCATTTGCAGCTGAGCACACGTCAAGGGCCGTGCTGGCTGTAGGGATGGAGGCCAAGGGGGCTGAGAGCACAGGGGACTCACCAGACACGGGGGAGGCATTGCGCACGCCTGGCCCAGTGCAGAGCTGCAGTGTGGAGCAGGGCACGTGGAGGCTCTGGGCACAGATGCTGGGGGCAGCGGCCCCGACACGCTCGGATTGGTGGTGGTGGCCGCATCCCAGGCGGGGACAACTGTGGGAGAGTGCCCGATGGCGTGGGGGGAGCTGAGGGAGGGTGATGGGCTGGGAGCTTGGCCTTGATGCCCCTCAACAGCAGCCTTCTCCGGGGTGGGGCTCACTGGACCTTCGAAAAAAAGGGAAGCACACACCCATCAGCGCACGCAGCCCCAGGGCCAAGCGGCTGCACTTGAAGCAGCCTGTGCTCTGTGTCCTTTCCCCATGCCGCACGCTGACCCTGCTGTGGGCAGAGCAAAGGGGACCTTTCAATGGCCACATTTAATGCAACACGTATGCTAAGAATCAGGGTCCCTGCATCGCTAAGAGGCAGATTTTAGGGAAGCATCAGCTGTCTGTGCCTTTGGTGAGGTGGTGGTGGTGGTGTGTGTGTGTGTGCACAGGCACACACATGCTGCTTCCATCAGAATCGAAACTGTGAGCCCCCCAGCCCCCGGAGGAAGCAGGTCGGGAAGGACTCCCTCCAGCCATGACTGAAGTTTGGTCGAGCCCCTTCCCGAGAGGTGGGTTCCATCATTCTATTTCTATGCTCTGAACAGCACCTGGAAGGCAGGAGAACATTTTAAAAGCACAGCTACTTCCCTTCCTTTGGGTTCTGCTGACGTAAGTAAACCTGCCAGTGTGCTCATCACCCACCAGTCAGACGTGCTCTCTGGTCGTGATGGTCAAGGTCCAGCCCGTGTTCGGAACAGCAATATCTGGTTGCCTGGGGCTGGCTTCGGTACTTCCAGCAGACGACCCCAGAATGGCTGATGGTAGAATCCCCCAGCCTGGCTCTACCCCCCAGATACAGTGCGGGGTGCAGAGGAGCTCAGGGGTGTGTGCAGTCTGGGCGTGTTGGAACCCCCGGGGATAGGCGGGCGGAGCCTCTCACCTCTCACAGCGCCATCCGAGGGGCCCCCAGAGGCTGGGGCAGGGTACACATTCAAGCACCTATTAGCCAGGAAACTGGTTTCCCTCACTGGTGGGTGCATGCTGGCCAATACACTGTTTTCCCTTTAAAAAAGAAAAAAAAATACTTTACACATTTCTCAAGGAAGATGTAGGAACATGGCTGAGTCCATCCCAGTTATAAAAGCACAGACAGAGCCTGAAGATTGGGCTGTGTGAGTGTGAGGACGTGCCCAGGGTGATTCTTCAGGATGCGGAGGAATGAGGTGCTTTTCCTGCCTCGTCTTCCTCCGTTCACCTGCCTCAATAAATGTAAACAGGAGGCATTCCTCCGGCACGTCACGGTGCATGCTAGCAGCAGCTTCCTGAAGGACTCCCCACGGAGGAGGGCTGCCCTGCTCCAAAGCCTGTGACTTCCCATGACAGAGCAATGCTGGCATCCACCATGTCCCTACTCATGGCCAGTCACAGCCACCGCCACCAGGAAAGCCCCCTCGTAGGGTCCTCGGAAGCAGCAAAAGGAGATTGACCCAAATGGCGAAGGAACCAGGACTTTGGGAACGCTGTATATTTTATCACTGTAGTGAAATGCTGAGCCTCAGCAAGGGGATGTCTTTTTTCACCCTCACCCGAGGATATGTTGCTGGTCTTGGGGGGGGCGGAGAGGGAGAGAGACATCGGTGTGTGTGTGTGTGTGTGTGTGAGTGAGAGAGAGAGAGAGAGAGAGGGAGAGAGAAGAGGGAGAGAGACATTGATGGGTTGCTTCCCATTTACACCCCAACCAGGGATTGAACCCACAGCCTGGGCACGCACCCTGTACAGGAACCAAACCCACCACCTTCTGGTGCGTGGGACAATGCTCCAACCCGCAGGGCCACCCAACCAGGGACGCTCCCTGAGCCCCATAAATGCCTGCGTGCTCATGGCAGGCGGGTGTGGCCCTTCTACACGGCTCACAGTGGCACCGGGGAAGCCCACGGGGACCTGCACACACCTGGGCGCCGAGGCCGGGCCGGGGAGGGGCGGCTGGAAGGGCGCCTGTTTCTTACAGAACCTGCTGTTGCTCTGGAGCACCTCCGTAATCTGAGAGAGAGAGAGAGAGAGAGAGGACAGCTCTGCTCAGCGGGACTTCTCATGCACACAAACACACGCACGCTGCCCGGGGTAAAAGCAGACACACAGAAAGTGGTAGCATGGCAGCCCAGCCTGGGAGGGGACCTGCCAGGTCTCGGGGCCCGTACCTGGCCCAGGATGGCCGGAGGGATTCGGTCCCGGATGTGCCTCATGTGCTCCACCGTGGCCTCGAGGACGGAGGCCGCGTCGTTCTTCCTGCCCTTGCCGCCCGGCAGCAGGGCACGCAGGTGCTCACAGCTGTGCTTGATGCGCTCCCTGCAGAGGGGGGCAGCGGTAAAGGGGGACCCTCAGCCCCGCTGCTTCCCCACGCACAGGCCTCCCTCCCGGGTCTGTGCGTGAAGGAGCCGCCCCTCCCTATGCAGTCTCCCTGTTGGAGGACAGCACGTCCCCAAAACTGGCAGCTTCTCAAGCCCTGGACACCCACGTGCTCACACAGCCCAGGCCCAGACGTGGGGGACACAGGGGTCCCCTTCTCTGCAGTTCTACTTCCCACAAGGGTCAGTTGCCTGTGGTCAACTATGGGCCAGAAATGTTAAGTGGGAAGGTTGAGAGTTAAACAACGTGTGAGTTTTAAATTGTGTGCTGTTCTGAGCGGCGTGTGGGGGTCTCACGCCATCCAGCCCAGCTGGTCTGGAACGTCGGGGACCACCCCTCTGGAGGGGTCCTCGCTGGGAGCGCCCCCTGCCCATCCATGAGTGAGCGGTCGTCTCCCCTCACTTAGGAGAGAGGGGCCGCATGCACACAACTTTCATGAGAGTACACTGTGATCACTGTTCTGTTTTATCAGCAGTCATCGTCGTTAATCTCTCATTGGGCCTCCTTGATAAGTCAGTTCATCGTAACTATGCACACAGAGCAGAAACGGCAGATACGGGGTTTGGTGCTCTCTGTGGTTTCAGGCACCCATGGCGGGGGGCCTCAGAATGTCTCCCCCTGAAGCGGGCACCACTGTACGCATCCACGCACGGAAACCTGCAGACCTCTCCTCCCATGGAAGAGGGAGCCACGCGCTCTGTGAGGCAAGTCCTTCCGGCCACTCCCGCCGGACTTGCCCAGAGACAGCAGGAGGTCAGACACTCATGCCACTGTGGCGGGGCCCCTTTCCAGCGGCAGATCAGTGAGCCTTTTGTCACCACAGGCTTCACGCCGCGCCATGCCGGGCTCTGAGCCCCAGGAAAATCGGAGGGGTGGGTGTCGACCCACCGATAAACCACGTGAAGAGGAGAGTGGCCAGGCTGGAACCAGAGCAAAACTAACCTACATGTCCCGTCGTCCTGAAGGGACATGCAGAGGAAACAAAAATCTAGATTCACCTCAGCCTGTGACACCCTCATTTTCCCAAAGGTTCGTTTCACAGACATGAGGAAGCCCCTGTTCTCATGAACGAATGAGTGGCTTGTATTTAGTTGCCAGATTAACTAGTTTCCTGTAGGCTTCTAACGATATTACAAAAGATCATAAAGTTCATGAAAGCATTTCTCCCTACAAGCGAATAATGCTCAAAAAGGCTGTATCAAAATTCACCTTCTCAGCTTTTCCTTGCTTGAATGAAGAAGAGAAATCCTTTTGCTTCTTTCAAAATCAGACGGCAGAGCCTTTAATTCAAGTCCAATGTCGTTTCTCAGGGACTCGGAACTAGAAACAAGGGAAAATCGTACCAGACATTGAAGAGGAAGTCCATCAGGCAACACTAAACAACACCCACCAGCACGCCCGTCAGAGGGGGCTTCTCCGAGTCTCTTGCCGCAGACACAGGTGCAGGAACTGGCAGAGCACTTTGCCTCGCATATTTGGTGCAGAATACGAATTTCAAAAGAAGTTGTTGTCATGATCACAAGTTCTAAAATACACTGATAAAGAATAACAGCTACAAGGAGGATTAAAAGAGTAGTCTGACCTCACTGGTGACAACCGTCCCCAACTGTAGAGCCGTATCTCGGGGCGCAGCAGAGGGAAGGGGGAGAGGGGTGGGAAGGCCAAGGCGGCCACTCCAACCTGGCCGGCCAGGGCAGCTTCTGTCCACGTGAAAACTGGTCAGTGAACGGACATTCCAAGCTCTACTGTTTTTCTAGAACTTCTCTAGGCATTTTGATGAACTGATGTGGCTTTTTAAACACTTTCCCAAGAAACTTAAGAACCAGTATCATCTGCTCTATCCCACGGGACATGACCTGATGTGAAAATGTACTGTAGCTCCAGTGGCGGGACTCCGAGGACAGAGACCCCTCAGACGGGGGAGGCTCCCACGGCGGCGGCGAGTCCTCCCGGAGCATTGCACAGCCTCCCAGCCGCGCGGCTCAGGCGAGGCTTGAGACCGTCAGTCCCTCTGAGGTTAAAATGCTCAGTGAGACTGAGAGAGCTATCGATATCTCTGCCTGACTCAAGCGAGAGCCCCTTTGGTCCAGCCACAGCTCTCTGTTGCCAAGTCCCTTGCTTGATCAGAATAGCAAAGGGCCCCACGCTGCACATTCCGGAAGTGACTGACTCAGAATCCCTGCCATCGCCACGGGTGTCGTCCGCAATCATGTCTGCTGTCTGGGACCTCCGCTCTATTTAAAGCCTCCCTGGCCGTCGGCTCCGAGAGAAGGGGAGAAAGTCACAGAAACTGAATTTTTAGAAGCTTCCTCGACTGCCAGCACCAGGAGGGTCTGACCTCCTGTGCAACTCAGGGTTGGATGCCAGCTCTGCCTCCTCTCAGGCGGAGCCAGGGACAGGGCGTTCTTTAGGGTGACTCTCAGTCCCTGGGGTGCGGGTCAGAGACATCAAAAAGACGTCCAGGAGAAGATTAGCGGTAGGTGGGTAACCCCTGAGGCTGCTCTGGTCTATTTAATTACTGGGGTTTATGTAAAACTTTTGTTTGAAGCAAAGAGCCTACTGTTCAGAAACAGTTGGGACACTGCTGGTGCTATTTCATTTTGGTAGGTATGAATCCAGATTCTCACACGTCCAGTGAGGGGAACTTTGAACCTGACGACTCACCCCCCCACCCCGTGGTCACTACAACCGTCCTAAGGGGCTCCTTACACTCAGTTGGACACTCACTCCGGAACGTGTGCCCACAGTTCGCACTCAGGATTCCGACACACAGGAGAAGTGATATCCCTCTTCCACAAAATAGCCTCTTCCCTCTTTCGATTCACCCTGGCCTTGAGCGGGTGCTCCACCGTCAGTAAGTTCCCCAGACGATGTTTAACGACATGCATACTGTGAAAGCTGCTATTTGAGGAAGTGAGGGGAAATAAACGAACCAAGCAAATACGTGGTTGGAGAAGCGCCCCCAGGGTTCGGAGCAGGACTCCCGCAGGGGCGGCTCGGAATCTTCCTCCGCCGCAGAATTCTCAGTCTTCGCTGAAATTGTAAAAGGGGGGGCACTGTGATTCCAAGACCACTGCCACCATCGGTGCTAATCACACTCACTCACACACACACACACACACACACCCTCATCGATGGCGGACATCAGTTTCTACTCAACAGATTTTATAAAACAGTGTTTTTCTACTCCTCACCCAGGGACAGGTTTACTGATTTTTTTTTAAGAGAGCACATGGAAGGGGGAGAGAGAGAGAAACACTGACGTGAGAAAGAAACATCGACCAGTTGCCTCCCATCGGCACCCCACAGGATCAAACCTGCAAATGTTGGGTCTGTGAGACAGTGCTCCAACCCACTGAGCCACCCGGCCAGGGCACAGAGAGGTGTTTAAAAAAAAAAAAACAACAGGAAGCAATTTATGGACGTCAGTGATGAACCATGAAACCAGCCAGGTCAGGAAGCAAAAATTAAAATACGACACGCTATTTACCCCAGGACGCCCTCTTTCAACCAGATTCCAGAAACTTAGAGGCGGGTTGGCTTACAGCACGTTCAGCTGGGCCTGCTAAGTTGGTATTTCTAGCCGCTGACAGAGGCAGCAACTCCATGTGAGTCTTCAGGAAGTGGCTGGCCGGCCCACCTCTGGCATCTGATGGTCTCATTGGTTTGGGGGGGGTGTGGTTTTGGTTGCCTCAGTTTTGCTTTGTTTCCGCAGCTGCCTGGAAGCGGGTGTGGATGTGACCCTGGAAGGGGGGCTGGACAGGTGGCAGCAGGCAGCTGTGCTGGTCCTGCTGGGAATCGCGTCGGAGGAGCAGCAGAAAGAGCGGTGCTCGCCACAGACGCCATTCCAGGAAGACCCGGGGCCACGGCAATGTCCCCAAACAGACTCGCTGGCCATCCCTGGGTGCCCATGAAGGACAGTGAAAAAGAAGGGGCGAGTCCAGCCAGGGGTCAGCTGAGGATGAGCTCACAGGAGACCCTCTGCGCCAGTCTCTCGGGCCCATTTGAATAAAAATATCGTCTTATTTTTAAAAGATTTCCCAGCTAGTATCCCGGGTCTGGAAAAACCACCAAACAGTCATTGGCCGACAATGACTCCAGTAGAATTTAATTCTAGAAAGTGGGGTCTGCCCGTTTACAAGCCAGATTCAAGCATTTAATTAGCTTGAGTGGTGAGATGCTGGCAATACACTGTATTAATACAACGGAAGTGATGAGTTTAAAAAATGTGCGGTCTCATTGAAACACTGACGTTGTCTAAAACAGAACCACTTCAGTAACTTACAGATGGAAAATGATGTGCACACGAGTGTCAGGTGGTGGCCCTGGCTTCTGCCGATCGCGAGAGGTTACGGCCCAACTAATCCCATTTTAACGACCAAGAAATGACGGACGGCAGTGGCCGGGCTGTCAGAAATAACAGTGACAATCTCGCCCGCCGCAGTGCCGCGGGGGCCCTGAGCGACACGTCCAGTCCCGGGGGCCGTGAGTCTTTCTTCCCACGGAGAGAGCATTTCCCTTCATTGTACTCACATGTGTTTCCTTCAGTCCGTGATGGATGAGGATCACGTGTTCTTCACAGGACATGGCACACGGTTCATGTTTAGCACACACAAGTGGGAAACCCCACTTTAAAAGCTACAGATATAATTTCTGTAGTGTTCTAAGGAGAAAGTTTCAAACCTTTGGAAGTTTGTTGCTCGCTCACCGGTGTGTGAGAAGTATGTTCTCCAGTATTTTCCCACCATGCTGAGTTTCTCCGCCGTCAGAGGCTCGGTTATAGTGATATCAGCTCCGTGCCCTGAAACACAGCCTAAGCACATGTGTGTTAAATATTGACCCTCGGTTTCCATTTGGAGAAAAAACAAATAACAGACCCAGGAGGCACATACCTTTAAAATTTTCAGGGATGATAAAAACAAACAGAAAATGTGTGTTTTTCTTCTGGCCACATCTGAGAAGAGAAACAAATGGTAAAGGGAGGCAAAGTCATTTGGAAAACTGGGGTTCGAAAGTGTAGCTGATAAGGGATTGGACTGGAGAAATTTTCTTTCTTTCCTCAGCATTGAAAGTGGTGGCATGAACAGCGAGATTTACTAAAAGTGGCTCCTCCCATCAGTGGGGGAAAGACGGGCTGCTTCTTTAACGAGTTCTGAGGAAAGGGGACGTGTTTCTGTCTCACCCGATGGCACACAGCTGACTCTGAAGCGTGTGGCCAGGGTGCAGAGCACCGCTACAGACTGTTTGAGAAACGCAAGGGAAAGAGATACTTTGCTAAAACTAATATTTACTCCATTTCATGCTTTCCTCATAAGAGATGCTTGAAGTTTTCTGTGTCAGCTTAGTGAGCAAGGAGATCCAAATTCTGAGCCTTGGGTCAGCCCCCCGGCTTCCCTACGCAGGAGTTCACACTGTTAATAAGAATCGTCTGTTTACGGTTCGTATCTATGGCAACCACAACTGGGGGAAGGGTGAATGGGTGACTTCACAGACATAAACCTTTCATTTTAGAATAATTTTATATTTATGGGAAAAAATAAAAATAGTGGAATTCCCATCAACCCCAAACCCAATCTCCTGTATTATTTCTCACAATTGATGAGCCAATATTGACACATTATGATTAAGTTCATACTTTATCTGAATGTCCTTAGTTTTTACCTATCAGACTTTTTCCCATCCCAGGATTCTCTAAGTTTAGTCCTCAGTCTCCTCCAGGTTCTGACTTGTGCTGACTTTTTTTTTTTTTTTAAATGATCTTGATGGTTTTCAGAAAGCTGCTCAGGTCTGGGGAGAATGTATGATTGGCCGTGTGTATTTTCGCTTAAAAAAAAAGTAGCCTAAATCTTATCCACATTCTTGACCAAACCACCAGTTCACAAGGAACGTGAGGAAAAGAGGATATTTTAGAGAATGTCATCAGAATGAAGTGAGCCAACGCCAGAATGGGGGCAGGCCTGTGAGAAAAATGACGCTTTGAAAAACATACATAAATAAAGAGCAAGGTAAAAAGAAAAAAAAGAAGAAAAAACTGAATCCTGAGCTGCACAAACTCACAGTTTAAAACATCGTAACGTGAACAAGAGAAATTTCAAGGGGATGTTTGGCAATATGAAGGAATTGTCATTAATGTTTAGGTGTGATATTGGTACCGTAGGTATTCTTGAGACTCCTTATCTTCAGTACTTATTACAGTGTTTAAGGATGAAAGGAAAAGACGTCTTAGGTTTGCCTTGAAGTGACCCACCAGGGAGCGACGGGGTGGGGGGAGGGCGTGTCGGAAGGGGGCGAGATGACCTGTCACAGCCCCATCATGGGGGCATGGAAGCTCATTACACTGTTCTTTCCCCTCTCGACGCCTGCAAGTCCCCAGAATGAGACTTAAATCGCAGCATTAGTATGAACTGCACCTTGGCCGTCGGCACGCTGGAACTTCTGATAACCTGATGGAAACCAAGCACTGACTTTCGCTGAAAGAAAACGATTCCCTGAGGAGAGTCTTGCCGTGCGCCCGACTTCAAGGAAAACAACCAGAACTGCCTCAGAAAAACTGCTCACACACACGTAAAATGTCATTTATTAGCACGTAGTTAGAACCAGTTGTTGTTAATTCCTTAAACCAAGATCTGAAGACCCCAGCTGCATAGTCGTATGCATGGGTTGGAAGGTGAATAGACATTGCTCCGCGGTCCACGTTACATTGTAACTAACCTCCACATCTGGCCACACGGGCAGTGCCGAGAGGCCACCCCATGCCAGACTCTGGATGGGGCTGGGGGGACACTGGGAACAGACAGACAGACAGACGTGGTCCTGTTCTGGCCTCTGGAGTCATTAACGGTTTCTTGGGGGCGACAGACACGGACCAAATACCGCAGGTAAGTAATCGAGGGCCACACATGTGCCCAGTGCCGAGAAGGACAGCCACAGGCTCCGGGGCAGCACCCACCTGCCCACCAGCCTGCTCTGCAACCTCAGGGGAGACACTGCGAAGTGCATTCTGGGTGAAGGGAACCACAGGTACGCAGGTACGCAGGCCCAGGGAGGTGGAGAGCAGGTGCCTCTGAGACAGAGAAAGGAGTCCAGGACGCCTCCGCACAGAACACCTGCCAGGGGGCAGGCCTGAGACCAGAGAGGTGGGTGGGGCTGCAGGCTGCTGGAGGCGGGCCTTTCAGGAACCAGGGCAGATTCAGTGTTTCATTAAACCAGGCCTCGGGAAACTGTTCTCCTCCCATCAGTGGGGGAGAATCTGTTCCGCTCAGGAGTCACCTGACTGTATTTGCACAGCAGAAAGACCACACTGCCGGTGGTGGGACCGGCTGGTGTGGGGCCGATTCGAGAGACCTCATCGCAGGTGCCCAGGCGAGAGCCGATGGCAGACCGAAGTAGATACATCCAAGACCTTTCCTTAAACAACAAATAATTCATAATATTTACCAAGTTACCTACTTCCAATAAACAGGTCTAAAATCCACCCCCTTCAGGTTGATTTGACCTTGATTCCCGTCTATGAATTCTGAGCTTGGGCTGGGAGAGAAGGAAGGAAAGAGTGCATGGTGTCTACAAGGGACAGAGGAGCTCAGAGAGAGGTGCCCCTCAAACAGGCCCACGTGGGCGGGGGCCGAGGGTGGGCCAGCAGGTGGACACGGCGGTCAGAAATGCACAGGAGCAGCGGGCGCCATGGGCGCGGTGGCAGGACAGGGGTGGAGTGGCGAGGATAATGTTTGCCACAATACCAGCACTTCAAATATAGTTTTTAAATGTAGATGTTTCTATTGTTTTTAAGATTTTATTTATTTATTTTTAGACAGAAGGGAAGGGAGGGAGAAAGAGAGGGAGAGAAACGTCCATGTGTGGTTGCATCTCGAGCGCCCCCTACTGGGGACCTGGCCTGCAACCCAGGCCTGTACCCTGACTGGGAATGGAACCGGCAATGCTTTGGTTCGCAGGCCAGCACTCGACCTACTGAGCAACACCAGCCAGGGCTCAAATATATATTTTAAGCAACAAAAAGTGTGGGGTGTGATGAACGTATGCGTAGCAGGATGAGGAAAGAGAGGTGGAAGGAAAATGGACTCAACAAATAAGAGTCCCTGAGAGAAACATATCGGGTAATTTAGTCCAACTTTTAAAGTAAAAAGCGCTTTTCAGACTCACAAAAAAGTAAGTTATCATAAGTTAAAATACACTAGAATTAGAACATTTTTAAAAACAGATATTTTGCTTTTTGAAATAATGCTGCATCTACTTTTAAATTTTTTATAAATTGATTTTACTGACATCAAAAATGTAGGTTAGATTTGGATATGTAGATTTGTGTGCCCTGATGCCTTTCCAATTTCAGGCTTTACATCAGACAGAATGGAATTCCTGAGTTTCTGCCACTAGCACAGAATCGATCACCAGCCCAGACGCAGGGGAAGGACTCCTGTGCAGAATGCCAGCCATCGGCAGAGTTCCCAGAATCCAGCGCTCTGGCCTCAGGCTCAGCGGCTCATTCCCATTCTCTGCAAATCGATCCAGTTTCCAGTTTCCAGGAGCACAGAAAAACAGGGTAAAGGTCCTTTTTCTAATGAATGAATGTCCCGTAAACGTCCCCATGAATGCCACTTCTTCCACGCACCAGGACCGCCTTGCTGGTCTGGGGACCTTGGGGGGACCTTGGGAGCACCTCGGGTTTTAAAGATGTGACATTGATCTCCGCTCATGTTTCAGAGAACATGCCGTTTCCATGTCCCTCCTGCGTCACAGCCACACACGACATCGACGCTGATGTCCTGGGTCCAGGCCTGTGCCTGTCTCAGGGACCCTCTGGTGCCGAAAGCAGCTGGCACTGCCGCAGTCCCACCCGTCTCGCCCCCGCCCAGGTCTGGTCCCTCCTGGCAGCTAGAAAAGGAAAAGGTCACATGCTGTGTCCCCAGCTCCATCACGCACTCTGCTCGCCTAAGAGGCTCATCTGAGCAGAGGGTCAAAGGGTCATACAAGTCCCCACGAAGCTGGGAAGAACTGAACTTCCTTCCCTCAGAGCCACCAGAACTTCAAGGGACAAGGCCCGTGCCACCTTTGGTCTGGAGCCTCCTTGAGGCCCGTTACCTGTGATGCCTCTGCCCACGGCCAGGCAGCCGGGCCGACCGGGAGGGCCTATCGGGTGCACAACAAGGGATGCTCTTTGCTAATTACCGACTTCATTAAAACGACCGTTTCCAGGTAGGAAATCGAGAGTTTTACGACATGCAGATTTGCAGACACTGAGTTCACCGCCACCAAAGGGCACCCACGACGACACGGAGACGGAGGGAAGCCCTGAGAGCTCTCTCTGTCCGCAGCGGAGCCACCCGCCTGGCCCCTCCCAGGCCAGGTGTGGGTGCGGCCCGCACCACAGCCAGCACCGCAGACCTCCAGGTACCAATGAGGGGCGTCCGTACAGCAGATGACGAATCACAGACCCTTGGAAAGCACCAGGAAGAAATGTGCAGCATGCTGGTCTGGGCTGCGGGGTCCCGGGCGCCTCACGTGGGAGACAGGAAGCCCAGCCCTCCGCCCTCGTGAAGCTGTCACAAACACGTGTTTTTAGACGCTCTGTACACGAGACGTCATACCAGCCCCCAGCCAGGGGAGCTCTGTCGACAGGAGGTTTTTTAAAGGCATGTAACAAAACAGGCGCATCTTCAGAAGAACCATTCACGACGTGTTGTGGGGTGAAACCCACTTTGAGGTGGTGTGCCTGGCCTGTCTAGAGTTCCTACCCCCATCAGGAAGTCCGAGGAATGCAGGAGACCAGCTGCTCTGAAACAACAAAAAGCAGAGTACTGTCCGTCTCTCCTGTCAAGCAAACTCAGTGCCTCGGGCTTCTCTTCCTTCCCACTGTCCCTCCTGCCACGCCACGGGCTGGCCGCACACAACACCATCTCTGAACCCTCTCCTCGCGTCCACAAGGGCCTGTCCTGCCCCATAACTCCGAGAAGTCCTTCCATATTCGAATCTTACCTCCAGTGACACTTCGCCTATGGAGTTTTCTCGTGAGCGTGAGCAAACCTGTTCTGACCTGACCCTCTCCTGAAACACCCGGAACGGCTCAGAATCCCAGGGAGGCGGGCGAGGGAGACCCTGGCTCACAGGAGCAGCCCCCAGTCTCCCCAGCCGCAGGGGCGCCGGCAGGGGCAGAACCTCAGGGGAGCTGCGAGAGGCAGGAGCGGCGCCAGGTGCTGAGCGTCCGGACTCGAGTCCCCTGGAGAGTACAGGCTCTCCCACACCTGCTGCCCAGCCCACAGGCCGCGGGTCACCAGCCCCCACACCTGCCCTAACAAGCGAGGGGCAAACTCTGGAGAGACCGCCTTTCAGGGACGGCTATCGATTGGAAAGGAGACACTGGGAGGAAGCTCAGCATTCTGCACCAAGTGCACGTCTATGAACAGTAAACCGTTACCCGCTCACCCGCACCTATTACTTTTTAAGTGAAAATGATCGTTTTTTCCTAGTATGTCCAAGTGGTCATAGAAACAGCATGCACGGAGATCTTGCCCACAAGCTGCCCTTCACCTGAGAAGCTGAAGTAGAAACAGCATCCTCTCTTAAGGGTGTTTGCGGAAACAGGCTATACTCCCAGCTGCCCCCCAGGTGCAGGGAGCTCACCTGAGGGCCCTGGCCGCTTCCCGCTCCCCAGCCGCCAGCGACGCCATCCTCAGGAAGACCAGGTGGAACTCCCGCTGGGCCAGGAGCTCCGCCGCCCCCCGAATGTCGCCTACGGTCACGGTGACTTCCGCCAGAGTTGAGAAGAATTTCTGCACCGTGTTGGCCAGAGGCTGCACGGCCACATCTCCAACTAGCAGGACGTCTAGCTTTGCCTGGAAGAGAAGGAAAAATGGCAGAGCCGCCCAGGATGACCTCGTGGGCGCAGAGAGAGCACTCACTCCACACTGCGTGGATGGAAGACACTGGGTCCATGCAGTCTCTGGGTTTTGTCCCGGGTGTGGGAGAGAAGTGGCTTCCGCTGCATCGGGGGTGAGCCGGGGGAGTCCGGGGCCAAAGGCACACAGCACCCAGGCCCGACCGCCCAGGTGTTCAGTGTGCACCTCTCCCCCTCCTCGCCAGGTGAGCACCCTCGGGCCCCCCGTAGCTCGGTGTCGCTGGCTTCCCCCTGAAGTACCACCAGAATTGTTTCACCTCTCATTTCTTCTCTCCTCCACCTGTCATAGGCCGTGGTTTTTCTGCTTTTGTTTTAGTAGCGACTTGATCCTACCTGCTTTCTAAGTTTCAAGTTTTCCTGTGCATTTTATTTTATTTATGTATTTATTTTAGTGTTCACAGAAAAGCTGCTTTGTTCAGACCGAGACCCCCTGAAGGACGGTGCATTGCATATGGTTGCTCTCTTTCCTTGGGCTTTTAATTTGGAATACTCCTCCCTCCCCCTCCTCCTCCCCCTCCCCCCACGGCATTTACAGGTCTAAACACATCCTGCTCCAGGGTCCGGGCGGACGGAGCC